>JAIXND010000779.1:6226119-6286281 GCA_023646645.1 Varanus salvator macromaculatus | reverse complement strand
TGAGAGAACCCCTGCCAACTCTCTAAGTACTCTCGGGTGTAACCCGTCACGGCCTGGCGCCTTTGTAATGTCCAATGCCCTGAGGAGCCCCTCGACTTCAAGGGGGGTGACTCTAATCTCTGCCCCTAAATCCCCAGCCTCATCTAATCTCCTATACGGATATCCCCCGTCCTGCTTTGGGGAGAACACAGAGGCAAAATAGTCATTTAGCATCTGTGCCTGTTCCCTCATGTCAGTCACTGGATCTCCTTCCTCCTTATTTAGTGGTCCCACCACTTGTCTCCCCTTCCTCTTCCTATTTACATGCTGAAAGAAGCCCTTTTTGTTGCTCTTGATATTCTTGGCAAGTCTCAGCTCGTAATCAGTCTTAGCCTTGCGAAGAATCCTTCTGCAACGGGCCTCCTCCCCCCGGTATACCCTTTTGTCTATTTGCCCCAGTACCCATTTCCTATGGAGGCTCCTCTTTCATCTAATCCCCCTAACCACCTCCTTTCGCATCCATGGCGGCACTCTCCTCCGCCTCCCCACCTTACTGACTAGAGGTATTGTCAAGGCTTGCGCCTGCAAAACCGCCCTTTTGAGTGCCATCCACCCCTCCTCAACTCGCTTACCTTCCACTAACCTATCCCAGGAGACTTTCCCCAGTCTGGCCTTCAGCTGGCCAAAGTTGGCCCTCTTGAAGTCCCAGCTTCTAGTGCTCGCCCTGCTGCACGGCCCCAGTCCCCTGATCTCAAAGCAAAGGATGGAGTGATCACTTGCATCCAGAGCTCCCCTAATCTGTACTTCATCTATCAGCTCCTCCCTATTGGTCAAGACCAAGTCCAGGATGTTTCCCCCCGTCGTCGCCTCTCGGACCCTCTGTGTGAAAAACCCACCCTCTAGAGCTTCTAGGAAGCGACGTGACCTGGCTGTCACCGCCGAGTGAGTCTCCCAAGTAATATCCGGGAGATTGAAATCCCCCATAATTACTGTGTCTCTCCCCCGAGATATCCTTAGAATCTGGCCTGTCAGGACATCATTCAGGGTCTCAAGTTGACCTGGAGGGCGATAACATACCCCCACTGTCAGGTCTCTTTCCCTGTCAAAACCCCTAAGTTTCACCCAGACTGCCTCTACCGAATCCCCATCTGTGCTGCATTCTATCTCACTGTATCCTATCCCTTCCCTGACATATAAAGGCACACCCCCACCTCTCTTTCCCTTCCTGTCCTTTCTAAAAAGGTGATACCCTTCTATGTTTACATTCCAGGCTTGCCTTTCATCCCACCAAGTTTCTGTGATTCCCACCAGATCATATCCTCCTATTCCCAGGAGAGCTTCAAGCTCTTCCTGCTTATTACCCATGCTCCTAACATTGGTGTACATGCACCTGAACTCCTTCCCACTGCTTCCTTTCTTTGGAGTGCCCAGCATCCTCCTTCCTCCCATCCTCCCTGGTACCTGGCCCCTCTCCGTAGAAGTCCTGTCAGTCCCTGCAGTATCTCTAAAGCCCTGATCCCAGAGCCCCGATCCTCCCCGCACACTTGTCCAGTGCAGACACGTTACTGGGGAACCTGAACCCACCCCCCACTGGCTCAGTTTAAAGTCTTCCGGATGAAGCTCGCTAGAGCATCTCCAAAGGACCTTTTCCCCATCCTCATGAGCTGTAACCCGTCCCTTGCCAGAAGTCCATTGGCAAGAAAACGAGTGCCATGGTCGAGGAACCCGAAGCGTTCCTTCTGGCACCACACCCTAAGCCAGTTGTTCACCTCAGAGGCCCTCCTGTCCCTGCCTGGCCCAAATCCCCGGACAGGTAAGATTGACGAGAAGGCCACGTGGGACTTCAGTTCCCTGAGTTTCTTCCCCAAGGCCAAAAAGTCCCTGGTGATCCCGACCACCCCCTGCCTGGCCAGGTCGTTTGTGCCCACATGGATCACCAGGAGTGGCTGGTGACCCCCGGAGCGAACAAGACGCTCCACTCTGTCCTTCATATGCCCGATGCGTGCGCCCGGCAGGCAGCAAACCTCCCTTGTCTCCAGGCTGGGGTGGCACACTGCCGCCTCAGTGCCCCTCAGCAGGGAGTCCCCAACAACAATCACCCGCCGCCGTGCCTTCCCGGTGCTGGTGGGCAGCCATGCCCTGGCCCTCGCCTCTCCTGCTGCGGCCCCCTTGCCACCTGATGTCCCAAGCTAGGGGTCCTGCTGGTCCCCCGAGGCCTCGTCAGCCCCAGCCTCCCCAAGTGGAGAGAAACTGTTTCCCAGCTCCAGATTGGTGCCAGGAGAAGGAGGAGGCCGTGCTGGCCTCTTCCTCCTGTGGGTGACATACCTCCATGTCTCTGCAGCTGCTCCTCCTGTGGTCTCTCCCTCAGCCCTCTGTCCAGAGGGGGGCTGCTCTGGGGGGGCCCTGAGAGCTCTCTCAGCCCTCAGGCACCTCACCTCCTCTTCCAGCAGGGTCACCATCTTGCACCGAGGGCAAGTGAATCCCTGCCTCTCCTGGGGGAGAAGGGCGAACATGTCGCAGCTGTTGCAGCGGACAGCAACACCCGTGACTCCCGCCAAGGCCATCTCCTGGTCTGCCATCTGTAACCCTTCCGAGACCTTACCTTGGTCCCCTGCCTTGTTAGTCCTGCAGTTCCTCTCACTCGCCCAGTTGTCCCAGACAAAAACCCACTTGCACACACACACAAGGATAAAATAAACTTAAATTTAAATTGGAAGAAAAACAAAGCACAACAAAGCAAAGCAAAGCGCAAACAAAACAAAACAAAACGACACAAACAAAACAAAACAAACAATCAAACAAACAAACAACCCTCTGTGTCTCAGGGGGGTTGCAACTGGGAAAACAATAACCTTGACTATACACACATTTGTCGGCAGGGTGATATCTCTGCTTTTTAGTATGCTGTCTAGATTTGCCATCGCTTTCCTCCCCAGGAGCAAGCGTCTTTTAATTTCTTGGCTGCAGTCCCCATCTGTGGTGATCTTGGAACCCAGGAAATCTGTCACTACCTCCATTTCTTTCCCATCTATTTGCCTGGAAGTGAGAGGACCGGATGCCATGATCTTTGTTTTCTTAATGTTGAGTTTCAAGCCAACTTTTGTGCTCACCCGCATCAAGGGGCTCTTTAGTTCCTCTTCACTTTCCAAATCCAAATCCAAATGGCCACGTACTCGAACAAGAGACTGGTGAATAGCGGCAAACCCACTAGGCTGCAGCCCCAGCCTAAAAACGCAGGGTTGACTAAAAACCCTGTGTTTAGTCAATAGAAGGCTGTGACATAGTAAAGCAGAGGCATACCGGCTCCATGGGGGAAAATTGCCCAGGTTGCCCTTTTCTTCTGGCAGTGAGATGGAAGAAGCCTCGGCAAAGCCCCTCATACAGAGGAGCCCCAGAGGACTTTCCTTGCACTTAAAAACCAAACCAAACAAAACAAAACCTTGGAGGAGGCCGTCCTGCTGCTCAGTCTTATTCCCCTGTAGTTTTTCAGAGTGGACAGAGAGTTGGGCATGACGCTAAACATTTGTGGCTCAGGTCTCTCCTTTGCCACAAATTCAGTGCGTGGCAAAGAGGGTTATTATTCCTTGCACTGCAGTCTCAGTGAAAATTTGGCCCTTCTGTGTATCCTATTAAATAGTTAAAGGCTCAAACCTAGTGCTTCATTTCATGACACGTGTCTGGTTTGGTTCCAAGTTCATACAGAAACTGCATTCAGACAGTCAAAGAACAGCAGCGATCTGGAGAATCACCTCATGCCTTCCAGATCCAGGTCCATGCCACAAGATAAAGTGTCCTACCTGGAAATTATTTCTGGGAGGGCAATCGCATGAATCCCATGTATGGTATTTGTCCTGTCTGCAATGCAGTTTTGCTTCATGGCCCCCGTCTGTGTACATTGTGAATAAACATTTGGTATGTGTGGCACACTAAACAGCAGGCTTCCCCAACCTGGTACCCTCCCACAATTTCCCATCTAATGTGCTGGCTGGGAATGATGGGCATTGCAGTCCAACACATCAGGAAGTCACCATTGGGGAAACACTGCTATATTGGATAACAGGTAGTTTTTGCATGGAAGTGACTTCCATCCATGAAGCAAAAGATCTGTTGGGCTTGTATTATACAATGGCATTCTGAGATGCAGAAATCATTTTGGTGGGGCTATGAAGAAAAAGGGCTAGAAACCTGTGTGTGAGGTAGGGAGAAAGAGATGTCAGTCCTTATGAAGACAGAGATGAGGGGCAAAAGAGGGGGGCAAGAGTCTCTTCTACTATATTAGACTTCAGTGCAGATGTAAGTATAAAATGCTCCACAAGTCCTGTAATTGAGAAAATCCATCAAATGGCCTGACAACTGCTCCAGCATTTCCAGAAGTGATAAAAGTTGAATTTATTTCACTTTTGGAAAGGGGGCAGTATCACTTTCTGGCGGCTTTAATGAAATGCCATAAAACTCGAGGAAAAACTGTATTGTAAAGTAATAAAAAGGTAGTCAGAAGTGTATTGTTTGTTGAAACATTCGGGGGAGGGGGAGCTGGGGGGCACCATTCTGCTTGAAGCATGTCCAGGGAGAATGCAGCAGTGCCAGGAGTGGGGCAGGCCTGGGGACTGTCAGGGCAGGCACGCCAGGCAAGGCCAGTCTTCTTTCTCCCGGTCAGGGCAATGTGCTTGATCTGTCTATGCCATGCATAACAGTGCACATTTCTCAGCTCCACCACCAAGAAATCACAGTTCCCGCCTGTTCCATGGGGCCCAGGGGGCTCCTTGCAAGGCAAGCACAGAAATGCATCCAGACGCCAAGCTCTGTGCAGAGAAAGGAACCCACGTGGCACTCGGAGGTGTCCTCCAAGTGATGGCTGCATCCCACCTCCTTCTGCATGCCACAGCCAGAAGGAACTGCCCAACTCAGGCAGCCCGTGGAGGAATTGCCCCTCCAAGCACCAGCCAAGCCCCTTCCTCTCTGCAAGGGATACCCGACACTCCGGCCTTTCTTTGGGCAAAAAAAGGGGAAACGGGCACATCAGTGGTGGAGAGGAGTTCAGGGAGGCATCGCCTTGCAGCTTGCAGCCATAACCTGGGGGGCAATCTGCCCCATGGACCAAAAAAGTTCCCTCACACCTCAGTTCAAGGATCCCTGTTTCCTACCTCCACTTCTTCCTACCTTTTGGCGTCTTTCCTTTGGGAATATTTCAGTAGAAAAAGAAAGAAGTAAAATACAATGGTCAAACAAGTATTGAAAATACTTGGCTGGTGCCAGCACTAATACTGAAAATTGCAAGGGTCCTGGCATCTTGCCATAGAGAATTTTAGAAAAAGATTCAGACATGCTTACTTTTGTGAAAGAAAAGATTGGTGGCTTCACTTGACTCTGTCCTGGGCACTTTCACAAAAGTCTAAAAGGATTTTGCTTCAGTTGGTTGGAAGGAAACTGACAGTCAGGATGCTCATGTATATGGCAAATGCCTCCTTTCCATTTCATCTTCCACCTTCACAATGATCAATCATTCACATAAACAGTAAAGGAAAGAGTCAAAGGCAATTTAAGCATCACTTAAGAAAATCCTCTGAGATAACCATTGATGGGCTCAAGAAACCACAGTGAAGTTGGCATGGCCACCAGAGGAAGATGGGCTTCATTTGGGTGGGTTAATGATGGAAACTGATGATCCAAAGGCAGCTGCATTCAGAAGAGATTGGTAGCCACATTCACGCCATGAAAGGTTTCTTTGTGCAAGTGGGACGCTCCATCGGTCTGTAAATTGTGAGCAGAAACAGATGGAAATGGCCAGCAGTGAGTGTGAGGGAGCAGCAATGCATTCCTGGGGGAGCTGCCAAGCTACCTGGAGAGGAACACCCCCATGGGTGTCTTGACAGAGGATGGCTGTGGTTGTTGGACAAAGTTCCACCTGTTTTCCAGCTGTTTCAAGGTGGACAAATGTCCTCTTGCAGCCTTTTGAAGAGCAACACACCATGTTTGCAAAGGAGATGCCCCCCCCTACAAAATCCTCATTACTATGCAGGACTTGCACCGTATTCCTATAACTGTTCATGGGACCAGAAGGGTCCCTACCAGCGATTTCAGTTGGGCCCTGACTGTTGGAAAATCTGGCAATTTGTTCTTCCTTGGATGATTTTTCATGGGAGGGAAAATAGGTGTCACATAGAATGGCCACTATGAGTCCAGATTTGTTGGGTTGTTTTGCTACAGACAACAACAGTCAAAAGTAGTTGGGAACAGTTTGTGTTACTTGCTTCACAGTGGCTGAGTTCTGGCAGCCGGACAGCCTATACTCAAGGGCTGAGTATAACCATGGATTGTTACTGAAATGTGGGTTATCCTGTTGGCAGAAGTTATGGTTTGTTAGCCACAATGAACTCATGAAAAGGATTCATGTTATTTTGCTGGTTTATGAACTGTGGTGGTTCACCACAGTTTGTGTGGATGGGTTCAGACATAACAGTAGCCCATGTTTCAGCAGTAGCTCACACTCTGCTGGTTTGTAGACAGCTTGTATGAAACAGTGACTATGCACCTTGTAGGCTTGTAGGACTACAAGTCCCATCATCCCCAACAGCATAGCAAAGGCTGGGTTACTGTGCCTCTAGAAGCTGGAGATTGAAGTTTTCCAACTCCTTTCTGAACAGAAGTTGGTTGAGATTTTCAACTGGCATTGATGCAAGACAGGATGGACCAAATCAGTGGTGTTGAAATTCAATCTCACAGGTCCAGTCTGGCATACTTGGGGTTCCCAATTCAACCTTGCCTGCCACTGGAATGTAGCCCCTAAGAGCTTGTCTGAACTTGAATTTGGCCATTGGGGTGAAAGAGATTCAACACTCTTGGACTAAATGAAGGAATAGAGCTTAATGACAAAGGGATGAGCAGAGACAAATAGCATGCAGGTTATGGGGTTTATCAACTTTACCATATTTAAATGATACCAAAACTTTACCATCAACTTTATCATATTAACCCCCTTCATCATTTCTCTAACAGGCCCTCTCCAACATGCTGACAGATAATGCCTTTCATGTGATCAGGAAGTTCCAGCCCAAGCTACTGAAACTTTTTATTTCCCTTTCTCCTATCATCCACCTTATAGGCAAGGGTTCCTTCACACATCCCTGTCATGGCACCCCACACATTAGCTGTGGAGCTCCGAAAGTGCCACAGGGGATTCTACCACAGGGGTGGCAGGAAGCAGATCTCAAGATATTTTGCTCTTCAGCTCCCAGCATTCTCGATTCTTGGCCACAGTAGTTGGGGCTTCTGGGAGTTGAAAACTCAAACTTTTGAAGACTGAACTTCTGTCCACTCTTGTTCTCACACCTCTGTCAAACAGAGCTTAAAAACTGGGCCTATATCCTAAAGGAAGGTTGGGGAAAGTTCAATTTAGCAGCTACCTTCATTTTAGATGGGATATTCTGATAGAAAACTTCTTTGGGGACTGGGTTGGAGGGCTGATATCATAAGTCCCTTTTATTCCAAAGCTACAAAGGGATTGCCATGGTGCATGTGTAATTTACACAAAGACTAGTGCTAACACAACAAATGCTGCATGGCCATACCACACTTCCCATCATTGTAATTATCTTCTAAAACTTTTTACGGGAATGCTGATTGCTATTCACTTGCTTATTCACTCCCAGAAAGTGGAATAATGAACAGATGCCAAGAGTCAAATATTGACTGCAGAGTGCCTGTGTGTGATGCCGAGCTGAGAAATGAACAAGAGCTTGAACAAGGAAGGCCCTCCTCTCTAAGGACTGAATCAGAGGCCATTACAAAGGCTGGTATTGCCAAAGAGGCATAATTGGAAGAGGCACGGTATGTGTGCTTATGGGGGAGTTCAGGCCATAAAAAGGTCAAGATGGAAACTAGAGAAGCTTCTTTTGTTTTCACATTTGCCAACAATGCTGAAAAAGAGTTTCTCGCCTACATCTAAGTAGTGACTCCATGCTTTTTCCACATGAGGCATTCATTGTGTACCAGGGCGATTCCTTACTTGTGGCTGTTCGCATGCTCTTTAGATGCCAACATGAGTTTCTGGTTTCATTTCTGTTTCTTTTTCAGAGCACTGCCCCACCTTTGTTTACTGAAGAGAGAAAATGAGGTATTGAATCAGAATGGGGGGAATGGTGCTGGTTTTACTTTTGAACCTGAGCTTTGCGCAGCTTCACCTAGAAATCATGTGGCAGGAACGGAAAAGGAAGGGCTCTTTTTGTAGGACTCAGGCCTCCCAGATACAGCAGAAGTAGATCAGCACCCTCCTAGAAAAGCTGGCCACAGCCAAGAGGAGGCCTGAACCAAGGGCTTCCTGGCTTACCATTTGCACTGAAGCTCCGTCGTGGGGCACTCACTTCTCAGGTACAGGCCCCAAGCCTGATCCCTGCATTTCTGCATATGGCAAGAACAAATCCTGCCTGAAATCCTGGACCATTCATGCCAAATGGTGTGGACAAAGCAGTCTGACTCTGTATACAGCAGCCTCCTGCAGGCGCCATACATCTTGCCCCGTACATTGCACCAGTTTGCAGTTTGATTAGAAATCAGCCCTTCAGCTAAACCAGGGCTTGACAAGCTGTCACACTCAGCCTCATTTCACATGGCCTTGGGTATGATTTTGAAGGCTCTTTACAAAGGGCAGCCAACTCAAGCCCTAAGCAAGGGCCGCTTGTCCCTCCTCTGCAGCCTGTGGCTTAGGAAGGAAGGGTAGAGAGAAGACCAAGTGGCTGGAATTGAGAGAGAGAGAGAGAGAGAGAGAGAGAGAGAGAGTAGATGAGCCACCTAGTCTTGGCTTTGCCACCACTGAACACTGGCTTCAGCCCCATCCCCTGCCTACATGTGTCTCCCCCGCCCCCACAGATTACCCATGAGGAAGAAAAAGGGTTACCCATCTGTGGCATTGTCATGCCTGACGGCTGGGTCAGGGTGTGGAGGGGCTATTTGCTCAGCAGTCCCAGAGTCAGGCTGTGGAGGGGCCATTTGGCTGCTGGGCCCCAAGTACACGTCATCTTGTTCTAATGTCTGATCCACATTTTGAACGTTTGACTCTTTCTCACGAATTGCCATCTCTGTTGAGCCGTCAGGCACAACAGGCATAAACCTTTTCCATAGCAGTGGGGTACTGGAGCTGGAGTCCAGTGGGAGACTGGGTAGCTTGGTCTTAAATGGGCAAGCAAGACCGTCTGACTGAGTTCACACAAACAAGGGTTGAACATGGGTTGTCACTGAGCCATGGCTTGCTGTGGAAGCAAGAGTGATAGTGATGCCTCTACTTCAGCTGTGCTAAAAAGTCATGGCTTTTACCCCAAACAGTCCATGAAGACTGTTGCTGGATTGTGAACCATGGGTTGTTCACCATGGTGGGTTAGCAAACTGGGTTCAGATAACACAACAACCTGTGGTTCAGCAACAGCTCACACTTGACCCACACTCAGCCCTAGAGTGTGGGCTCTCATACCATCTGGACCCAGTGGATGGCTTTACAAAGGACCTTCTGTAAAGTGGTTTCTTCGTCAATACCATGGCCTGCATTTTTTATTCTCCTTGGCATGTGTGATGCTCTTCAATATTTGCTGTGTAGCACCCAAGGATTGGTGCCTGCTGCCAGTTACATTAACAGGTCAGCACTGGCTGTTTTCATGGAGCAGCTCACCCTCTCACCAAGGGAGAGCAGGAAGGTCTTGTGTTCAGTCCTGTCACCTCCCGAAGCAGCTAGTCCCTGTTGCCAAAGCATATGATCCTGCTTGACTGTTTATTTCACAAGGCATGGGGCAACCTGACTCAGAAGACTAGTCAGAGGAGCACGTGCAGCTGGACGGAGGATGCAGCTGGCTTCTTTATGTGGCTTGTCTCCCTCATCCATTTGGGATAAATGTGTCAAAGCTGGGTGGATTTCTGGAACAGTGTTGCTTAGAAGTGGGGTTTAGGGCAGAAACTGTTTTTTCCCCATAAACCTGGCATTGAACATTGAGAACCTGTGTGGTATGGGGTGAGGGAGTTGGACCAGGACTGTGGAAATCCAGGTTCTCATCCCCATTTGTCCAGAAAGCTCACTGAGGGACTTTGAGTTTAGCAAAGATTCTCAGCCTAGCCTACCTCAGAGGACTGTTCTGGGCATACAATGCAGTTATGCAAGGTGTCTTGGAAAGGAAAGCACAAGAGGAAAAAACAATGGAATATAAATGCAATATAATAATAAATAGAACTAACAGGAGTCACTTTACCAGACTATATGCTGGATTTAGACTTAGTGAAACTTGAAGTAGAACCATGGAAATCAGTGTGACTACAGCCGGTCATGACTAATGGAAGCTCCCTTGCATGGTCAAGGGCACAAATCTGATGCCTGTTCAGACAGTAAAGATGTTTTGCATCTTTGCTGCTGGCTAAGGGAATGCTGGGGGTGGGGTTCTAGACTTTCTTCTGCCTAAATAGACTGAGCCTTAAGTCTGTATCCAAGCCTTGGTTTCTGACCTCTAGGTAAAACTGCTTGAAACTTAGGGGACATGTTCCAATGTGATTTGCTAACTGAAGTTAAATTTTTAAGATAACTTAACGTTAGTGAGAAACTTTCTGACTTTATAATTTGGATCTACTTTTCTGGGAAGAGAAGTCAAATCCTTTGCACATTTAAATTTTATTAGCCCTATACCCCCATGTTCCATATATGTGTATATGTGTGTGTCTGTGTGTGCTAAAATAAATTATCTCCATTCTGTTACTTTAAATAAATGGCTCCAGCATTCGGAAAGCCATGTAGCTCTCGTTTTCCTGAACATATTTTCAAAAGTAGAGTATATCTTTAAATAAAAACACCACCGCACTGCCAGAAAATGGACACACCTAGTATTAATGATGGTGATAATAAGTGACAGTAATAATTACTTACCAGATAAATAATGCACTGGCATACTTGTGTGCATGTTGTGTGATTGCGTTTGTGTGAGCACTGTCAGCCTCTCTAGAGGCTTGGCTGGAGACTGCCAATCAGCAAGTTCATCCTTTGCATCTAGCACTACTATGGAGAAGAACAACACTTGAACCGGCCACATGTGACCCCCTCTGGTGCAGCTGGGGTGACTCGCTTGGAAGGCGAATGGGCAATTTATGTCATTATTTGGAATAATTTGGGGGGCTCTTTTATCGAGTGCAGTCTGCAGGGGAAGGGCTCGGTGTGGGTGGGGGGAGGAATAATGGTCCCAGAGCTCCTGCAGTCGAGAATCCCTAAGGCAAGTGATTTGCTAGCCCAGGGTTGCACCTGGTGCTGCTCGGGGCATCCTGTCCAAAGGGCTGGCGCTCTGCTTGTCAGTCCAACTGGCTTTCACTGGCCCTTACTGGTAGCCCAACAGCACAAAGGGGGACCTACGTGGCTGGGAGTGGAGAAGCAGATCTTTTCTGCTGACCCAATGCTGCATTTTGGAACAATTTTGTTAAAACGCTGAAGAAGTAACTAAGCAAAATGCACCACAGATATGGACTTTAAAAAAAAAAATCTTGAAAATATAAGGGTACAAAAAACGGGTGGGAAGATAAGCCACCTGGCACAATGTGCAGGATGATTCCAATTCAGGGTGACAGTCCTTGGGTTTCATCAGGCGCCATCAAAGCATTTTGTGATTACAAAGCAATGGGACTTTCTGCAAGCATAAACCAAATAAGCTTCTTGCCTTGCCTTTCCAAGAAAATGACAAATGTATGAGTAAGTCTGTGCCAGTGTGCTACTAGGTTTGGCTAAAACCGGTCTCATCCGAACAGCCCACACCCATAGAGATGTGATAGGAACAACCATTTTGGCTTAAATTAGTGGTCTAGACTGTTCTCTCCCATTCTGCAGTTTTCTTAATTAAAGTAATACCTTCTTCCAGTAAAAGCTGAAACTGAAATTGTCATGTCATGAAAATGTGAATTCCCCAGAACAGTGGTGTGTGTTTTGTTTGTTTTCTGACATCCAGATTATCTAACCTTGGCATGGTCTGACTTTAGGAAGGTTGCCGGAATTTACACAGTGTGACTGTTTCCACTGGAGTGTCAGGACCATCCAAAACATTTTGCCCCACAATGTGAAGGACAGAATGGCCAGCTGCCCCACCTCTTGTGCTGACAGAGTGAAAAATAGATTGGGGGTGGATAGGAAAGAGGAATGTCCAAAATGTGGGAGCAAATGTTTGGTGGATTTACAGTGGAATGAAGGCTTCATGCTGGCATTGTTACATGTGGTGAATAAGAGATGCCGACAGTGTTTCCTTTCCTCACCATTGCCTGGTGCCATCTTGGATGAATCATCAAAAAATTCAAACCAGCCTGGCACACTTCTGTCAGCCCTAGTCCAGAGAAAGTGACACACAGAGATCTCACTGAAGCCTGTGGGACAAGAACTAACATGATTCCTGTGGATTATGATGAGGTGTCAACAGGACTAATTTGGCATGGTGGAGAAGGGGGTCTTTCTGCAGGTCTCTTCAGCCAGAACATCCCCTCCTGACTGTCTCTAAATTGGAACTATTAGACAATGTTAAAACTGTGAGCAGAAGTTTAAAAATGGCAATAGAAGGGAGCAATTAGGTATGCATTTTGAAACTGTAAATTTGTAAACCTGGTGTTGGGATTTGGAAAGTGCAAAATGGAGATTGCTCTGATGCAAGGACAATTCTGGGTTTGTGGGATCTACTTTGCTTTGCTTTCCTAGAACAGTCAGGTTCCCTAACTGGAGCCAGGAACAAATCAGCCAGGTGTGGGAGCCACCAGTAGAGCCCTCTTGCTCCCCTGCCCCCATGAGTCATGCACTGTGAGCATCAATACAAATCTGCATTGGAGTCACTATAGATCTGGAAGTCTAACACAAAACCAGTGGCCAACAGAACTGCAGAAAGACCTGATCAAAGACAGCCAGTTAGCATGTCTCACAAATGAAGACCACTCATGCTAGGAGGGAAGTGATTAACACAAGGAAGGGTGATCAGGTGTCCTACTTTGCAGAGGACTGTCCTCTGCTGGAAGGCTTCCCTGTTTGATGAGCTTAATGTCAGAGAGCCCTCCGGAGAGAGAGCAGGCCCTTGAGCTTGCCCCACAATGGTCAGTGCTAGACAGCAGACTGAGTAGGCAGGCCCAAGACCCAGCCACCATCTTCCCTGTGATGGTGAGGTGCCTTGTGTCTTATTGTGCAGCTGCAGTTTTGGTGATACATTCTCCCGCCTTGGTGATGTATAAGGGGCTATCCCAGTGCAAGGCCAGCCAGAGCAGGGATGCCCCACTTTCACCTCCTGTGCTCCTTGCTATTGCTGAGCTGTGGGGAGTCACGAAACCTCCGCAGTCTACAGTAAACCTGCCAGATTTACCAGTTGGTTCTGCTCTACTGCTGACAGGAAAGAAATTAATGCATTCGAATCATGGTGCTGGCGGAGAACTTTGTGAGTACCCTGGATGGACTGAAAGACAAATAAGCGGGTCCTGAATCCAGTCAAGCCACGGCTTGGCCTGGAGGCAAAATGAGAGGGCTAGACTCCCTGGAGAAGACAATCATGCTAGGAAAAGTGGAAGGCAGAAGATGAAAGGAAGATCAACTATGTGATGGATGGACTCCATAAGGGAAGCCACAGCCTTGAATTTAGGACAGCTGAGCAGGAATACCCTAGAGAGGACATTCTGGAAGGCTTTCATTCACAGGATCACCAGAAGTTGGAGACAAATTGAGGGCACATTACCATCATCACCATCACCTGCTCTACCTTCTGCCTACCCCAGTTGGATGGGCAGGGCTGGATAGGAACGGTATCATTTGCACAGAGGTGCCCATGGCTACAGCCCATAATGGGCCCTCTGCTTTAATTCTCACTGCCTAGAAAATTGATAATACTTCCTTGTCCCACATGGGAACTCTAAGCATTTAAATCCATTACTTATGCTAAGATTCTTGAATATGCTCATGCTGAGGGCTACGTATGCACTTTTATACAGAGATCTTGTTGCAAATGTATTTCTTTGAGAGTCCTGAGTATTTCTGCAAAGCTTGTGGGATTGTGTTTGTATAACCCAATTAAACCTTCATTTAAATTAGGTCAGAATTGCTAGATTAATTTGTACTTCCATGCCATTAGGTTGTTGCTAATTGGATTTGAATCAGTGTGCTCTAATCTGCATTCATGAAAAGGGATGCAGTTCTGGTGGCAGAGCTTTAAAACAAAGAGTTGGGAGTCTATCAGCCTCTTCGGGGCCTTGCTGCAGCTTCCAGGCTTTGGGCCATGGGTGGCAGTCAGAACAGCTGTGGGGGGCAAGTGAGGGCAACCCTGGGGGTAGGAGAGAAGAGACAGACCAGAAGCTCAAGGTTTACTGTGGTTTAGGCAGACCTGCTTGCTCAGTCAACATTCTACAGAGGAGAGAAGCCACCTTCTCCTTCTCACTCAGGAGGAACCAGTGGAGAACCTGTGTGGAGTCAGTCTAAAAGCTACTTCATTGAGAAACTGCAATGACAAAGGCTCCCCCACCAGGTTGTTGGTCAGTAGTTTCTGAGACTTTACTAAAGGGATGTGTGACCTCTGGCCTGCAGAGATTTCAGCCTCCTCTGTGGGACCCACCAACTCCCCTCCCCTAGTCTGGAGGTAACCACTGACCTTGGGAAGAGGTGGCCAGGGGGAAATCACAGCAAGGTTACTTGTTGTCTCCAGATATTTTGGGCTGCTTGTGCTGTGAACTCCAGTCAGCATGGCTCATGGTCAGGAAAGCTTAGAAGTGACGCCCAAAGCATCCACATGGTGGGGAAGGCTGCTGTAAGGTAAGTAGGGGCAAGGCAGGCCAGGTTCCTGCACTTCTATTTAGGCAGGAAATGGAAATGTTCTCAAGTACAGTTTCTCATGCAGAAGGGAGCAATGCCCCTAACTTAGCTTTCCATTTCTATGTCAGGTTGTAATTTGCAATGGACAAATTTTGCCTTCCTTAGTGAAGAGAGCCCCTCAGCTAAAGACAATCCTCTTTGAAGTTGGGAGTTAGGCCGCTGTGTAAATAAATATTAGAAGTGGGCTGAGTGGAGGAACCTTATCCAAAAAGGATGGCGGAGATGACCTGGCCATGCTTAAGCATATTTACATTGGATCAAACTGTAATGTAGTTGCCTTAAATGTCTCCTCCTTAATTCAATGAGGCCTGAAAGTGCTTTGCTTGTGCTGGATCGGGCCAGTTTCTGTGCATCCTCAAAAGGCCATGCAAATACAGACAAAACACTTTGCAAGCACAGTATGTGGCTTCTGATACCGATATCGGAGCATATGTAAATATTAATGCTAATTCACTAATCCCAAACACAATGGAGATCAGTCATGAGAAGGCTCATTAAGTTTCTTTTATGTTTACATCTTCAAATGTCAATAAGGCAAAGATCTGGAACAATGTTAATCACATCAAATACCAGTGAGTATGTTTCAATTGACTATAATGAATTCCTTTAGTATGTACTTCTCAAGTAGTAATATTATTAAGAGTTCAGAATCAAACTCCAGCAACTGTGCAATGACATTAAACCTTGGAAGTGCAAAACTATCAAGAAAGGGAAGAGTTTGCTTGCAATAGTCATGCTGCTAATAAGTGAGAAGTTCAAACAAATGCCACATGGTCTGCAGCATAAATCTAGCTGTTTCCTCAGAACTAAGGTCCACTTTAAGGTGCTTAGTGGGCAAATATTTCCAGGCCAAATGCATAGGAACATGGACTTACTTTCCTTTAGGTAAGAGCATAGTGGAAACTTAGGGTGTCTTCATAATATTTATTCTATTTACAATTTGTCAAACAGAATGTAGTTGAAGTGAACAGGCTCCTAAGTATAGGCAGCCAAACCAGGCAATCCTACATTGGATTCCCAAACAGCCATTGTTTCATCCCTACAAACCCTCACCAATTCTGTAGCCAGTTCCAGCTACAAGACTGTGCCTGCCTCGTTCTAAATCTAAAATTTGTGTCTGCCCCTCCTCTATAGGAAGATGCCATCTTGAAAAGGCTGGGGGAGATTCGAAGCTATCAGGAAACTGTCCCTACTCTCTACAGATATCTCTTGGGTAGCATCTGCCCTCATATTAGTCCTCCATTCAAAGTCATCAAGCCAGGAGAGTCCATGACAACGTGGACACATTTTTTGCACACAAACAACACAGTCCTACATCATGTTACAACAGCCAGGTGAGGATGGGGCTGTGATTCAGTCGCTCGGGCCAGCGTTTCATGGGCAGGGGAGGCAGTTGACTCCTGCCTGAGTGGGGACCCTCATCCGCTACAACTTTCCTTTTTTGGTTGCATAAGAGCTATCCAGGGTGCCCCATAGTGGGGAGCCTATTTGGGGGATGGAGTTTAGTACTGCGGAGAGCACCCATGAAAGGGCCCTTTGACCGTGTTTAATCAAAGTGCTTTTGCCACCTTCAGCTTGTTTGATTGAAGGCAAAGTATGAAGCAAATGTTTATTTGTACCAAGCAAAGACCTGCAGCGAGCATCTTTTGTACAAGCCTTGCTGAAATGAATGAGAACTGCATGGAAGCCGTGAACAGGGAAAGTTTGTGCTGGATTGCACTCATTAGAACCAGTCAGCTCTCAGTCATGCTGAGAGTGTTAACGATCAATCTAACACACTGAGCTGTTCCCTTGTCACTGCAGAGGAATTGAGTGGATATTTATTACTCCTTGATACATTTAATCTTTTGTTATTATGCTTTTTAATTAATACAAAATTGCTTTTAAAAGGAACTAGTAATCAATCATAATCTTAAGTAATTAACAGGAAATAATCCCACTTTGTTCAAGTCATTTGGAGGTGATAATATGGATAATCCAATTGGATTTATTCCAGGGTAAATCTGTAGCTCCCATTCATTAGGTCAATTATGCTTCATTGTAGCTTTTCCACCTCATAAGTTTAAATATAATACTAAAATTGAGTGTGCAAGCTAAAGTGGGAGGGCATGCCAGTTTAGCTAGTTGCAGGGCTGACTTGCCTAAAACCAAAATCACTGGGTTTGGGCACTAGCACACACGCTACACACATACTTTACATTTTTCCCTCATTTATCCGATCACCAAGATCTAACCAAATCCATTAAACCAAGGAAATGACAGCTGGTTGGCTACCCCAAACCAGAATGCTTACTTTACACCTGGTTGCGTAACCAATGTAATCAAGCTGTGGCAAAAAGTTTGCCAACAGGATCTTTCTTAGAGTAAAACAAAACAAAAACATAGATGAGAGTGAGAAGAAAAAAAGGTAAACAGAAAGATAGAGACGTACACTCTCAAACTCATTTTTTGAATTCAGCCAGGATTTTGTGTTTGCCCTCCCAGATAACTCAAATTTATTTTTATTTTATTTTATTTAAATATTTATATGCCACCCCTTGCAACAGCCTCGGGGCGGCTCACAATACTAAATTTGTGTGCTCCATCATTCTGTGTAGGAAAGGTACAAGGTAGACAGCTGCTTTGATTTCTGTCCATCGCCTTCTCCCCAAGCCTTGAGATGAGATGCACTTCAAGGAGCCAGCCAAGACCGCCTCTGTGTCCCATCCATGTGACAAGCTGAGCAGGGCTCTGATCTACAGTATGTTTTATGTGGTGTCATGATCTTGTCTCCAAAGTTAAAGGCTGAAATATGCTGCTCTGTTTCAGCAATATCACAAGATGACTTGAATGGTACAGAGATTTACGCAGCACTCTGTCAAGGATCTTGTCAGGAGGATAGATCAGACAGCAAATGGCATATCGGCAGCACCAGGAGAGAGTGCAAGCAGGCACCTGGGGTCAATTCTGTCATCTCTCATTTCCAGCACATGTCTTCCCAGAGCTGCAGTGGACCTGGTGCTGATCCATGTGGACCCCCCAAAGTGCAGTAGGAAATGCTGCTGCTCCAAGATGCAAGGGAAGCAAGCATATGAAACTATACAGGACGGAGCTTGGGGTGGGGGAGGTGCGGGGGAGAATTGCATTAAGTTAACTGAGGAGGAAAAGGCACCATTTTTAATCATTGTGAAACCTTCCGTGCCATACAGTTGGTTTTCAATTGATGGATTGCCATGCCCTAAGGTAGGTTGCACTAAGGGATAGGTTGTGTATGTGTGATAGAGAGAGAGAGAGAGAGATTGAGAGAGAGAGAAACATGTTTGTATCTTTAAAATGGTGTTGGGGCCACAAGAACAAGCCCCATAGGAAAAGAAACCCATGGTCACTTGCAGTTTTACCTTACCTTCCAAACCACCAGCAAACAAGCAACCGAGTCTGAGCTGAGCTCTGAACAATCCGCAATGCACCCAACAGGCTCTCTGTGGCTTGTTCCCTCTGTCCTTCCCTTTTAATCCTCTAGCAAATATTTCAGTGGCCTTCAAGGCAGAATTTGCCTTATCTTTCCATCCCTGCCCTGGCTGCCAAACTATTCATTTGATGCTTAAAAATAATACTTGTGCAGATATTTTCAGCATGTAAAAGAGACAGGATCTCATTGCCAAGTGGGAGGCATTCTCCTTGCCACACATACTCTGGTTTGATGTGCCCGTTTTGTCTACTCTCCCTGCTTTTCAATTGACACCTTGCAGTTGGACCTTGGCAACGGTGCTCAAATTAGTCAGTCATACCAAACCTTTTCTTTGTATGATACCTACTGAATTCTATCCCCCCTTTGACAGCTGAGACATACAAGGAAATCAATCAGGCAAGGCAACAGTACATAAGAATACACTTGGGCAATTTGGTGCTTAAAAAAGAATTGCGAACCTGCGAAGCTTGTTCCAAAGTGTCACTTGGGAATTGGTGGAGGGGCTATTGCTGGGTGGAATCACGATGAGTAACAAGAGTTTTGCTACTCTTCAGGAGCAACCCACTAGAAAATACCACAACCTAAGATAAACTTGTTCTCCTGGATTCAGATGATAGGACGACCCATTGCAGATTGAACCACTGATGCTGTGTTTTATTCTATTTTGTCTTATTGTCAAACCATCCTGAGACTATGGTAAGGGATGGTCTGAAAAAGTTTTAAATAATTAAATAAACCTCTAAAACAAGCCATGGGTTGTCAGGGTAGCTTGTTGCCCCAAAACAAGCCACCCCGAGGAAAGCAGTCTGGGTTCATATGACATGATAATTCAGAGTGGCATAGCATGATAGCTGCATGAGAACAGAAGCTTATGAGATGGTGAGCTTACTTCAGTGCAACAGATAAGGTGAAGCATCCTTTAAAAATAAAAAGACCCTTGTGAGGAAGGGAATCACCCTTTGCAATGGATCCATTGTATTTGCCAGCAGATGAGGGAGCTCTCCACCTCCCAGTGGATCACAAAATAAAAGGTGTTATTTAAAAATAAAAGGTGTCCTCTTGGAAGGGAAGCACTGAAGTGGAGGATGAAACTGGCAAGGACAAGCAGCTGGCTGCAGTGAGACAGAAAGTGCTTAGGATGGGTGATAATGGGAAGAGGTCTTTTGAAAGGAAGCCCGGCATGGGGGATGAAAGTGAGAAGGACATTGACAAGAGGGGAATAGGGATATAGTTCTGGCTAAATACCAAACAGGCAGTCTTTTGCTCTTGTGCACAAGCCTGGAAAAACCAATAAAAGGCTTTCCTGCATTCATGCAGGCTCAGAAATATATTTCCTTTTTGCAATAAGTGTGTGTGGGGGAGGGTCCTCCTTCATCAGCTGACTACTTTAGGGCTTATCACAGAAAGGGGCCCTTCCCTTCTCCAGCAAGTGCCTCATATTTTTCAAAGCTGTTTCATGCTACACATTACACCAAAGTAATAACATCCCCCCATAAAGCTCCTCCTTTCCTGCCATTGCCAGCTGCTCTCAGTTCCCCTTCCTCCAGAGGTCTGCATTGGTAGCCATCTGCTGTCTGTGAAGGTTGCAGAGCAGTGTGTGGGATCCCGACAATTAGCTTAAAACATGCACAGCGGCAGGCAAATGGAAGGGAAAATTGTGCAAAGTTCATAGCAAAGCAATAGAAGTGAGGGGGGAATTGTAGGTGACCAGGGCAGGGCAGTAGAACAGAGGGGGAATTTGTGCAAATCTCATGCCAGGAAGAAGTTTGCGATGTCTTCCTGTTTTTGTCAGGGCCTAGAAAATTATTTCCTTTTTGCAATCTGATGCAGTGGGGCGGGGGTGCCCCCTTGTCAGCCAGAAACTGCAGTGTGCCAATTCCAGAAAGGATACTGACTAGAGACTGCAGAACTGAGGGGTTTTGCTGCAGAAGTCTACAAGATACATGCTTGCACTGGCCTGGAGAACTGAGAGGAATTGAGGGGGAAACAAGCCCAGGGAAATGGCTGAGTGGTGCTCACCTGTCTGGTGAAGGGACCAGGCACTCACCTGCTGTGGCTTCCTCTCTGGGTGGCTTTGTGTGACATGTGCATAGGAATGTTGAAGAAATCCGTGATAAACTCCAATGAGCTTCATTTTCTAAGACTCTCACTGGTAGACTCCACAGCAGATTGGCTTTCTCAAGTCCCCTGTAGGGATGCTGATGAAGTTCATATTTTCCTGGCTTGCAAACCAGATTTCTTCAGTTCGTCACATCCGACTGCAATATTATGTGAGTGCCATCATGCCAAGAAATTCTTGTTTGGTTTACAAAACAACCTGGACATGTACAATTCAACAAGGAAGTCAGAGGAATGTTGTTTTCCAGGGTGCCATGTGGCACAAGGCATCCTGCAAATTCCATGCCTGAAGATGCCTTGTGCCACATGCCCTCAGAAACAGAGTTTTGAGGGCACCTGCCTTCCAGATAGCATGCCAAACTGCACATCCTCTCAGCTCAGGCAGCAGAAGGAAATGGGAGCCATGCACAGAGCTGCTGGCACTGTCACCATGTAAGGCTTGAGCAAAGAGAGGCTTGGAGAAGGCAAGGCTGCAGGAACTGCAAGGGAAGTGGGGGTGTGGGGGAAGAGGGTGGTGCCCCACTATCCTCCTGATTATCTACTTGAGAGTGTGATGGGGATTGGAACTGGGTCTGGAAAAGTCCATGCGATATTCCCCATTTTTCCATCTTAGTTTGCAAAGTCCACTTGCAAACCAAGCCATGGGGAATTCAACCATCCCCTTTCCTGTATTGCAGATTTGCAGGCTGGAATTAGAGGACTGAAAAGGCTGAAAATTACGGTGGGGTGCTCCTTGGGGAAGAAAGATGCTTGTTTCTTAGGATACCCCTCACTCCCTGCAGGGGGGCAGGGAAGGCATAGCTATGTGCTTCGCTCCAACCATGGTCCTTCTGCTCAAGAGGTGTCCTGTCCCTCCAATACCTTCTGCTCCCACAGGACCCAGGCAGTCCCCACAGTTAATTCCAGAGAATTATCCCTCTGCTTTACTGGCTCCACCAAAGTGTTCCACAGTTGAGAAATGGCCTCCATGGAGAAGGGGGGAACCTCTGATCTATCACAGTGATCAAAAGCACTCCATGCTCAAGTGACTACCCCCTTTTAGAAAACCCATCCTATGTGGGACATTCCCCTTGGAACAAATGGGATGCGATTCCAATGGAAGGCTCCTGCAGGTTGGCCTCTCTGCACCTTGTTCAGCAGCTGCCACAGGTGGAACAGGGACTTGCTTCAGTTCCTTGGGCCATCCCCAGGTAAGGAGGACAAGGAGTAGGCAATGGGGTGTGCTGCCTGGGACCCTGGAGACCCCTCCTCACCACAACAGACAACCCTGGGCTCATGCAGAACTTATCTGGCTAGCAGAAGAGTGCTTCCTGCCCATGTGGCCCCGAGTGGCCCCGAGCCAGGACCCACTGGACAGCCTGGCTCAGCCCACTTGGATCTCCTTTTGAAGTTTCCCTGATGGTACGAGCAGCTGTTGTGCAACACTGCGTTCGTAATCTTTAAAAAAAATTGTTACTATTATTATTCATTCTGTTTAAAGGGCTGCATAAACTGTAAAATACACTTTGTCTGATGACTTCATCTTTAATGGAATTTCCTTAAGCAGGGTGAATAATTTCTGACACTTGAAGCAAGAATTTTGCCAGACCAGTGGTTGTTTAATACACGCTCGACTGTGCCTAATTTGCTTTTTCTATACAGTTACTGTAGCTGTCAAAGGAGTTCAATCTGAAAGTGAGATTGTTTTCATTTTGCTTCTTGAAGGGAAACACTTGGCTTGGCTCACAGCTTTCAGATCTTTCTTCTAGCTTACTGGTCCAAATATCACACAGTTGTCTGGGTGATGTAGTTTCCATGCTCCCTGCTCTGTCCTCCTGGCCTCACCACACAGCCCAGCAGCCCCCACAAGTGAAATACCCATCCTTTTCCTAGCCTTGCCAATGGACCCCAGCAGCCTCCCACTGATTGGTCCACTGCAAAGGGAGGTTTCCCTCCCACTCCTGGTTGTACCTCTGTGTCTGCAGCCCTTCCCATCTGCTCCAGCCCCCACAGAGATTTTAAATAAATAGTTTAAATAAACAGTTTTAGCGTGAACCTCCCACCTCTTCCTCCATTTATTTTCAGAGAAACAAATACATAGCTTGGCCAATTGGAATAGAGTAGTGACAATTCTGTTGCAAGGAGCTGAGAACAGCAGAGATTGAAGGCTAGAAGTGGCCACTTCTGGAGCCACTCTTGCCAGGAGACTCTAAGGGTTTTCCATACCAACAATGGTAATATGGTGATTCCAGATTTGGATGACTAGAGAAGTCACAGTGAAGCACTGAAACCTTACAGTGGACCACTGATTCTCTCTGTGGTTTCAGAATACTAATCCTACCATGCAAGAACTCCAGAACTGGATCTAAACAACACAACAGACACACAATAGTAAGATTTCCCCTTGGCTTCCTGGGCCATGCAAATCCACCAAGTTATGAGTAGAGTTGTTGCTGCATTTACAAATGACAGTGGAGGTCTCTAAGCATCTTCTGAACAGTAACCCCCTTGAATTTAATGGGACTTGCTCCCAGGCAAGTGTGCATAGACTGTAGTTCAACTCCAAAATTGAAATCTTAAACATATCTCCAATCCAATCCCATGTATATTTATTCTGAAGGAAGTCCAGAAGTATTTTTCCAGAAGAGAAGGCATGTAAGTTTGTTGCAGGCAGAAAAACCAAGAAAGAGTCATATAAGCACATTTTTCACAGTGTAACCTTCCAAGAACCACTTCAGCTGAAGTAGCCTAGAAAAGCTTCTGTAACATTTGTTATGATGCCACAAGGCTCTTCATTTTTTCACAAGTAAACGTGCAATAGCAGTCTTGCTTTACTAGAATCAACAGCCCATATGCTCAGTACAACTGATTTCAGAGCAACCATGTTTAGGTTCACTGATTTTGCTTAGTGAAATATTGTATGGGTTGGAAGAATATATTTTACTTTTTATTGCTGCTGCTATTATTATAGTGCCTATATTTCAAAAATCAGTAAGGGCAGCCTATCCAAGGTTGTAAAATCAAGAATACCATAAAAATGTTTAAAACAAAACTGAAATTGCAATTAGAAACATCAAAAGCAAAAGAAACCACTAAAAGTATTTTAAAGATCAAATTAAAAGGATTTTCTTGTCACTTTTTCTCAAAGCAAGAAAATGATGGTGGGCTTTCTCCATGACTGGGAATAACATAGCAGAGAGAGAACTGGGCATGAAGGTATTTAGGGTTTTGAAGATTAAAGTCCAAACCCTGAATCGAGCCTGGAAAACAGCCAGCGCTGATCTTTCAATATCAGACTAGTACGATTCCAACACCATGCACTGCTTAGCAGCCTAGCTACTGATTGGCCATTTATTTGTAAGCATAGCTCAGTTCCGTGCATGTGGCAAACCAGGTGATGCAATCGTGGGCCTGTTGAGGTGCATCAGGTGCCCCATTTCAGGTTGCCTGGGAGGGCATTCACCTCTCTGTGTGCAACCAGCATGCTCTTGCCAGGAGGGCTCTTCAAGGAGAGGAGATTTGATTGAAATCTCATTCTTGTCTGGATCTAGTCTGATAATTAGCCTGCCCCGTCTTTTCTTGTTTTCTTTTTATTGCAACCACACTTTCATAAAGGAAATGAATTGCAGATTTTCCCGAAAATGACCAACCAACATGCACTGAATGCTTCCTGCTCTTCACTCAATGTCACACTTGTTTGTGTTTTTAAGCCACTTATGAGTAGATGCTCAAATCTGATCCACATTAGAGAGAGATTATACCGGAGTAGGCGATCTGTTGTCCTCCAGATGTTTGGGACTACCACTCCCAGAATCCCTCTCCATGGGCCTCGATGAGTTGCCTGCAGCCCAAACCATCTGGAAGGAACCACAGACCACACTGGTGATCTGCACTATTTGTCAAGCAGGGGCCCCTTTGGCCCCCAGCACTGCTGCAGGGAGCCACTCCTTTCCAGGATCCAGAGTGCCTGGCTGCTCCTCTCCCCTGCCCGAGCAGTTTCCACTCCACCAAAAGCAGCTGTGCAGTGCATTGCTGCCACTTGCCAGTTCTGCTGATTTTGCCTCCTGGGCTTTGCTCCACTCCCACAAGTAAATGATGGATTGCTCCCCTATTTCCCCACCACCAAGGGACAGGTTCCTGGGAGCCCCAACCATGATACCTCCTCTGGAAGGCCAGAGAGTAGCAGCAGGCCCATGGATAAAAGAGGGCAGTGAAGTAACTCTGGAGAGCTTCTGCTGAGAGGGCGCAGCTGCTGCTGCTGGGGGAAAGCAGGCCAGCTCAACAGAGGTGCTCTTGGCTCCTGGGCCTCATCAGCCTGCCAGACAGTGATCTGCGTGACTGTTTGTGGGCAGGGGCACAGAGGGAGAAAAATAACCTCAAGAAGTCCTGAATCATCTTGGAGTTGCTAAGGGCACAATCCTATGACTCTGTAGACAGGAAAAGTCCTACAACTCCCTGGTTGGCTGGGGAATGCTGGGAGCTGTAGGATTTTTTCTGTCTAAAGAGGCATACGGTTACACCCTAAAGCCTTTTACTGATCTCTAGACAGACTGTTCTACAGCAGCATCTGGCTGTCCATCCATCCAATTTATTTATTTATTTAATTTATCTATCTATCTATCTATCTATCTATCTATTGCTTTTGTATGCTGCCCCATATCCAGGGGCTCTCTGGGTGGCAGCATAAACTTCTATAGACAAATCTACGGTGCAGACAAACCAGTTTGACAGTCATTTGTTCTCCCTAGAGAATGTTTGCAACTGCAGCTTTGGGATGTCTACTTAGGGCTTCCAGCAGACAATTCTGAGCCTCTGAGACAGCTACCGTTCCCAGGTTTCCTTTGGGACACCCTGACATAATTAAATGGTTAAACACACCATAACACACACCTCCCTACACACACCCATGGGGCTGTACTGTAGCGGTCTGTGCCCAGGAGTGCCATTTTTAATATCCCATAAAGCTTCTGTATAGCCTCATATGCCTGATCCTGCCTAATCTTGGAAGCTAAGCAGGGTTAGGTCTGGTTGAGATCTGGATGGATGACTTAAATGTGATGTAGTTCCATCTTCCTCTTTATACCATCTATTCATTTACTTATTTAGTTCTACCTAAGGCAGGCAATCTCCTTCATGGATCATTGCCTTGTCATGGTGAAGGGGCTTGCGTAGCTCAATGAAGCTATGAGCTATGCTGTGCAGGGCCACCCAAGATGGACAGGTCATAGCAGAGAGCTCTGACAAAACGTGATCCACTGGAGAAGGAAAGGGCAACCCACTCCAGTATACTTGCCATGAAAACCCCATGGACAGTACCAAAAGGCAAGAAGATATGACGCTGGAAGATGAGCCCCTCAGGTCGGAAGGTGTCCAATATGCTACTGGGGAAGAGCAGAGGGCTAGTACTAGTAGCGCCAGAAAGAATGAAGCGACTGCGTCAAAGCCGAAAGGACACTCAGTTGCAGATGTATCTGGTGGTGAAAGGAGAGTCCAATGCTATATAGTCCAATATAGTCCAAGATCTATACTCCATAGGAACCTGGAATGTAAGATCCATGAATCAAGGCAAGCTGGATGTGGTCAAACAAGAGATGACAAGACTGAACATCAACATCTTAGGAATCAGTGAACTAAAATGGACAGGAATGGGTGAATTTAATTCAGATGACCATCAGGTATATTACTGCGGGCAAGAATCCCTCAGAAGACATGGAGTAGTCTTCATAGTCAATAAAAGAGTAGGAAAAGCAGTACTGGGATACAATCTCCAAAATGACAGAATGATCTCAGTTCGAATCCAAGGCAAACCATTCAACATCACAATAGTCCAAATCTATGCCCCAACCACGGGTGCTGAAGAGGCTGAAGTTGACCTGTTCTATGAAAGCCTACAACACCTGCTAGAATTAACACCAAAAAATGATGTCCTTATCATTATGGGGGATTGGAATGCTAAAGTAGGAAGCCAAAAGATAACCGGAATAACAGACAAGTTTGGCCTTGGAGTACAAAATGAAGCAGGGCAAAGGCTGGTAGAATTTTGTCACAAGAATACGATGGTCATAGCAAACACTCTTTTCCAACAACCCAAGAGACGACTCTACACATGGACATCACCAGACGGTCAACACAGAAATCAGATTGACTATGTGCTCTGCAACCAAAGATGGAGAAGCTCTATACAGTCAGTAAAAACTAGACCAGGAGCTGACTGTGGCTCTGATCATGAGCTTCTCATTGCAAAATTTAGGCTTAAATTGAAGAAAGTAGGGAAAAGCACTAGGCCACTCAGGTATGACCTAAATCATATCCCTGATGAATATACAGTAGAGGTGACAAATAGATTTAAGGAATTAGATCTGATAGATAGAGTGCCTGAAGAACTATGAATGGAGGTTCGCAACATTGTACAAGAGGTAGCAACTAAAACCATCCCAAAGAAAAAGAAATGCAAGAAAGCAAAATGGCTGTTTGAGGAAGCTTTGCAAATAGCTGAGGAAAGAATATATGCAGAGCACACCGTGAGAAAGGCAAGGCTAGATGAATCACCAGTTGGAATTAAGATTGCTGGGAGAAAGATCAACAACCTCAGATATGCAGATGCTACCACTCTCATGGCAGAAAGTGAAGAGGAACTAAAGAACCTCTTGATGCGGGTGAAGGAGGAGAGCGCAAAAGTTGGCTTGAAACTCAACATTAAGAAAACTAAGACCATGGCATCCAGTCCTCTCACTTCCTGGCAAATAGATGGGGAAGAAATGGAGGTAGTGACAGATTTTATTTTCCTGGGCTCCAAGAGCACCGTAGATTGGAACTGCAGCCAAGAAATTAAAACACGCTTGCTCCTGGAGAGGAAAGTGATGGCAAATCTAGACAGCATACTAAAAAGCAGAGACATCACCCTGCCAACAAAAGTGCGTATAGTCAAGGCTATGGCTTTCCCAGTTGCAATGTATGGCTGTGAAAGCTGGACCATAAGGAAGGCTGAGCGCCGAAGGATTGAGGCCTTTGAGTTGTGGTGCTGGAGGAGACTCCTGCGAGTCCCTTGGACCGCAAGGCAATCAAACCAGTCAGTCCTCAAACTCAAATACTTTGGCCACCTAATGAGAAGGAAGGACTCCCTGGAGAAGAGTCTAATGCTGGGAACAATAGATGGCAAAAGAAGAAGGGGACGGCAGAGGATGAGGTGCCTAGATGGAGTCACTGAGGTGGTTGGTGTGAGCGTGACTGGACTCTGGGGGATGGTGGAGGACAGGAAGGCCTGGAGGAATGTTGTCCATGGGGTTGTGATGGGTCGGACACGACTTCGCGACTAACAACAAAGGCAGGCAATATATGGAGGAATGAAGCGGGAAGTGCAGAGGTTGCTTCTAGCCTCGGGGCCACCCTAAGTGGAACAGTGGGAAGTGGGCTGAGTTCAGTTTTGGTATGGGTCCAGTTTTGTCATGAAAAGGAGGCAGAGATATGTTTGAGCAATGGACCATGGCTAGGTGCACCAGGGAGGGGCTTGGCTTCTTTCACCTATGTGCCCCTTTTAACCAGATGTACCCCTCCTGAGCAAACACTCAACTCAACCTCTGTGGCAGTTGCTGTCACTTTGGCCCACTGCACTTCAGAACATTTAAATATACAGACTCAAGTGCTCTGCCACTGAGCTAAGACCACTTCCCTTATGCTCACGGACATGCAGCCTATAATTTTCTAGAAGAGCTCAGGAAAGGTGTTTTCTGCCTGTTTAAATGCAGTGCCAAGGACCAGGCTTTCAGAGGTGGTCATGCATTCCTGTGGATGTTATATAGGGGGTATTCTGAGTTGAATTTCTTAGACACAGCTCAGCTGCAGGTAATTCCAGACAGAGCCTCTTTTAATAACACTCAAAATGCAACTGTCCCTTTTGGTAAGAAAGCTGAATGTGAGAAAACATGGGAGAACTCATATGGAAGATGGCAACATCTGGAACCCACTCCTTGAAACTCCACTTAGGTGCTTGGGCTATTGCAAAAGAAAAGCCCAATGTGCAAGTACCCTTGGGCTGGATTGGGCCCATGTGTGCTTGCACGAAATTAAAAGAAACTGTTACGATCACCTACATGTTGAGTGTTTAATGCAGTGTGTAGTTTTGTCCTCAGCTTGCTGAAAGTTTGGCATCAAAATGCGGTGGTTTGCCCATCCTCCTTTCAGAATTAAATCTCTTACTACATTCAGTTTCTGCTTATTTCAGACAACTGGAAAATCTTCAGCATTCCTCCTCTTCTCTTAGATTAGTGAATTTAATTTGTTTCGTTCTAGCATGGCCAAAGAGAAAGGAAACTGTTGCTTTTAAAGAATGGAACGTTTATGTCTTCCTTGTGCTTCTACCTTTTTCATCGCAAAAAAGTGGTCTCATTCTGGAACGAGCAAACTTTCAGAGAACACAAAAGGCATTATTTCTACAAATAATTTCTCCTGGAAAGTCTGGGATGCTGACCACACATCCAAGTGATGAGACTTTGATTAATAATTGCATAAATGGAACAAAGACCACCTTAATGAATTATGCACCTTTTGTGCATGATATCCCTCTTCCTTCCTGTTTGCTGCACTGATTGGAGGGGTGAGTGAGTGGGTCCAGGTCAAAGCAAAGCAAAGCAAGCAAAGCAAAGCAAAGCAAAGCAGTTTTGGCCACTGCCATTCCATCTGGTGTTACTCATTGCCATTCTGGTAAAGTTGTTCCCTGCAGCTTGAAGCAGGGAGATGGATCATATACAACAAATACCTCTGGAAAATTATGTCTGGAAACTGGCAATGTCCCAGAAAAGGCTAATGAAAGAAATGATCTTTTTATCATGTTCATTCTTATTATTTTGTGCAAAATTTTTCACCCCTGGCCACATCTTCCAGAACAAAAAAGAACATAAAATGCATTTTACAAATGACCTTCCAAATGTAGTTTTAATAGAAATTTACTTAGGGCTGATTCCAACAGTCTACTTTCTGCCACCTCCATGTATAATTTACCCTTCGACACGTGCCTCATTCTAAGTGCAGCAAATAGGCATTGATCTTTGGTTTCATTCACCTCCCAGGCTGCATCAGACTTGTCCTCATCTGGTCCTCCACAAATGCATGTTATTATGTCACACCACTTAAGCATACTGTTACCATTGTTGACCAAAACATTACTTCACCGGCCTGGCCCAGCGTGTTTCAGCTCTGCTAAGAGATGCTTTAGATCCCAGGGAATCCAGGCCATCCATCAGCTGCCCATATGGTTGGCCCATCTCTGCTTGGGATCATAGATAGCCCACACCACATCTGTTGCACTTGTGTGGTGTCATATGCCTTACTTTGGTACAGGACCCCAAAGAACAAGTTTGCATTTATATTATCCTCTAGCCCTTTGTTTATTTTGTCTTCCTTCCTTTGCCCTGTAAATCATGGCATGTGTGATTCTAAAGTTCCCTTTTAATCTTCAATAATACTTCAACAAAGTAATGATGCATGGTTTGGGCTTCTTTGAGGGTCAGTCCAGAATCCTGGCTTGTGTCCAGGACTTGGGGATCTTGTACAGCCACCATTGTGCATTAGCAAGTATCTGGTAGTTGAGTCATACTCACACAGAGATATAAGATTTTTTCTGATTATCACTTACCTTGCATTTATAAACTACGTAGGACAGGAAGAAATCTTAAATCACCCAACCTGCATTGGTTTGTATGTGGGTGCCCAGTTTATATGTTACATATGACACATGGAAGTGGGTTCACATGATGCTATACTCACTGTGGGTATTTACTACATAATGTATCGTCAGCATCTGAGCTGACTTATGTATTCCATTACTTCTAATCACTGATATCCACAGTGCTGTTGTAGAAATGTTGTCCTAATATTTGCCAAAGAGATGCACATTTCAGCTCTAGCAGTGAATTTGAGTGCTCCCTCGTGTTCTCCAAAGGGGGTCCCTCAGTGCAGGCATCCATGCTTGCATCTGCATACTCCAGGTCTCTCAAGACCAGGTGGTGCATCTGTGCTAAGGAGCAGCTGTCCATCATCTGGAGAGACAAGTCCTTGGAGGGGAGCAAGTGGTTCTTCAGTGAAAGAGCCAAGACCTGGAGGTGGGGGAAGCCATCTTACATTTCTGGCTGAATGCATTCTCTGAACCCAATTCTCTGGAGGTGAAGCACTGAGACATGTGTGCATGCTGCAGCACACAGAGAGAATGGGGTGTTTATCTGGAGATCTCTTCCTTGCTTGTCATGCTGTTATTCCATTATCGACACTTCACTAACCAAGTATGACCGATGGTTTAGTATTATGGAGAGGGCAGTCCAGGAGATGTCAGCTCAAGGAGAATCTTCTGAGGCATTTATTATTTTCTGGATGCCTCCTGTGGAAACCCTTAGAAAGCACAAAACTACATGGTTCTTTTCTATGGGCACTCTGTTATTTCCCACACACTTCCTTATCTCCATTGGCTTGCTTGTTAATTAAGGAGAATAGTATAAAACAGGCTCTGAGGTAAAACATCCCAATACCTTGCCTCAGAGCATTTCCAGGAAGGTTATGGAAAGCATCCTCCTCACTTTCCATAGATACAGTTGGGAATTCATATGGATTAATTTATCCTGCAGTAAAAAGAAGATAATTCTTAAGTATTTGTGGGGGATTTGGGAATGCCCAAGGAGGGAGGGGAACCCTCGTGAAGCAGGGAGTCAAAATGCTTTCCCCTTGTTGGTGTCCCTGCTAGTCAGGTGACTTACAGACCACTAAACCAAGTTGCCAATAAGGTTCAGTCAGGCAGAGATTGTTCAGTTTCTTTATTCAGTTGAGCAAAGCCACCAGGTGTCTGCTCCCACATGCAGGCAGGCAGCAACACACACAAATTCCTGCTTTTTTCCCTCTCTTTTCTCACTTAATCTCGCCCCCATTGTTCCCTCACTCAATCCCCTCTCATGGTCTGCCTGACCCTTTACCCAATCCCCTTGCGATGTCTGCATGTCCACTGCATGCCTGGCCTCGTGCAGTTCCCCTTATCCAATTCCTTTACAGGCGGAGCGGAGCGTGATCACTGCGTGCCAGTCCTTGCGTGGGGGGTTTTCTCTCACTCACTGCCTCTTTGTCTCACCTTATCAACATTCTTTTGCCTTCCCTTTTTCCTCTCCAAAGCAAGCAGTTATACAGAAAGCAAATGGCGTTAAAGCAAATAGCATTAGTTAAACTAATCAGGCTCCTTCAAGGTGATGTATTTTGGAGGAATTCCTTGCTTCAAGGGGGAGCATGGAGCTTGATGTGTGAGTGGGCTTTTTAAGAGTTTTGGATAAATGGTGGTTGAGTGTTTTGGTACAAAATGGGAAAAACATGTAAGAAATGAAACTGCTAAAGTTTTTCATGGAAGTACAAAATGGAGGAGTTGGAAGGGGCCACAAAGGCCATTGAGTTCAAACCCCTGCTGTTGCAGGGCACCATGGTACGCACTTTTCATTTGGATAAAGAAAAGGAAAGAGCAAATAAAAGAAGAAGAGGAGGGTTGGTGTACCTCATTTGCTGAAGAGCACTCCATTATTTAAGGGACAGCAACAGCAGCTTTTTCTGGATTTGGTCTGGCCAACTGAATTCAGGGAAATGTGTGCTGGAATTTATGGATTTTTGACTCTGTGGGCTTGGCCATCCCCACACAGCCAAGAAAGGGGAATGCTCTGGCAGAAGGTACCACCATTTTGTGAGTGCTGCAGAGGGAGCACTCACACAAGAGCCTCTGAGCATGTGCAGAGTTCAAAGTGCTTTGGGAAGTTGGGGCAGTGCTGCTTCCAGCCACGAGTTGGGGGCAGTCTTGCATTGGTTTTCTGGATGGGATCTGGAGTGTCTAGAAAACTTTAAAAGAAAATGTTGGGGTGTTTAAATCTTGAAGGGAGGGGGACAATAAGGTATTGCAACTGAGGTGAGACATTCTTTGAGTGTTCAAAGCCTGTATTGCCTCAGGAAAAACTCTGCATGGAAAGGAATTGGGTTAAAACAAAAAGACCGTTGAGCAATCTCAATGGGGAGGCTGGGGGGAATTTTTTAAAGGGAAGGAAACCTTCCAGAAGCGGTATTGTGGGGATACATTAATTGTTTGCGTTGGCTACCAGGAGTTTTGTGTGGAACGGGGAGGGAGAATGTGTTCTGAATTCTAGGTATACCATCTTGTGGCTGTGCCACAACACAAAGAGTGAAGAAAGGGGGGTTAATGGGTGAAACTGGGGCTGTTTGGTTGGGTGTGTGCATGTGCAGGGGTGCACAGTGGGAGGGGTTTTTTTTTTTCCAAAAACCCCAAGGAGACTACTTTTCCCTGTGAGTTCAACAAGAGGGTTGTTCCCTTTTTGCAATGTTGCCAAATATTTTGTTCAGGCTCCAAATTCTACAAGGAAAGATAGCTATGGAGGGTGTTTTGTACAAGAAAGGAATATTGATGGTGCTAAGGAGAGTTTTCCTTACAGTAACCTAATGTTTGTGAAGGGGGGGGGGGGCTAAGCCCATTTGCTAGGTTTTTTTAAAAACATTTTTGCCATTTTTTAAAAATGGCAAGGGTTTTTTTTTTTCTTGCTGTGAGCATAAGCAATCATGCTCATCAAGATGAACAAGCATGGATTGTTTGATTGTAAAGGGTGTTAGTTCAAATTGCATGTATATGCAATGGATTTGGGACATTTTTGTATTTATGTATGTGGGGGAGGGGGTACCATCTTTGCAAGAATTTGTGTGATACCATGTTCTCACTGTGCCATCAGAAGGCACATTTTGCTTTAACCAAGGCCAGCAATGGATTTGTGAAGCACGCAAGTTCAACAAGGTGTTTCTCTTGTGTGCGCTTTTGGCATGGGTTGGATTTGATTTCAACATCTCAGACATTTTTCTTGAGACTGTGCTTGGTTAGTGAAGTCCCTTGCAGCCAAAGGAGGGGGCAAAGAGATCAAGGGGTTTGACTAAGACAATCCCCACCTGAGCTGCATGGATAGAAGCTGCTTCCTGAGAAAGAGGAAGCACCAGGAGTTATCTGAACTGGCTGATTTGTTTGGTTGCTCACAAAAGGGAGGAAATGTTGGAGAAATATGAAAATCCTGGCAAAGGGGGGTTGCTTATATGCACCTCTGGGCTAAGGTCAGATCTCTGTTGGTATTGGCTGTTGGTTCAAGAGGATGGGAATGGGTGGCTTGTATAGGGGCTGCTGGGGCCACTGTTTTGCTGATCACGTAGGGCAGATAATGCTGCCAGATGGACAGCAGTGCAATCGCCCTCATTTGCATGCCAAAACACATAGTGATCCCTGTGCCTCAGTGGAAATTTTACAGCTGGGTTACAGTGGAAGCAGGGATAGAGCAAGTGTGGGTGATTAATCCAGGGTGGAGAGCCATGCAGCAAGACATCAAGGATGCCCACTAATGTTTGTTGGCAAAGGAAGATAAGGGGGAATTCATTTTGGACATCAAAGGCCCCATTAAGTAATCAAGGGGCATTCTGGATATGAGTGAGCAGGAAATGGGGGAATGAACCGGGAGATGAGGACTGCTCCAGGCAGTCAAAAGTGGCTTGGATAGAGAACCTCTTTTCAAAGGTTAGAGGGTCTATGGTGAGAGGGGAGTGTCTTGAAAAAGGAAGCTAAATGTGTAAAATGGGGATGCACCAGGGACTGTTACAGGTGGACCATAAAGGTAAATGAGTGTGTACTCAGGGCTCCAGTTTGAGGAGAATGGAGTCTTTTACTGGTTAACATGACTGGATGGAAGTGTGATATATCTCAGATCACAAGAGGAGGCCCAGTGAATACTGGAAAGCAGTCATGATACACTGGGTTGGCACCTATGTATGTAAAGATGGGTGTGTAACCCTTCCTGAATATTTTTTCTTGATTAGGGGTGTGGGAGAGATTCTCCAGTTATCATAAGGAAGGTGCAGAAGGGGCAGTAGGAATAATAAAATTGGGGGATGTGCCCTACTAGGGTCATTTATTATTCACAGAGGCATGCCAGAGACATACGGGTAACTCAAGAAATGCTGGGAAAGGAACTAACAATCCCACTAAAAGGAGGGGTGGTAGGGATTGGAATGACCTCTTTTTCAGTATCTACTCATATTTAGCACCTCTTCAGGAGCAAATGGCCTGTGCAATAGTGGCTCTTGGAAATGCTACTATGTGCGCACTAGGGAAGCTGGCTGGAGAGATGCAACAAATGGAGGTATATACACCACAAAATAGGGTGGCTCTGAATTATGTTTTAGTACCAAAGGAGGGGCCTGTGGGATGATTGGACACACCTGCAAGATTGATGTAGACAAACAGATGTCAATGAAGACTTAAGAGCAATCCAACAGCTAATGCCAGGGATCAAAATAAGGCAGGAGTCAGGAATGGGAGAATGGCTGACATAATGGTTCCCCAACTTTATGTGGTTGGAACACTTGTTTTCATATTGGGGATAATAGCCATAAGCATAATCTGCTGCATTTGCCTACAATGTATACTGGTCTGCACCTCATGTAATAAGGGGATGCGTTTGGGGAAAATGCACAGACAAGGAGGAAATGATTAGGATGATGGTATTGTGACAGTGTGATAGAAATGTATTGGCTCTAGTGATAGTTATAATCTAGCTAATATCAGTAGGCATAATAATTTTAGCTCTTTGCTTTTGTATAAACTCTTGAATACCTTAACAGTTCAGTTGTGTTCCAGAGACTAGGGTGGATATGCCCCAAGGTTAAAAAGACAAATACATAAGTAGCCTTTGCTCTGAGCAGCCTTTGTTTGAAGAAGCCTCCTAATCACCACAGGAGGCCCAGCATATGGCTTATCAAGCATTCTCCCAGGGAAAAACTGCGAATCCACAAAGATATGACTAGGGGGCAGATAGTGAACTGTCCCTGGCAGTCTCTAGGCTTGCAACTCAGCCAACAAAAACAATTGTATCCACAGATGTTTATTCCAAGATGCTGTAAATTAAGCAAGGTATAAAAAGGCTGATAGTAACCTTAATTGACTGCTGCATGCATGTACCAGGCAGGATTGCTGCCTCATGCAGACACCGGCTTAAAAATACAGCATTTTACTTTTGACTAATTGGGTGTTTTGAGTGGTCTCTGGGTGATCTACAGTTTACACTGTAACAGTATCAAGATTTAAGAATTAGTAATTGTTTCAAATCAGGGTGAAGGAAAGAAAAAGGAGGAATTGATAGGTGTGAAAGGATGATTTGAATCAAGCGAGTAAAGAGATTTAAAAGGGTAACAAAGAAAATTACTTAGCCCAAAGGAGGGGAGGGGCTAAAATCAGATAGCAGAAGGTCTGGGGAAACAGGCACATAGGCAGGAGGGCCAAATACTTCCAGATTGTTTATTGACAAGCTGGGCAGAACAAAATGAGCCTATTGTAGCCCACCAGGGGCAGGGCTGGACTGGGAAGAAGGGCTGGTGTTGGGGCAGTGCAGAGCAGGTGGACGGAAAGAGTGTAAACTCTCAGTACCCTATTAGCCAATTAGGGGAAAGGAGGAGGGAAGAAGCGACCGGGAGCAGGGTTCAAAAGGGGTGTGTGAGCATGTGCTTAGGTGAACAGAAAAATGGGAAGGAAACCATTCCTTTCTGTTCCCTTCATTGCAATAAAGGTTTAAAAAGAACTCTCTGCATGCCTGGAATATTTTTGTCTTCCAACGGAAAGGAAAGAGCAATCATAACACTAACACACCTGGACAGTGCCAGATTTGGGAAGACAATATTAAGAGTATAGACTGATATCTATTTTTAAAACTCATGTTCTAGTTGATGATGATGATGATGATGATGATTATATTTCTGTACTGCCCCACAGCAAAAGCTCCCTGGGTGGTTTACACAGTCCATAAACACAAATTATAAAAATACAATCAAAATGTATTATAGGCTAATTTTTGTAGGTTTCATTAATCATAGATAAAGGGTATAAAATCATCACAGTGTACAGCATGTAGTATGAATGCAGACAGAACTGCAACTCAGTAGACATACAGGAAGCCAGACAATGAATTTGCTGGTGGGGGAGAGTGTGCTTCTAGCTCTTATGGTAAAAGAGAAGAACCAGATCCAGGAGCTGGGCAGCTTCTGCTTGGGGCCTTTATGCAGAACTGTATGGCATGTTGATGTGCAGTGGTTTCCCTTTTCTTGTATTTAATCCAAAACTGCCTCCACGTTAGCCTTTTAGTCTTGAATGGAAACCTTTATTTCTTCGAGTCTGATTTTCAAAAAAATAATCTAGATGACATAATTGGTGGCCCACAGCATCCCGCTATTTTGCATCCTGCTCTCCTATCCTTTTTTCAGATCCAGTTTGTGGCAGCCTCACCACCCAGTTTGCACTGGCACAGCTGTGCAGAGGTTTTCAAGGGTGGGCCCGTCTTTAGGGGGGCACAACCTGCAACCTACCAGTGATGGGATTCACCAGGGCCACCAGTCTCTCTCCAGGCAAAAGCCCAAGTGCTGGTTGTGCCCTGTGAAGCTCTTAATGGCTTGGGACTATTTACATTTTTCCTGCATAAACATATAGGAGTGCAGGTGTGGAAAAGGAGACTGAGTACTCCCCTACCACTTCGGAGGATGTTTGCGATAGGCTGTCTCCTTCTGAGGCATGTTTAATGGCAATGTGAAAGCATTTTTTGGGCAGCTACTCCCTGGCCATGGGGCTTGGTTTGCTCCTCCTGCCAGCTGACAGCAACCGCCTTACTGAAGCAGGCCTCAGAGGTGCAGAAGCAGGGCCATGTGCTGCATGTTGTGTTCGCTCCATTGTGTTTGGATTTTTAACCATTGTGCTTTATTATATTTGCTCATCACTGCGTGTATCAAGTTTTTTTAATGGTCGTAAGCAACCTTGAGTGTCATTTTGGTAGAAAGGTGGAGTATGAATCAGATCAAATAAACAACCAGAACAATTATCAGTGGTGGGAGGTTTATAAATTGATCGTTTTAGTTGCCTTTTCCCTCTTTCCTTTCTTTTCCCTTCCCATCTCTCCCATGTCCATTTTCAGTTAGGATATGCAGAGCAGCTGTGCTATAGACTGATACTTGCTATTTTATTTTCAGTCTGCTTCTAATAATCCCCGGCATTGCAATGGCCCTTTTCTGAATGCTGAATTGGGAGTTGCGGGACTGTGAACTACTCAAAATTCCCACTCTCAGCCATGAGAGGGTGAAGGAGCCTGATTAGTTTAACTAATGCTATTTGCTTTTAGCCTAACAAACGCCATTTGCTTTCTGTATAACTGCTTGCTTTGGAGAGGAAAAAGGGAAGGCAAAAGAATGTTGATAAGGTGAGACAAAGAGGCAGTGAGTGAGAGAAAACCCCCCATGCAAGGACTGGCACGCAGTGATCACGCTCCGCCCCGCCTGTAAAGGAATTGGATAAGGGGAACTGCACGAGGCCAGGCATGCAGTGGACATGCAGACATCGCAAGGGGATTGGGTAAAGGGTCAGGCAGACCATGAGAGGGGATTGAGTGAGGGAACAATGGGGGCGAGATTAAGTGAGAAAAGAGAGGGAAAAAAGCAGGAATTTGTGTGTGTTGCTGCCTGCCTGCATGTGGGAGCAGACACCTGGTGGCTTTGCTCAGCTGAATAAAGAAACTGAACAATCTCCACCTGACTGAACCTTATTGGCAACTTGGTTTAGTGGTCTGTAAGTCACCTGACTAGCAGGGACACCAACAACCTCACATACTTGCATCCTCACATTGTGAGAAATGGAATGTTACTGTTACTAAGTGTTAAGGCCAAAAGGCCTGAGAATCAAATCATGTAAGTAGTTGTACTGAGGGAAATAGTGATTCTTACATCAAAGTCCTGAAAAATGCCAGAGGGGGTAAAATTGGGGGACAGTGGTAAAACTGTCACGTTCAGTGGAATTGAGCAGGAAATTGATTACCTTTTTATAACTGGCGGTAACAAGCCTGAAGAAAGGCCTGTTCTTCCTATCTCATCTTCCCACAAGATTTAAGAAGCAAGTTGGCATCAAATAGGAATTTGCAAGGCCACTCTGACTTGTTGAACTTTTAGAAGATAGTACACATGCTTAATAGGTGCATAAATAGTAACTGACACACCTCTCATAGGTAATGGGCTCATTAGCATGAACATGAGATGTATGTGCAGGAGGGGGACCATATCAAGGGGTAGTATGATGTAGGTGGACGGAGAAGATTGTACCTTCTGAGTAGCCCAGCTAATGGGGGAAAAGAGGAAGGGTCTGCGAGGCAGGAAAAGAGAATAAAAGACAATGTTTTGTGTGTAAACGGCACGCTACCTGTGTGGTGGGTGCCCACTCTTGCAAGAACATATTAAACCGCACTGCTTGGTACTTTGCCTCCGTATCGTCACTGCTTGGATTTTATTCCTTACAACTGGGGACTCGTCCAGGATGGTGGCTCGTCCCAGGTGAGTATTTCTGGGAGACGCGTCCTGCTGATTTCGGCAGCCTAGGTCAGGTGGAGGGACTGCCTGGGTACTGCCCCATTTAAATTTTGGATGTAATACGGTGACAAAGAGAAGCAATTGGGAAACAGGCTCTGTTGGTGGGACTGACCAACGGGTAAGGAGCTGCTGCCGTGGTCGCCAGGCAACTCCGTGCACAGACCAAGGTAAGAAGCGAGTGGGACTCCCAGTATTAACTTAGTGGTGAACAGAGGGGAGGAAACCTTCGGGGAAGGAGGGGGAACCCCCTGTGTGAGGCTTGAGAGAGTGATTGAGAAGTACTAAGGAGTACGAAGCAAGTCCGGAGTCCAGATCCACAGTTCCTATCCTCCATGAGGAGGACAGCTGGAGAAGGATGAAGCAAGGGTCTCAATTGACTGATTGGAAGCCTCAGGAAAGAAAAGGGCCATCAGCGAGCGCAGAGTCCACGGGGACAAAGCAGGCCTATGGTTGACTGATTGGAGGCTGGGGAGGCTTCAGGAAGAGTGACCATGGGAAACTCTAAGGCAAAACTAAGGAAGAAGGAAGAAGGGAAAGGTGGTGAGGGGGAACCCTGCCAAAAATTCCCCCTCATAGTCCACTGGGACGGTTGTTGTCTCATTGGGATGATCTGCCATACACTCCTGGAAAAGCCAGGGATGTGGGCCAGACTGGGAGATAGAGCACCACTGGGAGAAAAGGAAAGGGGGGAACTGACTGCTCCTCTTCAGGAGGAGCAAGGTGCAGAAGGGATTGTCAGGAATAGACATCCCAGACTAGAAAGAGAAATAGATCAATGCAGGAAGGATGCTGCCAGCCTGTCATTGGAGGACAGTGTCCAGAGAAAAAGAAAGGAGCCAAATGAGAACATGTATCCTTTGAGAGAAGTCCCCATGGGGGAGAGACAAGAGGGATATGTAAATGTACCCCTAACCAGCGGTGATGTGAGGAATTTTAAGAAAGACATGAGGTCCTTAATGGATGATCCAGTTGGACTGGCGGAGCAATTGAATCAATTTCTAGGACCTAATGTCTATACGTGGGAAGAATTGATGTCTATAGTGAATAGACATCAATTCACTGGGGAAGAGAGGAAAGTCAGAAGAGACAGGCAAAGATCATGGTGTCTATGGTAGATGAGGCTGTGAAAGGAATGTGGGCACACCCCCGGTACCCTAAAGGGGGGTGAGCGAGAGGCCCAGAGAAGTCTTTTTACAACAACTTCAGAGACTGCATAGAGAGTTGAGAAAAGGGTTGGAACAACTGAAGAAAGATTTAAATGATTTCCCTCTTAAAGGGAATCTTAGGAAGAAAGTAAAAAAAAAAAAGGTGAAAATGCACTCTGGTTAGAGGATTCATCTGGCCCAATATGGGTCTGATGACCCCTCTGTATGTCACATCTTAAAACTAACAATGAATCAAACCAAATTTGGGACTGAGGAATCTAGGTATGCAGGCAGCTGCCTGCCTGCCTCAGTTTCAACTAGTCTGGAGGCCTTAAAATAATGGGATCCCTTCGATAGTTTGCCACAATACCCTAGGAAAGACAAAGGCGCCTTGGAAACCATTTCTTCATCCCCCAAACTCCCTAAGAAGCTTCAGAGCTTGAAGGATGGAAATCCCACCTTACAGGAAAAACTTGGCCATGCTTACAGGGGGAGGTCTTGCTGATTGGTCCTAAAGCATGAGGACAGCAAAATCATATTATGGCCCCTTTTGGGCAGGTACTTTGGCAATGGGAGGGTTTGGGTTTATGGAGTCCCCTCTGACTGCAGCAGAGGTGAAACATTTTAGGCAGGAACTACAAGCTATTTTCTGTTTGTTTGTTTGCTTGTTTGCTTGTATTTTGTTTTCTGGTGAAGAATTGAGTTTGATCCAACAGGCACCTAGAGATGTTTGGAATAGAGAAAATCTCAACAGAGCAGGAGATGCTCTGTGCTGGCTTCTAGAAGGGAGAGTTGGGAATTATTAGAGTATATGATCCAGGGAATCAAAGAGGCAGTACCTCAGTCTCTTAATGTACATAAGACTTTGTCTTTGGAATAAAAGAAAGATGATACTCCATCTGAGTGGCTGGAGAGACTGAAGCAACAGATGCAAAAAATAATGATAAAAATTGGGCAACTGGATTCAGGAATCCAGCCCATCAGATAGATATTGCTGAAGTGTCAGTTTGCAGGGAAGGCAAGGGAGGATATTAGGCAGAACAGAAGTTGCAGAAGTTAGATGGAAGAGAGGCAAGGACATTGGAAGATTTGTTCAGAGAGGCACAGAAAGTGTATGCGATGAGAGAGGATGAGGAGAAATTGAGTTCATGGCTCAAAGAATAGAATGTAATGGCAATAGAGGAAAGGTAGAGGATGAAGTTGAGTAAGAGGATTTCAGCCCGCACCTAAGAGGGGGTGAATGAATGAAGGATTAAGCACAGGATGCTATTAATGTGGAAAGGTTGGGCACTTTAAACGAGAATGCCCTGAGCTGAGAGGAGAGGTTGATTTCTTTCATGAATATGGACAAAGATTAGGAAGGGCAGGAGTCTCCTCATAGGAGGACCCACTGGGAACCTTTGATAAATTTGAAAGTGGAACCATTTGGGAAAGACATGGTAGTTATGGTAGGCTCTGGAGCTACCTGCTCCACAATGAATATGATTCCAGATGGAATGAGATTGGGAAAAGGGGAATTGATGGCTCAAGGAGTGGCAGGTAATCTGGTAAAAGCGAAAATATTTGAACCTGCTCAGGTAAAACATGAGCATGGTGAAACCGTTGTGTGGTGTGATTTTGTACTGGGGGAGCAAATTTGTCACTCAGCAGGGAGAAATCTCCTAGCTGGACTGGGATTTTTGATAAAAGGTGTTGAAGGGGAGGTAGAGACAAAGCTAATGAGGAGGACCGATACTGATTTATCTCTAAAACAACAGGCAGCTGGTGCTTGTGAGGCCTGGAAGGAAAATTGAACACTTTGTGGAGAAAATGGGAGGGGGGGCATGATGCCTCTCCCTGCAAGAATTTATTGCATTGGGCTCGAGAGTGAGCAGGCCATAACTTAACAGCAAGAAAGGGCAGATGCCACTGTGACAGGTTCTGCCTGGGTTTGTGTTTATGTTTTTGTGTGTGTTTAACAATCACTGGGACTGCAGGTGGCACAGTGGTTTAAGCCGCTGTGCTGCTGGGCTGGTTGATCGAAAGGTCGCTGGTTCGAATCTGCACACGGGGTGAGCTCCCGTGCGCCGTCCCAGCTCCTGCCAACCTTGCAGTTCGAAAGCATGAAAATGCAAGTAGATAAAAAGGTACCACTTCGGTGGGCAGGTAACAGCGTTCCGTGCACTTCAGTGTTTAGTCACGCCGGCCACATGACCACGGAGACTGTCTGCGGACAAACGCTGGCTCCCTCGGCTAGGAAACGGAGATGAGCACCGCCCCCTAGAGTCAGGCATGACTGGACGTAATGTCAAGGGGAAACCTTTACCTTTACTTAACAATCATTGGCCATCTCTGAGTTGTATAATTAAAATAATCAGAATCCTAGTTTTTCCAGAGGATTCTGAAAAGGTGATAAGTTTGTTTCAAAGCACTAATTGGAGCCTGAAGGGTAGGCTGCATTCCAATAAAACAAAACTCCAGGAACTAGGTTTCAGGTTAAGTGTTAGAAGATAATCTCTGAATGGTCAGGAACTCCCAGAAAATGGGATGGGTTTCATGGGAGGTGGTTGAGGTCCATCAGTGAAGAAGTTTAGACAACCACATGTTGTGGATTATAGGAACAGAGTTGACTGAAACTGGAGGTCAGACTAGATGACCAGGGGAGGACCCCTTTCTGACACTTTGTTTCTATGTTTTATCACTCAACTTGGAATGATGTGCAAATGATGCTGCACATCTCCTCTTGAAGGGCTCAGGTGCTCTTTGGCGAAGAGAGCTAAAGTAAAGTTTATGAGGCTATGGTGAATAGGAGTATTTTTTTTTAATTTGCTACTGCAGTATTTACTGAGGAAGGGGAGTCAAAGAGAGGGCTGGCATTAAAGGGATGGAGGAAACAACCTGTGCAGCCACAGCCCTATTGGTGGACAAAGCCAGGAGATTAGCTATTGGGGAAGCTTTGGTGGTAATAGTGGCACACCCAAGTGCAAGCTCTGTTAGCCACCAGAGAGTGGTTGTTAGCCTGGAAAGTGGTTAAATGACTCCTGACTTATTAAGTATGAGGCTGTATTGATGAATCAACTAGATTTGATTTTGACTGCTGGAGGAGGTGTGAATCCAGTAGATTTCTTAATAGGAGGCAGTTGCAACTTGGAGTAAGAGCATGATTGTGTGGAATTAGTGGATCTAGAAACTAAAGTAAGGGAAAAGGCATCATGGATACAAAGTAATGAAAGGGAACCAGGTGAGGGATAGTGGGAGACTGGTCAGCCCAAACTTGTGAGTTATGGACTCTGAAGTGAGCCCTGAAATTGTAGGTAGGAATTGGGAACTGAGAAGAATCTAGACTCTGGAAGATGGGTAATGTCTGATCGCTAAGAATGGCTCTCTAAGGGACTAGCTAGGCAAGTAATCCAGAGACTCCATGAAAGGAGCCTTTGGGGAGCTAAGGCTCTTGTAGATTAATCTCTAAAAACTGATGTGGCATTGGGATGTATTGGGCTAGCACATGCCTTTTGGAAAATTTGGCAGAAAGGAGTTTGATCATGAGAAGAAAAGTTTTGGTGCATTAGAAGTTGGTGCAAGTACTGTAAAAATTGGCTCTGCCTAAACAATTGGCAATTATTCATGTAAAGGGAGATCATTCTGGGATTGGTGATCAATACTGAACTTGATCCCCTTGGTTGAAGTTCCTTTTTATAAGCCTTAAGTATGATGAGGCTGAAGTAGCAAGGATGAAGGGACTGGGATGAGTCTGACCCTAAAGCAGCAATTAAAGAAACTAATAATGGAAACTAAACTGCCTTGGACAAAGTGTTTACCTATAGCCCTGCTCTGGATACGAACTGCTCCAAGGAAAGATACAGGGAGATCACCCTATGAAATGCTGTTTTAATTGCCTTACTTGGGGCGGGTGGGGGAGTTACCAAGTTTCGAGTCAAAAGATAGATTTCGGCAGAACTGTATACTGGGGATATCTTCTTCTTTATCTGCCCTCAGGGAGAAGGGACTACTGGCACAAGTAGCTCCCCTGGACTTCACAGTTGTTGTTGTTAGTTGCGAAGTTGTGTCCGACCCATCGTGACCCCATGGACAACATTCCTCCAGGCCTTCCTGTCCTCCACCATCCCCTAGAGTCCACTCACGCTCACACCAACCGCCTCAGTGACTCCATCTAGCCACCTCATCTTCTGCCGTCCCCTTCTTCTTTTGCCATCTATTGTTCCCAGCATTAGACTCTTCTCCAGGGAGTCCTTCCTTCTCATTAGGTGGCCAAACTATTTGAGTTTCATCTTCAGGGTCTGGCCTTCTAAAGAGCAGTCAGGACTGAGCTCCTCTAGGACTGACCGGTTTGATCGCCTTGTGGTCCAAGGGACTCGCAGGAGTCTCCTCCAGCACTACAACTCAAAGGCCTCAATCCTTCGGCGCTCAGCCTTCCTTATGGTCCAGCTTTCACAGCCATACATTGCAACTGGGAAAACCATAGCCTTGACTATACGCACTTTTGTTGGCAGGGTGATGTCTCTGCTTTTTACTATGCTGTCTAGATTTGCAATAGGTTTCCTCCCCAGGAGCAAGCGTCTTTTAATTTCTTGGCTGCAGTCCCCATCTGTGGTGATCTTGGAGCCCAGAAAAATAAAATCTGTCACTACCTCCATTTCTTCCCCATCTATTTGCCAGGAAGTGAGAGGACTGAATGCCATGGTCTTAGTTTTCTTAATGTTGAGTTTCAGGCCAACTTTTGCACTCTCCTCCTTCACCCTCATCAAGAGGTTCTTTAGTTCCTCTTTACTTTCTGCCGTGAGAGTGGTATCATCTGGATATCTCAAGTTGTTGATATTTCTCCCAGCAATCTTAATTCCAACTGGTGATTCATCTTGCCCCACCTTTCTCATGATGTGCTCTGCATATAAGTTAAATAGGCAGGGCGACAGTATACAGCCTTGACAAACTCCTTTCTCAATTTTGAACCAATCAGTGGTTCCGTGTCCAGTTCTCACTGTTGCTTCTTGACTCGCATATAGGTTTCTCAAGAAACAAATAAGATGGTCAGGTATTCCCATCTCTTTAAGAACTTGCCACAATTTCTTGTGATCCACACAATCAAAGGTTTTAGCGTAGTCAATGAAGCAGAAGTAGATGTTTTTCTGGAACTCCCTAGCTTTCTCCATGATCCAGTGTATGTTGGCAATTTGATCTCTAGTTCCTCTCCCTCTTCGAAATCCTGCCAGTACTTCTAGTAGTTCTCGGTCCACATACTGCTGGAGCCTAGCTTGTAGGATTTTGAGCATCACTTTGCTAGCATGTGAAATGAGTGCAATGGTGCAGTAGTTTGAACATTCTTTGGCATTGCCCTTCTTTGGGATCGGAATGTAAACTGACCTGTTCCAATCCTGTGGCCACTGTTGAGTTTTCCAAATTTGCTGGCATATTGAGTGTAGCACTTTTACTGCATCATCTTTTAAGATTTTGAATAGCTCAGCTGGACTGCTGTCACCTCCACTAGCTTTGTTGTTGCTCAGACTTCCTAAGGCCCATTTGACTTCACATTCCAGGATGTCTGGCTCGAGGTCAGTGACCACCCCATAATGGTTATCAGGGACATAGAAACATAGAAACAGAGCGAGTCAGAAGGGGCCTCCTGGGCCATCTAGTCTGACCTCCGGCACCAGCCGGCTCCGCTCATGACATGCCCACCATGTGCATGTCCAGCCTGTCTTTGAACACCCTCACCAATGGGGCCTCAACGACCTCCCGTGGAAGCCCATTCCACGCCCTCAGGGTCCTAACTGTCAGGAAGTGCTTCCTGGCATCCAAATGGAACCTTGGCTCCCTGAGCTTTGCTCCATTGGAGCGTGTCCTGCCTTCCTCTGCAGGAGAGAACAGGCCTCTGCCCATCTCCATGTGACACCCCCTCACATACCTGTATGTTGCCAACATATCCCCTCTGAGTCTCCTCTTCTCCAAGCTGAAGAGACCCAGTTCCCTCAGTCTTGCCTCATACGGCATCCCCTGCAAACCAGCCACCATCCTTGTGGCCCTACGCTGCACTGACTCCAACCTGGCTATATCCTTTCTGTAATGAGGGGCCCAAAACTGAACACAATACTCCAGTTGCGGGCACACCAGAGTCGTGTAGAGTGGTAGTAATACCTCTCTTGATCTAGAAGCCACGCTTCTGGCTATGCAACCAAGGGTGGCGTTCGCCCTCTTGACCACCGCATCACACTGCTGACACATGTTTAGCCTGCGGTCAACCAGTACCCCGAGGTCCCTTTCACAAGTGCTGCTCTCCAGCCACTTGTCCCCTAACCTGTACTTATGACAGCTATTCCTATGCCCCAAGTGCAAGACCTTGCACTTCTCCACATTGAACGCCATCCTGTTGTCTCCTGCCCACTTCCATAGTCTGTCCAGATCCTTTTGGATCTGGTCTATCTGCTCCTCAGTTGTGGCCACTGCTCCAGTTTTAGTGTCGTCTGCGAATTTGATCAGCAGACTGTTCACCCCTTCTTCCATGTCGTTAATGAAAAGATTAAACAGGATCGGCCCCAGGACAGAGCCCTGGGGGACCCCGCTTGTCACTGGCTGCCATCCCGACGATTCCCCGCTAATGGTTACCTTCTGCTTTCGGTCAGTCAGCCATGCCCTAATCCACCGGACAGTGCTTTGGTGTATCCCAAAACTCCTCAGTTTCTCCACCAGGATATCATGGGGCACTTTGTCAAAGGCCTTGCTGAAATCCAGGTATACCACATCCACTGCATCCCCTCCATCTAGCCATCTTGAAACCTTGTCATAGAATTCCACAAGGTTTGTCTGGCAGGACCTGTTTCTGCGGAAGCCGTGTTGTGTGGCTGTCAGCCTCCCTTCCCTATCTAGCATCACTAGATCTCTCTCTATTATGAGCCTTTCCATTGTTTTTCCTACAATGGACGTAAGGCCAACCGGTCTATAATTCCCCATGTCCTTCCTAATACCCTTTCTGAAAATTGGGACCACCGATGCCACCATCCAGTCCTCTGGAACTTCACCCGTTCTCCACGAGGCCTCAAAAATGGAGGCCAGCGGGCGTGAGAGAACCCCTGCCAACTCTCTAAGTACTCTCGGGTGTAACCTGTCAGGGCCTGGAGCCTTTGTAATGTCCAATGCCCTGAGGAGCCCCTCAACTTCAAGGGGGGTAACTCTAATCTCTGCCCCTAAGTCCCCAGCCTCATCTAATCTCCTATACGGATATCCCCCATCCTGCTTTGGGGAGAACACAGAGGCAAAATAGTCATTTAGCATCTGTGCCTGTTCCCTCATGTCAGTCATTGGAACACCTTCCTCCTTATTTAGTGGTCTCACCACTTGTCTCCCCTTTCTTTTCCTATTTACATGCTGAAAGAAGCCCTTTTTGTTGCTCTTGATATTCTTGGCAAGTCTCAGCTCATAATCAGCCTTAGCCTTGCGAAGAATCCTTCTGCAACGGGCCTCCTCCTCCCGGTATACCCTTTTGTCTATTTCCCCCAGTACCCATTTCCTATGGAGGCTCCTCTTTCGTCTAATCCCCCTAACCAACTCCTTTCACATCCATGGCGGCACTCTCCTCCGCCTCCCCATCTTACTGACTAGAGGTATCGTCAAGGCTTGCGCCTGCAAAACCTCCCTTTTGAATGCCATCCACCCCTCCTCAACTCGCTTACCTTCCAGTAACCTATCCCAGGAGACTTTCCCCAGTCTGGCCTTCAGTTGGCCAAAGTTGGCCCTCTTGAAGTTCCAGCTTCTAGTGCTCGCCCTGCTGCACGGCCCCAGTCCCCTGATCTCAAAGCAAAGGATGGAGTGATCACTTGCATCCAGAGCTCCCCTAATCTGTACTTCATCTATCAGCTCCTCCCTATTGGTCAAGACCAAGTCCAGGATGTTTCCTCCCCTCATCGCCTCTCGGACCCTCTGTGTGAAAAACCCACCTTCTAGAGCGTCTAGGAAGCGACGTGACCTGGCTGTCACCGCCGAGTGAGTCTCCCAAGTAATATCCGGGAGATTGAAATCCCCCATAATTACTGTGTCTCTCCCCCGAGATATCCTTAGAATCTGGCCTGTCAGGACATCGTCCAGGGTCTCAAGTTGACCTGGAGGGCGATAACATACCCCCACTGTCAGGTCTCTTTCCCTGTCAAAACCCCTAAGTTTCACCCAGACTGCCTCTACCGAATCCCCATCTGTGCTGCATTCTATCTCACTGCATCCTATCCCTTCCCTGACGTATAAAGCCACACCCCCACCTCTCTTTCCCTTCCTGTGCTTTCTAAAAAGGTGATACCCTTCTACGTTTACATTCCAGACTTGCCTTTCATCCCACCAAGTTTCTGTGATTCCCACCAGATCATATCCTCCTATTCCCAGGAGAGCTTCAAGCTCTTCCTGCTTATTACCCATGCTCCTAGCATTGGTGTACATGCACCTGAACTCCTTCCCACCGCTTCCTTTCTTTGGAGTGCCCAGCATCCTCCTTCCTCCCATCCTCCCTGGTACCTGGCCCCTCTCCGTAGCAGTCCTGTCAGTCCCTGCAGTATCTCTAAAGCCCTGCTCCCAGAGCCCCGATCCTCCCCGCACACTTGTCCAGTGCAGACACGTTACTGGGGAGCCTGAACCCACCCCCCACTGGCTCAGTTTAAAGTCTTCTGGATGAAGCTCGCTAGAGCATCTCCAAAGGACCTTTTCCACATCCTCGTGAGGTGTAACCCGTCCCTTGCCAGAAGTCCATTGGCAAGAAAACGAGTGCCGTGGTTGAGGAACCCGAAGCGTTCCTTCTGGCACCACACCCTAAGCCAGTCGTTCACCTCAGAGGCCCAAAGGTTAAGACGTTAAGCTCTTTCTTGTATAGTTCTTCTGTGTAATCTTGCCACCTCTTCTTAATCTCTTCTGCCTCGGTTAAGTCCCTGTCATTTTGGTCCTTTATCATGCCCATCTTTGCATGAAACATTCCCTTCATATCTCCATTTCTCTTGAAGAGATCTCTGGTCCTCCCTATTCTATTGTTTGCTTCTATTTCTTTGCACTGTTCATTTAAGAAGGCATTCTTATCTCTTCTAGCTATTCTTTGGAATTCTGCATTCAATTGGGTGTATCTTTCTCTTTCTCCCTTGCCTTTCGCTTCCCTTCTTTTCTCAGCTATTTGTAAAGCTTCCTTAGCCATTTTGCTTTCTTGCATTTCTTTTTCTTTGGGATGGTTTTAGTTGCAACCTCTTGTACAATATTGCGAACCTCCGTCCAGAGTTCTTCAGGCACTCTGTCTATCACATCTAATTCCTTAAATCTATTTGTCACCTCTACTGTATATTCATCAGGGATATGATTTAGGTCATACCTGAGTGGCCTAGTGCTTTTCCCTACTTTCTTCAATTTAAGCCTAAATTTTGCAACGAGAAGATCATGATCGGAGCCACAGTCAGCTCCTGGTCTAGTTTTTACTGACTGTGTAGAGCTTCTCCATCTTTGACTGCAGAGCACGTAGTCAATCTGATTTCTGTGTTGACCGTCTGGTGATGTCCACGTGTAGAGTCGTCTCTTGGGTTGTTGGAAAAGAGTGTTTGCTATGACCATCATATTCTCTTGACAAAATTCTACCAGCCTGTGACCTGCTTCATTTTATACTCCAAGGCCAAACTTGCCTGTTATTCCACTTATCTTTTGGCTTCCTAATTTAGCATTCCAATCCCCCATGATGATAAGGACATCATTTTTTGGTGGTAATTCTAGAAGGTGTTGTAGGCCTTCATAGAACTGGTCAACTCCAGCCTCTTCAGCACCAGTGGTTGGGGCATAGACTTGGACTATTGTGATGTTGAATGGTTTGCCTTGGATTCGAACTGAGATCATTCTGTCATTTTGGGGATTGTATCCCAACTGATTTACCTACTCTTTTATTGACTATGAAGGCTACTCCATTTCTTCTGAGGGATTCTTGCCCGCAGTAGTATACTTGATGGTCATCTGAATTAAATTCACCCATGCCTGTCCATTTTAGTTCACTGATTCCTAAGATGTCAATGTTCAGTCTTGTCATCTCTTGTTTGACCACATCCAGCTTGCCTTGATTCATGGATCTTACATTCCAGGTTCCTATGGAGTATAGATCTTTACGGCATCAGACTTTCCTTTCACCACCAGATACATCTGCAACTGTGTCCTTTCGGCTTTGACGCAGTCGCTTTATTCTTTGTGGCACTACTAGTACTAGTCCTCTGCTCTTCCCCAGTAGCATATTGGACACATTCTGACCTGAGGGGCTCATCTTCCGGCATCATATCTTTTTGCCTTTTGGTACTCTCCATGGGATTTTTATGGCAAAGATATTGGAGTGGGTTGCCATTTCCTTCTCCAGTACATCTGTTCAAAACTGGAGACTGGGTTCTGATAAAATCCTGGAAAGACTCCAAGCTGCAACCCAAATGGAAAGGCCCACTACTGGTGTTACTGATGATCAAAATGGCTGTCTGGAGAAAAGAAAAAGGATGGACACATTACACAAGGGTGAAGGGACTGTGTGAGTGCAAGTGCTGTGCAAGTGCTGTGTGTGAAGAGCCTGCCATGCTTTTCAACCTGCCTGTCGCACCCCCTCCAGAATTTCCAGCCTGAAATTGCCCAGCCCCAGCCACCAGAGCCCTGCTTTGTGTGCGTGAGAGAGAGAGAGAGAGAGAGACAGACAGACAGACAGACAGACAGACAGACTTTCCTGGTTTTGCAACCCTTCCTGCCTGTTGCTAGGTTGGTTAAAGGGTTCCTAATTCTTAGCAGAGCCACTGTGAAGGGAAAGCCTACAGTTTAATCTCCTGTATTCGTCTCTCTCCTTTTTGGCAGCTGAGAAACCCTGGAGTGGCTTGAGTTTATGATGACTGAAATTCTACCATTTCAACCAAGATCACTGTGAGAGCAAATATCTGAAAATGTTTATATTATCACTTGGGTCATTTTACATTTTTCCTGCATAAGCATATAGGAGTGCAGGTGTAGAAAAGGAGATGGCAAAAGCACATGCTCAGGCACACTGTTGTGTGTGAATAGTGCACAATATAACTTCCCCTTTGTAGGAACAAAACTCATGTGGAGCAAGCCACTTAGCTGCAAGAAAATGACACTCATTTAAGAAATCTGCCATTGTATGAAGCATCCCTAATGGAGGCAAAATCTGGAGAAAACTCAAAAGGGAGATAGCAGGAGGTATAATCCTGTTTTATTAGAATAGATGTCAAACTCGCCAGCAATTTAAAGCTGCTAGGAGCTCACCTGCAGGATGAAATTCTTATCCTATTTCTACTCAGATACATATTGCTGCAGCCCCATTGAACTCTGGCATTAATACAGTCAGGATCTGGCCAACAAGGACAAAAGAACCAGAACCAGCTGCAGAATGAACCAGTAAGAGAAGGCGATGATTAAAAAAATGAAAGAGGTGGAGATTGGGATGAAGCGGAAAAGAAAGAAAAAGACATCCTAGGAGAGTCAAAAGAAGGGGGAGAAGATTAGTAACATATGGCAGGTATCAATTATTTACCAGATAAGTACAGTTAAAAAAGCACACTTCCCATTGGGAATGAACAAGCATCTTATAAGCTGAATTGTGTTTTAAAAGCATCTGGAAAGAAAATAAAACAATTGAAAGTTCTGCAATAAATGAGCCCTACCAGTACACAATGTTCTTCTTGGAACAAGGCAATTCATGGGGCTTTGTGAATGATTTTTCAAGAGAAATTTAACAGAGATTACCTTACATGTTGCCCAAGAAGGGTTTGCACCAGTACTTGTGTTTTGTGTATGTGTGTGTATATACATACATAATTATATATTGATTATCAGTATTCCATCACCACCTTTTTATCCTATGAGGAACCCAAGGTCTATTTTATCCTCACAACAACTACTCTGTGAGGTAGGCTGGGCTGAGAGTCTGTGACTCACTCAGTTGGCTCCATGGCTGAGCAGGGACTTGAACCTGGATTCCCCAGGTCTCCAGTTCAGGACTCTGCCCACCACTCCACAGTGGTACCCATATAACTTATTATCTTTACCTTTTCTGTTCATTAATATTAGTAGCAAGAGGATTTTTAAAAGAATTGGTTTTGAAATATGAAAATATACATTAAATAGTTTGCTTGTTGAAACTGAAGATTTAAAAGACTTCAATTCACTCCACATTTGCCCTGTTCTGTTTCATCTCATCCTGCGCCTGACCATAAGATGCGCCTAGTTTTTAGAGGAGGAAAACAAGAAAAAAAATATTCTGAATCAAATGGGCACATAATCACAGGCACATTCCCCATCACTTCCCCATGGGCTGCACATCTGACAGACTTACTGCACACACATATTCGCTCTATAAGACGCACAGACATGTCCCCTTACTTTTGAGGGGGGAAAAAGTGAGTCTTATAGAGCAAAAAATACGGTAATTCTTCTTCTCTAGTCACTTTCTTGGTAATCACTTTGCCTCTCCTTTAGAATCACAAGTAGAATTGTTCTGGATTAACTCTTTGCCCACATGTACCAATTTCTCCTTTCCTACATTCTCCTGCTGGAAAAGCGCTATTTTGTATTCCACTGAACAGATCACACATAACAGGCTGATTCAGTCACAGACACTGTATTATGTGTTGGAAGCCAATGTGTGCATCCCATGTTCTGGAAATGGCTACTCTAAACTGATGCCCACTGAACTGGCAGGCCAGCCACATGTTCCAGCCATCCAGCCTTCTTATGGCAGTGAAACATGAGATCTGCAAATGGGAGGCTGCAGAAAGGGAAGGGACTGAAAGCCATGGGATGGAGCGGGCTAGCACAAGGGAGGGTGCTGGTGATTAGGTGGGAGAACTGGGGGGGCTGAGAAAAAGCCTTAACAGTGCTTGGGACCTGACCCACAGGGCAGGGCCACCAGCTAGTGCCACGCACCATTCCAGACCCTACTAAAATGGGACATTGTGGGAAATTAAAACGGCTGCCTTTAAGGGGCAGCACCATTCTCTATCACAACATTTGGGTGTGAAAGCTGGACAGTGAAGAAAGCTGACAGGAAGAAAATTGGTGCATTCAAAGCACGGTGCTGGAGGAGAGGTTTGCAAATATGCTGGACTGACAGAAAGACAAACAAGCAGGTGCTAGATCAGATCAAGCCATTCCTGGAAGCAAAAGTGACCAAACTGAGGCTGGACACACCATGAGAAGGCAGGGCTCCCTGGAGAAGACAATCACTCTGGGGAAGGTGGAAGGCAGAAGATGAAAGGAAACACCAAACAAGATGGACTGAACCCATAAAGTGAGCCACAGCCTTGAACTTGGAAGAGCTGAATGGAACTCCCATGGGCAGGACGTTTTGGAGGGCTTTCACTCATGAGATTGCTGTAAGTTGGAGATGACTTGATGACACTTAACAACAACATAATGGAGCAACACTCTGTGGGGAATCATGGGGAATTAAAATGGTAGTTCCCTGCCATGGCTTGTGGTATTAACTGAAACATTGGTGGGTGAATTGGAGGAAGTATCAGCACTCTTCTGGGGCCCCAGCAACCATCCAGGGGTACCATGCACTGCTTCTGGGCCTCTTCACGACTCATCTCATATTGATTACTACACACTTGCTGAAAGTGAAGGCAACATAAAGGTGGATTGCACTATGAGCATGTGCAAGTTAATGTGCCAACATCTGGTTAAAGGCTTTCCAGGACTGCTAATATTAAGCCAGCAAGCCATCCATACTCAGCTCTATAGTGTGCCCTAATAGCAGCTTAATAGCATGATAATGTGGACAGAGCAAGAAGTTATCTGATTTATCTCCTGATTGATGGGGAAATCAAGACCACTATGGCCTCTCTGCTCACTGTTCACTGGATTGTTTGGGAATGCATCATACATACTGGCCAAGCCCTTAGTCTCATAATTAATGCCTGAGACAAAGGAAGACATTCATTTACTGGGCCTTGTCTCATCCACGTTGCATCCCCAACATCGTGTTCAAGGTGTGAACGGATTTGAGCATCACACAGAGCTGATTGCATGGATTCATTCACTTCTCGGAGTCATCCATTCACACATGCATGGATAGTTTTGCCTCCATGCCCTGCCCTCCCTCAAGTGTGCACAGGGGCCATTGCATTTTATCTTCATGATAACCCTTTGGAGTAGACTAGGCTGAGACACATGGAAACTTGCACATGCCCAAGTAGGAAGATACATGGTTGCATGAAGATTTGAACCTAGCCCTCTCAAGTCCTCAGTCCCGCATCCTGTGCACACCATCATGCCAGCTCACAGAACTCTGCTACAGCAATGCTGGTGTCCTCCAACCATCCAAAATGGACTTCACCAGCCATGTAAATAAAAGAGCACCATGGCATAAATCTAAGTGAGATCATGCATATACCGTAGGGCTCCCCCATAAGCAAGATAAAAGTGGTATACCCTAAATCTGTGTGGAAAACCTTCCTGATGGTTAATATATGCACCAACAGGTTAATGCCTCCCCCATTTTCTGCTATAAATGGGGTATAATAACTATGTAAGGGTAGTTGCATGCCTGATAAAAAATAGGGGATTCAACGAGGAGGGTAAGGTACTCAAATGACAATAGGAATGCCTTTCCTGGCAGAAAAATATTCAGTCAATTGCTGGCAGGTTGCTCCCAGGAAATGGTGATACCTTTCCAGAGCCTTCAGGGACTGACTATAGTTTGGCTGGTTCTGGGGTTTGGTCTGGGCTGTCATCCCCTTGGCTCTGCCCTTTTAGGGGGCACTGCATGTCCCGGTACTTCTGGGAAAATGTGGTCAGCCAGCTGTGCTTGGGGTCTTCCTGGCTCTGCTGACCAGGGCCTGGGCATCTGGCCCAAAGCCATGGCCTGCTGATACCAAAATAAAGAAAAGGATCCTGGGTATGCATGAATGATCTCTAGGAATACTTGGATTTTATATAAGAATGAAGCAAGAACTTTTCAGAGGATAGTTACTGTGCTAGAAAACAGCCTGCTAAGCTTGTCCCCTGGGCTAGAGGGGTCACTTAAACATCACTTGAAGGAGGAAATGTGTCATCCCAAAGAGTGCAAAAGTGGCTGCAGCTTTACATCAATTTGCATGTGGTCATTTATATTCAGAGTGCACATTTAGAAAGAATGGCTTTCGTTCAACTAGGATTTCGGTACATCTCACCACAATGGAGAAGACTGACCAGGAAGGCCTTCTGTGCCTGATAGGCAACTCCAAGCCCCCTTCCAATTTATGCTTCCTATCTTTAAACCAGACCTGGGCAGAAGAGTCCTTCAAATAACAAGGCACCTTCAAATAAGGGACTGCCCTCTGTAAAGTAAGCCACATGGCCACCCAGTGACCAGGCTGCCCACGGCAGAACATCTGCCCGCTTTTCACACAATCTCCTGCTGATCTTGGAGCGTGGAATTTTGCCTTTTAGCTCTCCACAGAATTCCTGGAAGTGCTGGATGCGGCTGGTGGTGGATGGGGGGAGGGTGTGTTCCGAGAATGGCTCTGAAGCTGCAACCATGGAGGATGTTTTCTAAATGGCCTTAACAGATCAGAGGTGATCAAAGCTCAGTCCCTAACAAGTAAACAAGGAAACATGAACTTCCTTCCTTTCAGCTGCAAGAGCTCTCCCATTACACTTGAATTGCTTGTGCAGTTGCCCTTGAAAGACAGTAACACAGTGGTTTGGATCAATGTGGATGCTTTTTGGGAATGGGAATGGGGGAGGGTATTATTTAACCTAGAAATGGTTGCCATGGGAAATCTGGAGAAAAGGAAAGGGGCAAAGGCAACTTCTTCAGGCTGCCTGGGGAATAAGTCTGCAGAGTGGATTGTGGCTTGGTTTCTGTCACACTGTTTTTATTTCATGCAGGAAAACTTCTAGAATAGTTAGGGAGTGGTGGTGGTGGAGAATAGAAGACAAAACATACGTGAATGTTGCATTCACACACAGCTATTTTTTCCAAGTGAATTCTGCAATAGACAGCGGACAATAGGGTTGCTATGGGTCCCACTCCGGGGCTGTAAGACCGGACAGTGCAGGCCTCTGTTCAGAGGTCACAAAGGAAGAACCTGGGAAAATTAGCCAGGGAAGCCTGGCAGGGTGGCCATGAGCTCAGGGGAGGTACTGTCCTTGCAGGCCACTGAGGGATCCCTTCTCAGGCTTTCCGGACCTTTGCCAGGTGTCCATCCTTTGGTGCCTCTTGACAACCACCATCAAAGGAGCTGCTCTGGCAGGCCCCTGATGCTGCCTCACTGCTGCAGATGGGAGGGTTTCTCCATGCCCTGGCAAGCCGGCCCCAAGGTGGTGGTGAGGAGAAGGAGGAGGGAAAAGGCCTGGTTCACAGGACGAGCTGCAGGCTGGGCACAGCCCAGAGCTGTCTGCTGTGTGTTGCAACACCAACCTTCTAACATGTGCATCTGTCCCTCGCACATGAATGCGGCTTGTGGCAAAAGAAGCCAGTTGATGATTCTGTTCCACGCGATAGCCGATTGTGGAAATCGGCCCCCAGCTGAGGTCCTGTGGTGTGGATGAGGGCTCTATTCTGACTCCAAAACATCATTTTCGCAGTCTTACTTCAGACACACAGAATGCCAAACAACCCACAACTAAGGATCATTCTTGGGAAGATCATTCTTTTCCAAAATCCTCATGGGGAGTGAAGGGGGAGCAATGATAGGTTTCATCCCAATTTGGCATTATTCCCCGATAGCATGGAATGGCATCATTCCATCCTAAATCCTTTAGAGATCTGTGGAGACAAAAGCATGAATCATGAGCATTTTCCTTGGGGACCATGATTCATTTCCAGCTGTGATTGCATCATGTGAGTGTGTTTGCTGGAGCATGTATGTGCAAGAGGAGAGGCTGGGCTCGAGATGCAAGGAAGTTGGAGTTCTGGCCTGCAGCCCAGCGAAGCAGCACACCTGACAGTCGAGAGAAGAGATGAAATGAGTGCGGAAGCAGTGAGGAGGAGGAAGAGAGAGAGGCCCACAATGCCATCATACCCAAGGCGCTTAGCTGATAGATTTGTCTATAGCCAGACTGCAAATAAGAGGGTTACAAGAGGGTTTTTAAGCAGGTAAATATCATTTCCCCAGCATTCTAGGAGGAGCTTGCCAAAGTCCACCCTCCGCTAATGGTTGAAGTGGGATTTTACTTCTCTGGCTGCCCACTACTCTCCATTGGCACCAGTGCAATGAGATGGTGCTGCTTGATGCACTTCTGGTGTGGCTCAGAGAGGTGCTCAGCATGCTGAATTGGTGCACTTTGTGACACCTGAAAGTGCTGCCAATTGGAAGGAGCCATTACCTTTCCGGTACAGTACTAATTGATTGGCTTGATAAATTGCAAGCTCTTGGTGCCCTGAAGCCTGGTTGTTAGTGACTCAATAATGAATAGATCTGGCTTGTCCATTTAGGATGATGAACCCATCCCCTGTGCCATGTGCCTTGCTTGCAGCAGTTCAGGCTTCCCCTTCCATCCAGCTCCTCCAAGTGTGTGCTTCCTCCATCCAGAGCTCTTCTCATCCACAGTTCAATAAGTTTCAGTATAATTCTCACTCCTCAGTAATGGAGGAGGAGGAGATGGTGAAAGTTATTAGAGAAATTAGGAAAATAAAATGCTACACACAGTGCAAAGCTGGTTATTTATTTATACTCGGCACATTTCAAACTAAGGAAAAGGCTGATCTCTGGGGAGCCACAAGTTCCCTATCCCTGCAGCTTATACACTTAGGCTTCAGTCCTAAAATAATTCAATATAAGGATGTGCATGGAAGGGAGGTTTTCAACCCTGTCTCTCCACACCAGCCACCCATCCCTGCTGAGCTTCTCTTAGCAGGCTGGGAAACCCTCCACAACAAAATGGGATGTGATACAAGGAGGTAGTAGTAGAGGGAAATCAGAGAGAGGTCTCTGGCAGCCCCCATTTCCAATTCACATTGTTCAAGAGAAAGCTTGACTCTCCAAAGAGGTGTCGGTGGGGAGAGGGCTTTGCGGGGGACAAGGGCAGGAGGAGGGGGTGAGGAACTTTAAGTTATTTTAGGATCCAGCCTCCAGAATTGAGGAGCTGGTATGTGGCAGGGGTGTCAACTGTGACCATTGGGGTTTGCAGGAGATCTCCAAACACAATTGCAGTATAACTAATACTGCCCATAGCTTAGCCCTGCCTCGTGCTTCGATGCTAGCAACAGCAGTGCCTAAAGACAAGATGGCACAGCCTTTTTCTGTGAAGGTCAATACCATCCAGAGGTAATGATGGCCACCAATTTGGGTGGCTTTACAAGGGGACTGGTCAGATTCAAGGCGGAGAAAGCTATCAGTGGCAACTAGTCTGGAAGGTTCTGTCCTACCTCCAGTAGCAGAAGCGGTTCAACAGCAGAGTGCCAATGTGCTCATGTCCTGCCTGAGGGATCCTGTGGCCAGCTGTTGGCTCTGTGCAAACAAAAACTGGTCCAGGTGGACCCTTGTTCCGGTCCAGCAGGGCTTTTCTTAAGTTCTCTTCCTCCCTGTCTCCTGCACTCAGTGCTCACACCCACTCACACACTCCTCAGTACTGTCGGTCTCCAATGGGCCTAGTGTTCTGTTTATAAAGACAGGCCACAAAAGTGAAAAAAAGCATCCATCCTTTCACTTGGCACCACCATTGTCAACACCAGTCAAGCACCTAAAACAAAACTGGAGGATTTAAAAGCTCCTGGTCATGGGGAGGGGTAAGGAACATGGGTGCTTTGACCCTTCACTACTGGAGACCCATTTCAGTCCACTTCAGATTCCAGATGTTGATTTTGCATGCTAAGCCTTCAAAATTAGAGATTAGATGTTTGATGTTGGTGGTGGACGTTTAAAAATTTTAAATCACCACCAACACTGAGCATCTAGTGCTTAAATGCAAGCAGAAATTCTCAGGATGCTGAATTCTGCATCCAGTGTCCCTTTTTGCACTTGCATGCTGTCATCTTCAGGGTCACATGGTGCTGTACATGCTGACATGGCCGTTTGGTCTGTGACCCCCCCTGCCATTCCGAGGCTGCTGCCCCTTTGCCTGTGATGATGGGGGAATGACATTCTCCCACACTGTCCTGCTGAAAGATTGCTTGCAACAGAGGGACAGCTGCATCCACGGTGACTACAATGTGTCCTTGGGCTTTGTGGCTGCCTGTGACATGGGGCTGGGTGCCTGCAGCCACCCTCTGGTCTCAGCATGGCAGGAGAGAAGTTTATTGCTGGGGAGTTGCTGAATTAGTGAGATGAAGGGGGAGAAGCTGCAAAAACAACATGATTTGTTAGTGGCACAGGTCTGCTGTGTTTTCCCTGGGGCCTGGCTGTTGAAACAGCCTGCTCCCAGCTTCGAGGTGCCTCCGCCCAATTCCCCAGTCACCAAGCCTTAACCTGCCTGTCTGCAGTGGCTGCTTCCCAAGCTCAGAGCGGCCCCTTGGGCTTTCCTCCGCAGCAAGTTGGTGCAGACTGCCCCAGCTCCTCTGTCAGGTGGATCTGGCCCTCGCCATGTTATTCAGGCCAGAGAAAATCAGGGGAGGTTTGTTGTTGCTTCCAGTGAAAATAAAGATGCCACCATTATTCCACTGAATGGCTCTCTGTCATCTACCTTTGCAACATTGTCCTCTGAACATCTGTGCCTTTTGGCTTTGCTAGCCTTGTCAGTGCCCAGAATACAAAGTGCTGGGCTTTGTTAGAGGCTTTGGCGAAAGCCAAGCCGGCACATAGTCCCAAAGACAGGTTTTCCTGCAATGCATGCAAGTCAAATAAAGGTGGAAAGAAGCCATGACCAGGGACAGGGTCTGTGACTGCAAGGTGGGTCTTACAATGTACAGTAGTTATAAAAAGCACAACATTGTCTTGTTTTAGGAAGGAAAGGGCTTGCTTCTAGTGAGCATCGTGTATTGCCAAGTGTGAAGTTCACATACCACAGCACCCTTCCCCAACCAGCTGCTCTCCAGATGTATTGGACAAATGAAGGCTGTGGGATGCTGGGAGTTCTTGTTCAACACATCTGGAGGGTTGAGGAAGGGTGTGCTACACTATAAAGCAAAAACAACCAAGAATCTCTTATTTTCCTATATTCATCAGCTAGTTCATACTGTTTCATAATATATAAAGAATTCTTTAAAATTTAACTTTTCATCTAATATTGGACAAGCTTTAGAACACACACACACACACACACAGAGAGAGAGAGAGAGAGAGAGAGAGAGAGAGAGAGAGAGAGAGAGA
>JAIXND010000779.1:6120166-6226109 GCA_023646645.1 Varanus salvator macromaculatus | reverse complement strand
AGAGAGAGAGAGAGAGAGAGAGAGAGAGAGAGAGAGAGAGAGAGAGATTGATTTCTGGAATCCCTGGCTAGACAAATTTTTAAAAAATGTGAAATGTGAAGTACAAAAACAACAAAAGGATATAATCTCAGATTTGGCCAGTCTTTGGGGAGGCATATTGACGTTTTCAGCTCTGCCTTCATTTCCTGCTGGTAAGTGATAACTACTTCCATTCCCCCCTAAAGTTGAAACGGACAACCAAATGTTATTTGGACAACACTCAGCTTTAAAGTTTAGAAGTCTATATTTATCCATTTATTTCTGCTGTGTCACTGTCTTGCTGGATCGATTCTCCCCTGGCTGGGAAAGAGCTGATCAAATCTCAGTCTGGCACATGGTTTTAGCTGCAGCAGAACAGATACTTACTGCTGTATGGATGCACTTAAACCTTGCAACTTTTTCTGTGTCTTTCATGCTGTGAATTACTCATGAAACATGGCTGCATGTAAGCCAGAAGCACATTCGCATTACTGTTTCTCATGCATCATTAGGCTGGGATGCTATGAAATGCAATCCTATATTCACTTAACTGGGAATAAACCCCATTGTGCTCACTGGGAGTGATTCCTGAGCAAGCATACAGTACAGAAGATGATGCTAGATATCAGTGTACAAGTATGTTCAGAAGCCGGCCTTGTTCAGGGAGGTGGGACCTGCTTCCATGGTACATAGAGCAGAGGCAGGGCCTTTTTCTGTCATAAAGGGATACCTTGAAAGGGATACCTTGGAGAGTTCTGGCTGGGCCTGCTGTCAGTAGGCCTGGCCCACAAATTCTACCCAGATGGCAGCCTGCCCAACACTGGCTAGCACCCCACCCAAAGAGAGATTTGATCACCCAGATGAAACTAAGCAAAGCTTTGGATCCACTGCCAGCTATAAAAGGGTGAGGGAGACACATGTGCCACCACCTTTCATGTGAAAAAAGCAAGTCTCTATCCCTTGTGGAACCTGAGAGACAAGGCAAAACACACAGCCACTCCTGTGCTCCACCACCCTGTGAGAAAGCAGCCAGTCCCCACTTTGAGTGTGCTTAGCCAACAAGAGAGGGCAGCGCAATAACCCTCATGGCCTCCATCTGGGGAAAGCACTTCCTGGTAGTCTAGGGCTGCTGCCACTGCTTTTTGGATCCCATCGGTGGGAAAGAATTGCTGTCCCATTTTTAAAAAATCAGAAATAATCCAGATTTTGGTATAACTGTTATTGGCAGTCAGTATGTCTACACATGAACCAATGCATTTATTTATTGTATTTGTGTCCCACCCTTGACCCAAGCAGCTCAAGGCAACCATGGCTAGTTCTTCATAATATAATACATGATATAAGTATGTCAACAATACATATCAATACATAATACAATATAATACATAATGTTGCTGTTGCGAGATGTGAAGTCGTGTCTGACCCATCATGACCTCATAGATAACATTCTTCCAGGCCTTCCTGTCCTCCACCATCCCCCGGAGTTCACTCAAGCTCACCCCGACTGCTTCAGTGACTCCATCCAGCCACCTCATTCTCTGCCATCCCCTTCTTCTTTTGCCATCTATTGTTCCCAGCATTAGACTCTTCTCCAGGGAGTCCTTCCTTCTCATTAGGTGGCCAAAGTATTTGAGTTTCATCTTCAGGATCTGGCCTTCTAAAGAGCAGTCAGCGTTGATCTCCTCTAAGAATGACTGGTTTGATCTCCTTGTAGTCCAAGGGACTCACAGGAGTCTTCTCCAGCACCACAATTCAAAGGTCTCAATTCTTTGGTGCTCAGCCTTCCTTATGGTCCAACTTTCACATCCATACATTGCAACTGGGAAAACCATAGCCTTGACTATACGCACTTTTGTTGGCAGGGTGATGTCTCTGCTTTTTAGTATGCTAAGCTTTCCTCCCCAGGAGCAAGCGTCTTTTGATTTCTTGGCTGCAGTCCCCATCTGCAGTGATCTTGGAGCCCAGGAAGATAAATTCTGTCACTACCTCCATTTTTTCCCCATCTATTTGCTAGGAAGTGAGAGGACCGGATGCCATGATCTATGTTTTCTTAATGTTGAGTTTCAAGCCAACTTTTGCGCTCTCCTCCTTCACCCACATCAAGAGGCTCTTTAGTTCCTCTTCACTTTCTGCCATGAGAGTGGTATCATCTGCATATCTGAGGTTGTTGATCTTTCTCCCAGCAACCTTAATTCCAACTGGTGATTCATCTGGCCCTGCCTTTCTCATGGTGTGCTCTGCATACAAGTTAAATAGGCAGGGCGACAGTATACAGCCTTGACAAACTCCTTTCTCAATTTTGAAGCAATCAGTGGTTCCATGTCCAGTTCTCACTGTTGCTTCTTGACCTGCATATAGGTTTCTCAAGAGACAAATAAGATGGTCTGGTACTCCCATCTCTTTAAGAACTTGCCACAATTTGCTGTGATCCACACAATCAAAGGCTTTAGCATAGTCAATGAAGCAGAAGTAGATGTTTTTCTGGAACTCCCTAGCTTTCTCCATGATCCAGCATATGTTGACAATTTGATCTCTAGTTTCTCTCCCTCTTCGAAATCCTGCCTGTACTGCTGGTAGTTCTCGGTTCACATACTGCTGGAGCCTAGCTTGTAGGATTGTGAGCATAACTTTGCTACATAGCATGTGAGATGACTGCAATGGTGCAGTAGTTTGAACATTCTTTAGCATTGCCCTTCTTTGGAATTGGAATGTAAACTGACCTTCTCCAATCCTGTGGCCACTGTTGAGTTTTCCAAATTTGCTGGCATATTGAGTGTAGCACTTTTACTGCATTGTCTTTTAGGATTTAGAATAGCACAGCTGGAATACTGTCACCTCCAACTAGCTTTTTTGTTGCTTAGACTTCCTAAGGCCCATTTGACTTCACATTCCAGGATGTCTGGCTTGAGGTCAGTGACCACCCCATCGTGGTTATCAGGGACGTTAAGCGCTTTCTTGTACAGTTCTTCTGTGTAATCCTGCCACCTCTTCTTAATCTCTTCTGCCTCTGTTAGGTCCCTGTCATTTTGGTCCTTTATCATGCCCATCTTTGCATGAAACGTTCCCTTCATATCTCCAATTTTCTTGAAGAGATCTCTGGTCCTCCCTATTCTATTGTTTTCTTCTATTTCTTTACACTGTTCATTTAAGAAGGCATTCTTATCTCTTCTAGCTATTCTCTGGAATTCTGCATTTAATTGGGTGCATCCTGTTCTTTCTCCAGTGCCTTTTGCTTCCCTTCTTTCCTCAACTATTTGTAAAGCTTCCTCAGACAGCCGTATCTATCAGATCTAATATCTTAAATCTGTCTGTCACCTCTACTGTATATTCATCAGGAATATAATTTAGGTCATACCTGAGTGGCCAAATGCTTTTCCCTACTTTCTTCAATTTAAGCCTAAATTTTGCAACAAGAAGCTTATAATCTGAGCCACAGTCAGCTCATGGTCTTGTTTTTACTGACTGTATAGAACATGGTTCCTCAAACTATGGCCCAGGGGCCGGATCCAGCCTGCCACACCCATTATGACCTGCTGCGCGTGTGCCCACCACCACCCACCTCACGTGGGAGGCAGCAGTTTGCTTACTCAGAGAAAACAATCTCCAAGTGAGCAAGCCGCTGCCTCGTGAACTTGCCTCATGACATGTGCCCACCCCAGACTTTCCTCCCCTCTCCAAGTGCACCTGCCTGTGCCTCGCTGTGTGCTTTGCCCCTGCTCCTGCCTCAGCATGAGCCGCCCCCATTCCTTCCCCCTTGCCGACCCACACGCATCACCAGAAACCACCTTTCTGGCCCACCTCCTGCACTGGCGGCTTTCAACTGGTCCCTGGTGAAAAAGTTTGAGGACCCCTGGTATAGAGCTTCTCCATCTTTGGCTGTAGAGCACATAGCCAATCTGATTTCTGTATTGACCGTCTGGTGATGTCCATGTGTAAAGCCATCTTTTGGGTTGTTGGAAAAGAGTGTTTGCTATGACCAGTGTGTTCTCTTGACAAAATTCTACCAGCCTGTGCCCTGCTTCATTTTGTACTCCAAGGCCAAACTTGCCTGTTATTCCAGTTATCTTTTGGCTTCCTACTTTAGCATTCCAATCCCCCATGATGATAAGGACATAATTTTGTGGTGTTAAATCTAGAAGGTGTTGTAGGTCTTCACAGAACCGGTCAACTTCAGCCTCTTCAGCACCAGTGGTTGGGGCATAGACTTGGACTATTGTGATGTTGAATGGTTTGCCTTGAATTCAAACTGAGATCATTCTGTCATTTCGGAGATTGTAACCCAGTACTGCTTTTTCTACTCTTTTAGTGACTATGAAGGCTACTCCATGTATTTATTTATTTATATCCTCCCTTTTTCCTACAAAGGGCTCAAGGCAGCTTACATCATTCTCCTCCTCCATCTTATCCCCACAACAACAACCCTGTGAAGTCGGTTGGGCTGAGAGTCTGTGACTGGCCCAAAGTCACCCAGTTGGCTCCATGGCTGAGTGGGGACTAGAACCCAGGCTGTCTGAGCCCCAGTCCCATGCTTTTGACCACTACACCACACTGGCTCCCTTCTTCTTCTTCTGGATTCTTCCCTCAGTAGTATACCTGATGATCATCTGAATTAAATTCACCCATTCCTGTCCATTTTAGTTCACTGATTCTTAAGATGTCGATGTTCAGTCTTGTCATCTCATGTTTGACCACATCCAGCTTGCCTTGATTCATGGATCTTACATTCCAGGTTCCTATGGAGTATAGATCTTTGCAGCATCAGGCTTTCCTTTCACCACCAGATACATCTGCAACTGAGTGTCCTTTTGGCTCTGACCCAGTTGCTTCATTCTTTCTGGCGCTACTAGTACTAGCCTCCACTCTTCCCCAGTAGCATATTGGACACCTTCCAACCTGAGGGGCTCATCTTCCAGCATCATATCTTTTTGCCTTTTGGTACTGTCCCTGGGGTTATCATGGCAAAGCTACTGGAGTGGGTTGCCATTTCCTTCTCCAGTGGATCAGGTTTTGTCAGGTGGCCCCCATGCTCGTCAGCATGACAAGCAACCCTGTGTAGCCACTGTGGTTTGCACTATATACCCCAATCTACCCAACAGACAATCAAGTGGTTTCTATTTCATCATCGTTTCTATCCTCCCCACTCACTCCTCCTGTGCTTGACATGTGTCCCATCAGCCACTGCACCTGAAATTGAGTCCCATGGTGCACTGCTCCACACATAGAGGCTGGATGGTTGGAGTCACTCCAGCAGTTGCATCTGTTTCCAGGGGACTCTAGGACAGTTGAGTCTTGGAGTGTCCTGGGTCTAGACAACACAACCAGCCATGCTGATATGCAGAAACCATTGTCGTGAGCGGGGGAGCCCCGCCGGCCTGGGCATTTTGGTTGCAATTAGTCACACAGATGTGAGCAATAAAACTAAATCTGTTTATTGCTAGTTATCTACAAGATTTACGACTCTACTGTTAAGCAAAGAGAGAAACCTTTTTGCTAAAAAGATGCTCGCCTGAGAATAGAGATCTCTCCTCCCCTTCACGTCATCTCCTACCCCTCCAGCCGTTCCTCCCGCCTCCTTTTCAGTCTGTCCATCCGGATTTGATATGAACGAATCATACGTCTTTGGGCAGCGTCCGTCATATTCACATACCCCCATCCTGCCTTCTGCCTCTGGCCCCGTCATTTCCTCTTCAGAAGAGGAAGAGGGGTTTTCACCCTCCTCCCTCTCACAGGCTGTTTGCTCTAAAGGGCTAGGTGCTTGGGAGAGGGTCTGTGAACTCGTGACGCTTTCAGGCAGAAGCTGATTAGCCTCTATCTCTGGCTGTGTTTGATTGTCCCGGACTCTAGTAACTACTGTTACTTCCTCCTCACAAGTAGTCCCTGTCGTGACCTCCTGCACGACAACCATACAACAAAACATTATTTCTTAACATGGTTTCTAAAGACCAAACTTACCATGGTGAAATATCATGACTGAGTTCAGACAACATGAGACACCAATTATGGTTAAAAAAGCCACCTTAGCTTGTTGTATTGTGTGAACCCTCCCACAGTGTGATCAAGTGCCATACACCAATGTGTGGTAATTCAACTGGGAGGTCATGTTCCTGTTACAAGTTCCTTTTTCACCATGTTTTCACAGCTATGCAGGAATGAAGCTTTAAAAGTATATTGTGTGGTTATTCACAATTGTGCAGCTGTGTAAGTGTGCAGTTTAAATCATGCAAAATCTGTGCAAGGAAAGATCAGGGAATGCAAGTGGAGGACAAAGATGACAGAATGGGGGAGCTTTTTGCATGGGGAAATGCTGCAAAACAGGTTCTACCATTTTAATGCCACAGCCACTGATAAAAGTTTTAACACCGCTGCATTGGAAGTTATATGATTTGGCAGTATGAAGAAATGGCATCCACTGGAGAAAAAAGTCTTAAAGGAGGTTTGGATGGGGTATGTTTAGAATATTGAGAGATAAATTATATCAGGACAATGGCATGAGAAGTGCTGTGTGAGAGAGACTGATGCTACACTGGGTGACATACCGGTATAAATTAGCTGATGGCCCATTAATTTCTCAGAAGCCATCTTGGTGGATCAGGTGGATCATATACCTATATTGCTGGATCAGGTGCTGAGTCCTGGTTGCTGCTTGCTCACCAGAAGTGTTCTCTGATGCCATTAGAGCTTCTTAAAACTGTTCAGCCAGGGCAAAACATGCAGTGCCAGGGAAGAAAGTGCATTCCAAAAGAACATCTATGCCAAAAGAGAGGTGCCTCCAGCTCATGGGCCTATTCTTGCCCACGCAGGGTCACCATCCAGCCCATGGAGTTTTCCTGGATCCCTCCAGGGGAGAGGGTTTTGAATCCAAGCCCACCTGCTTGAGAAACCCCTACTGTTTCTCCCCCCAATCTGTGATCAGAGCCAGCGGAAGAGTTCTCTGTGAGTCTGCTGCTCAGGACACCCCTTGGTTATCTCTGAAAAGTGGAGTGACCAATCCTCCCAAGCCCCAAATCCTAATCAAGAACGCCCAGTTTTGTTCTGCCTTGCCTTGCCTTGCCTTGCCTTGCCTTGCCAAAGATACTCCCCACACACTCCAACTTTGTTCTCCACACTCACAGGAGAGATCACTGTCTTGGGAGATCATGGGTCTTGGCAAATGCAGCTTCGGGCCTTGTTTGGAGGGAAGAAAATGGTAACATCCTCCAGAGTCCCTTTATTTGGACATTGTTCATTGTCCTGGTTTCAAAGGCTACTCTGAGTGTGCCCCAAAAGCATGCCTCTCCCAAGTAGACCTATTCTGGTAGGGATCTCAATGCATCTCTATACGACTCCACAGGATCCCACTGTTCTTCTAGCTCAGGGGTCCTCAAACTTTTTCAACAGGGGACCGGTTGAAAGGTGCTGGCGACAGGTGCGGGCCACCAAGGCGGTGCAGGTGGGGGACATGGGGCAGGGCGGGTGCCTGCATGCATGGTGAGGCAGGGGCAGGAGCACATGGAGATGGTTTTTTTCGAACAAGTCCAAAACGATCTCCTTATGAGCAAGCTGCCGCACAGCGAGGCACCGGCTTGCTTGCAGGGAGATAGTTTTGGACTCACTCAGAGAAAACGATCTCTGCACGAGCAAGCCACTGCCTTGCCATGCACGTGTGCATGCGCATGCACATGAGTCCAAAACCTCTATGGCGGGCTGGATAAATGGGCATGGCAGGCCAGATTCAGTCCGTTGTTTGAGGACCCATGTTCTAGCTGGTTGATCCTTGGTCCAAGCAGAGTGCAACTTAGAAGGCCAACAGAGAGCATTTAAGAGGAACTGATTGAGCAGGCTGCTTTATCCAGTTTTGCATTGCCTGTAATGACTAGGAGCTGCTCCCCCCCACCCCCGCAAGTCTCTATCTCCCAGCTCCCTGGAGAACAATCTAAGGCAATTTACAAACCAATTATTTTCCAGTTGCTGGGGTCCTTGTGATACCAATGGATATTTTATGCTTGAGGAATTGGTCTTTTAGGATATGGGGACCATATACCCCAAGCCATATAAAATGTCATTTCCATGTGCGCCTGCTCTCTCTTTCATTCTCTCCCTCTCTCTCTCTTTCTCCCCACTCCATACACACTCTGCTGAGATTATATTTGATTCAGTATGGACCCCCCCCTCCCCCAAGAAATGTACCTGTGTATTTTGTTCAGAGTCTGCAGTGGGGTTTAAAGAAGTTTGCAGAAGCAAAACCACCACTCTAGAATAACCTTGAGAGAAAGGCAGGTGAAAAACAAACACATTCTGCATCTCATTCTTGCAATAATGTAAGTAATAGAATGGTATGGACAGGAAAGCTAAAATGTTGCCATCTCATTCAAATTTAAGAGACCATCTTTCTGTGCAACTCTAGCTGCATGTACAGATTTGTCTATTTTGATATATCTATGCATTACATATACGTATATTTGAAACATTGCTTTACTATGAACATTTGGAAAAATTAAACATAAAGAATACATTTGGGGTATTTTTTTTTTTAATCCAGATATTTAGGGGGCAACTTGTGAATAACTCCCAGTGTCATCAATTGAACTTACTTCTAACTAAGCCTGTCTAGGATTTTGCTATACATGGTTAGGTACTGAAGGTTAATAATGGGGAATTTATAGTAAAGTGGAAGAGGCAGGACAACTCTGTACATGTGTAGTTGGTTGGATGCTTCTGAGTCCGGTGGAATTAGTGCCTGGAAAAGTGTGATTGGGATGCAGCCTGAAGGACAAGGAATAGTGGTGTCTAGTGCTAAGAACATTACACCAGCATACATTTCAGTGACAATTTGCTGCTTTCCCCCTTTGTACTAGCAAGAGCTCATGATGCTTCACTAGCATGGATTCCTGCTGATGCCATGTCTTTCCCACTACTGCTGCAACTACTGCTGCATCCCACACTTTATTATTCACCATTGCATATTTTGTTAGGAAAGTGGACAGATGCCACCATATGTATTTATACAGAATGCAGCAAACATCCCTGTCTCTACTACTCTGCAGCCCTCAGCCTTAACTGAACCTGGTCCATGACTGGTCCTCAGCTTATCACAGGAGGGATTCTGGTGACAATGGCAGTAGCTGTAGCCATTTATGCTGGGGGGTTTTTTTCAATGCAGCTCTCAGATTAACAATACATATGATGGGAAGCTGTCAGACACAGACACAGGTCAAGTTATAAAACAAAGAGCTTAGTCTGTTCCAGGGCACACACAGAGAAAGAAAATACAGAAGCCTAGAGAAGCAAGAGAAGCCCATGCATTAGAAGGACAAAGGAAGAGGGAAAGAAAAAGCCCTTTGCATACCCCCACCCCCCATGAGGACTAACTCAGATAACCACAGCCTGCTGCCTTCAGGTGCTTTGGACATCAGTTTCCATCAGCCCCAGCCATTATAACTGATGGTCAGGAATGCTGGGGCTTGTAAGCCAAACTGTCCGCAGGGTACCAGGCTGGGAAGGCTGCTTAACAGTGTCTAAAAGTCCCTGCTTCTTTCCCTGACGCCACTGAATGTTCTGGTTGGCCAGCTCACTGCTGGAGCTCACTCACAGGGAACACTCACCATCATGGCAAGCCTGGACTGAAGTATTATGAATTTGCTCTTAGGTTTGCTAGGGACTGTGAGCTCTGGAGAAGGGAATATCGATTCCCACCCATGAAGGACCAGTTGTCCTCACAGCTAGAGTCCTCCCTCCACCCACCTGATTGACATGGTCCCCCTTAGCTGCTGCCTTCATTATCATTACAGCTGCAGCTCTGGCTCTGAGAAGAAGGCATCTCCAAGTCTCCTCCCAGGACCAACCATGAGAAAACAACCCATCATGGTTGCCCCCCCCCTCAGTTTAGGACAGCCCTCCATGCCAACACCTCTAAAGAGCATATGAGGGGCATGTCAGCTGCTTTGACAGGTCTGCTTGTGTTTACCTGTCTTGGTTAAATTGTTGAAATGTGGTTTTAATTTCTCGTTGGGAATTTAATGAGACTGTTATTTCTGTTTAATACTGTATTTTACTGTATTTTATGAATCATTCTAAATGAGAGAGTCTATACAACTAAATAAGTAAACAAACAAACAAACAATGCTGTATTATGGCTTCCAAGTTGCCTCTTGATTTTGCACATGCACAAAAAGGATTATACTTGATATTTTGTACTGAAGGAACATTCCTGCCTGAGCTCACCTGGGTGAATTGTTTTGTCTCTGAATGAATAGCTAATTCACTTGAGGTAGGTTTATCCATCAAGCTGTGCCAGTGAAGCATGGACAATCTGCACTGGAGGCTGTTCAGTCTTGCTCCTGTGCATGAGAGGGGATTTGTATAGCTGATGTCAGAACTTAATGACTGTCTATCCTGGGTCCAGAGGCTGATTCACTTCTTTGGCAAATTTATGCACAGACGACATATTGTACAGGGCCTGGCTGTGTACAGGCCCTGTACAGCTTTCTCATCCAAAGATAGCTCATGACTGACCAAATGCCCTCAGTCTTGTTAACACAGAGATTGGCTATTGAGCCCTATAAGAATGAAACAAACAGATAAAAGGTGATTCCCTTTGCTGGATGCAGGATGGAAAAATGAGTTGGCATTTCCCTTGTCCTGCATCACACATCAGGAAAGATCCATTGAGCAGGTCAGCTCTGCTGTAGCCCAGCTGTGATCTTTATCTCTTCCATTCGGGCACACAAACACTGGGAAAGGCTTTAAAGGTACTGAGAAAGATGCACAGTGGACAAAAGCAAAGGGGGCATTTTCCAAACAGAATGGGAGTTTCTGGTTTTCCATCCACTGTGAAAGGGCTCGGCAAACCACTTTCCACAATTTGGATTTTATCAGCATGAATCAAAGCACTGGTTAATGAAAGGGGGTCCACTTGAAAGCCTTTCAGAATCAAGAGTGAAAACAATCAAGAGCTATTTTTAGAACTTTAAAGGTGGGCGAGTTATTTTGGTTATAATTAGAATGAAAATTCAGATGGCAGTGCAGGTAGGTAATCTCAGATCTGTGTTAAACCAAAGAAATTAGAAAGGGTTATTGTTGAGTTCTGCCCCTGAAGAAAGGACTTGTTCTCCCCCAACCCTCCTTCCTGAAGGATGGAGCCAGTCATAAAAGCCAGGGGTGATGCATTATTCATAAGAGACAACTGGACCAAATATCTAATCTACCCCAGGAAAGCACATTTAAACTGATGTGTTTGCACCTCTGTGGAAGGCGAACAAGTAGTAATCATGTGTCATTAGAGTCAGGGTTGCAGCTCTATATTTAAAGTGAAACATTAGGATTCCCCCTCCTTCCACTCCCAGCATGCTTTGAGGATTGTTCTACATCCTCACAGCAGGACTTCTGCATCCTATCCCCCACCCACCCACCCACCCACTCCCTCCATCACCCCCCAAGGTTGAAGGACCTTCCAGAAGAGATTTGGAGGGACTGCATGCAGAAAGAAGGCATATGAGTCTTATTTCATCCATGGTATCATTCCTCTGGATCCAACCAACTCATGGAAAATATTAAAAAGTCAATTTTTTAAAAAAGTACATGAAATAATGGGTATACAAACAGTTGTACAGTTCTTTACACTTTGGAGGGTCGGGGAGACCACTTCAGATAAGTTGTAGACAAGGAGTGTATAAAATTTCCAAAGAAGGGGGAAGCCAAGCAAACACAGATGCCTAAATAAAACTGTTTAAATCCTGTTTCTAAGATCAAAATGAAAATTCTGGTGTCATCATTCTCAATGTTCCACAGAGTTTCACATATGGCACCCAATAAAATGGGATGGAAAAGCTCAGTGCACAAGCGTGTGGCATCACAGATTTTATAAGCAGTGTGTGTGTGTGTGTGTGTGTGTGTGTGTGACAGATTACCTGGCTCAGTTGGTGCCAAGTGTCTCCCCAGACACATTTAGTTCTGCCCTGAATCTCTTCCAGACCGTATGTGGAAGCATGGTGGGCAACAATTTCAGGCACAAAAAAACAAGTCTCATTAGGAATCTGCAGTTGCCCCCATCCCATTCTCTGATGGAAAATGAAACCAAGGAGGCATCCAAGGGCAAACGTGTTTTAATCATGGGTGCATTCCATTACCCACACATGGATGGAATGTAGGTATGGTATGGCCACAAGGAAGAGGTAAAATTTCAGGGATCCCTGAAAGGCTGTGCCCTGGAACTGACCAGAGGGGAAGCAACTAACTAGTGACTGGAGCCCAGTGCAGGTTGTAAGGACAATTGGGAACAGCTACCACAGTATTAACAAATTAATTCATGTGTAACTGGAGAGGAAATTCAGTTGCCCTCACAGCTAGAACTGCCATCCAGGAGACTGCTTATGCTGAATTTCTTTCTCCTCTACTGGTGAGTTAAACCTTGGATTTTGTGGCTATGTTGTCAAGTCATCCCTGATTTATGGTGACCCTGTGAAGGAGTGCTCTGCCAAAGGTCCTGTTCATGACAGCACAGCTCAGCTCAGCTGTTGGCAGCTCAAGGCTGTGGCTTCCTTTAAGGAATTGATCTCTCATAGTTGCTCTTCCTCTTCTTCTGCCTTCAACTTTCCCTTGCATTATTGTTTTCCGCAGTGAGTCTTGCCTTCTTGTGATGTGCCCAGACAGCCCCAGTTTTGTCATTTTCGCTTCTAGGGAAAGATGTGGCTTGATTTGATGAAGGACTCATTTTTTTGGGCTCTCTGCTTGTCCAGGGTATTCAGCAAAGCCCTCCGCCAGCACCATGTTTCAAATCCATTCATTTTCTTCCTGTCAAACATTGAGTTATTTCTGTACATTAGAAACGAGAAGCTGAAATAAACCCTGTTTTTATTTGCGAAGGCAGCCACTTTCTGTTTCATTTGCAGAACCCACGGAGGCAGGTTCTACCCACTTTGCCCCCACCAACATAACACACATCTTTTACCACCTCTTATCACCCCAGGTATCTCCCACATTTTCACTGATTGCACACACTATCTTTGAATGGTTGAGCTCACTTTTTTATGTTGAGTAATTTACCACCAGCACTACTGGTGACTGAATGAAGAACACATTACTTTTAAATTATTCAGCACATCAGCATCTTCTTCAAAATAAATCTAATCCATTGCAAGGATGTTTATCAGGCTCATTTGCTCTATGCAGTCTGATGGCAATAAAGATTATCTCCTCCATTTAGCAGTGCCTAGGGTTGAGGGGAGAAGGCTTTCCCTACATTGTAGAAGGAAAAAATCACTCAGAAAGCTCTACCAGACTTGCCCCACCACTTCCCAATATTAGTATCATGTGCAAACGGAAGCAACGGATTTAAAAAGAGGGGAAACCAAAATGATTCTTTCTATGCTGCAGAATTCTCCTCAGGTTATTTAATTGGACCAATATTTCACAGGGTGGCCATACGGACAGTCAGACTATGCTGCAATTAAAAGTTGTGTGTGTGATTAATAAGGATAAGATGGAGTCCTGTGGGGAGAGCTTCCTAATTCACATGCACATCAATTCCAAAGCTGATACATTTTTGGGAGTTGGCAAACATTTTAAAGGACCATTTCTATGGTTAATGAGAGTCCTGGTGTCAGTCTTCTGCTTCTGCTGCTTTTCTTCAGCAATAAGCCACTTTCCTGTGGGCAATCTATTTATCTCACTTATCCCAAGTCCTTCCAAAATGACTAGCAGGAGTGAGCCAGAGGTCTTTACATTGGGGTTATGTGTGCAGCCACTTCTCTTATGCTTGCTGCTGTTGGTTTTTCATTTTCAGGCTTTGAGGTCGGCCGATTTAAAGCCTTATGGTTCTATGTCAAATGGGAATAATTCTGAAATACAGCCAGGTGGCTCAATGCTTTCTTTAAATGACTTTAAAGTTTAATAGCCCTGTCTTTCTGTGTGTGAAAAGAAAAACCTCCAGATACCTGCATATAAATGTACCTGAATTTAGGGCTTCTCTTCATCATTTAGTGACTGGCAGGCAGGCATGCATGAGACATTGCAGACTGATCCCCACATGGAATTGTCAGACCCTCGGATGCCACTTTGCTTGTCAACAGGCAACCCACAATCAGCATGGAAAGGGTGGTCCACATTGCGCACCCTTTGTGTATGGGCAGCCTGACCCCCAGGGCAGCCCCTGGGACCCAAAGGTTGTGCAGCCCTGCAATAAACCAAGAGGCTTCTCAATGCCCTAGCAAGGGGAGAAAGACCAAGGTCTTTCCTCCAGAGCCTAGCTGGAGTTAGGCAACTAAACAAGGAGCACAGAAAGCTGCCCATACTGAGGCAGACAGCACATCTGGCTTGGGATTGCCTACTTACTGATGGCAAATCATGGGTCAATTAGCACACAATTTGCTGCCATGCATCTTGCACATCAACTGCAGCCTGTCTGAATATTCAACAACCAATCAGGATTGTTGAATGACCTCCAAATCCAGACACCAGGGCTGGGTTCAGACAAGACAAGAACCCATACTTAAGGGTTGAGTGAACTCAGTTACACTTGTAAGCCATGACTTGTTAATCACAACAACCCATGAAGGGAAGCCCTGGTTGCTGTTGGATTGTGAACTGTAGGTTGTTCACCACTGTTTGTTATCTTAGTTGCGTTCAGACCACACAATAACCCATATTTCAGCAGCAAGCCACATTTAACCCTTATGTGGTCTGAACCCAGTCAATCAATTAATCTTGTTAACCCAGTTAGCTACTAATTGTAAGTTAACTGTGGGCTGTTTAACCCACAATTAATCTGTAATATCAGTTCAGAGCTTGTGTAGCAGCTCCTAATTGGCCCAGTGAGGGTTGGATATTCAAATTGGTGATAAAGTATGTCTGGTACGCACTGTGGCAACCTGGGTCATTGACTGGCAGTGGATTTCCTGGGGTTCAGGCATGGTCTTTTCAAACCCTCACTGGAGATACCAAGGACTGAATTTGGGACATTTTGCATGCAAATCTGGTGCGCACTACTGGTTCTGCCCCTGTACAGCTGTTAAGAGCAGAACACTCTCTTACAGCCAAGCAGATCATTCACTGGTCACCCTGTTCCGCACAGTGCCTGGCAAGGGCTTGTCAGGGTCTCTTGGACCCACCTGACCCCTCCTCCTGCTGGTCCCATGCCTTTTAAGGTTTCAGCAGGCAGTTCCCGGTTCTTGTGTGACTTCATCCTCGTATCTACAACACAAGCCTCTTTGATACATTTCGCCACAGAAGAGTTGGCTCCATGTGATCATGTCAGGCCCCTTCTGCAGTTAGTGGAATACAGAGCAGAGCAGGCGTCCTCTAAAAAGGCCCTCATTTCTCAGCAAAATGCTGGGGAACTAAGCTCTGAGGAGTGATAGGTGGGTGGTTCCTTGCACATCTTGAACCTACTTTTTAAAATCCCAAAGTGGTTTAGATATAAATATTAAAATCACAATTAAAAGTACTGTTTTAAAAATAACTCCAATTGGTGTACTGCTAAGTTGGAGCAATACAGGAGTAGTTCAGTGAAGTGGCTTGTTTTATTTAACCACAAGCCAGGGAAAGCTTCAGTGAATGACTGCATTTTCAGGAGGCATCTGAGATATGCCACACTTACTGCTTCCCACACCAGACCAAGGAGGTTTCTCCACAGGTGGCTGCCATGATCAGCGATGTTCCCATAACTTTAGACAGGCCAACAAGATCTCCTCCAATGTTCTTAAGGGCCAGTATGTAAGGGAAGGAGGTCTTCTAGATACTCAGCCCCAAGAGTTGTTTAGGGTCCTACATATTGGCAACATAACTTTGAACACAGTTTGCTCAATAGGAAGGTACTCAAAGCAACTTACATGCTTCTATCCTCTGCATCTTGTCCCCACAACAACAACCCTGTGAAGTAGGCTGGGCTGAGAGGCTGTGTCTGGCCCAAAGTCATTGAGTGAACTCCACGGCTGAGGGGGGACCAGAGCCCAGATCTCCTAGGTCCGCAGTCCAGCACTCTAACCACTAAGCCACACTGGCTCTCCATGTGAGATCTTATGCGAGCATAGCTGGGTGTCCCAGGGAGCTGCAACTTCTGAATGGGGGCCACAGGCAGTCCCACGCACATTACAGTGCTCTGTAATGTGAACCAAGCAGTGCTGGACTGCCATGGCTGGATTATCCCTATCCAGCAACAGACATACTTGGCATACCGAGCGAAGCTGGTATAGAGCAGTTCAGGCCACCATTGTCCTCCAGGCTTACACTGACAAAGATGGATCCTGGAAGATCCCCAGATGATGCACCTGCTCCTGCAGCTGGACTGCAACCCTCTCGGCAAGGCAAACAGCCCAATTCCTCGACCTGGGAACTGCCAACCCTCAAGGTCTCATCTTGTTAAGATGCAGTTTCAGTACATCGGCCCTCACTGAAGTGCATCTAAAAGTATCCATCCTGAGCAAATGTTTGTGCATTTTTAATGCAGTACTTCTGGACTAGCCATGATACAGAAGGAAGGAAGATCATGAGCCACAAGAACATCTGAAATCAAGATGAATGGTCATTGCTTCCTGGGGATGGGCAGATGGTTTGTGTCCAGCATGATGGGATCTTAACAGCAAGTGATGGTGTAGGCTTATTACATAATTGACTCCATTCTCTGTCCAATCTGGATTCCGTTCCTTGACAGATGATGTTGCAGATAGAAAACACACCACCCAAGTTGTCTGCAGGGGAAGGCAGGGCAGGCTGGTCCCATCTCCCCACTATTTTGGCAGTGGCATGGCTGGAGTTAGGCAATTATAAAGCTCTGCACTCCAGGCACAATCAGTGAATGTCAAGGGAGAGCCAACACAACTCCAACTGCCTCTCCCAAAAGGAGCTTGAGAACACCAGGGCCACCCACCAACACTGGTGAGAGGCACAAGGCACAAGCCATCCCAGACCGTCCCCAGCACAAGGCTCTGCTCCTCCCTGGGCACTGACTCCCAGACGCTGCTCCTCCCAATCCCCTCAGCACTGGTACAGGCATTGGCATGCTTTTGAGGGCCACCCATCAGCAGCCGGTGCTAGACAACGCCATGGCTTGGAGGGCCTTGGGCAAAAGACACCTGCCCCCTCTCTGTGGCCTTCCCTTCCCAAGCAGCAGTGGAGTCTGTTGCTGCCGCCACCATTTCTTATCCTTGCTGCCACTGGCCCACTTGGCAGGCAGTGACTCAATGAGTGTGCGTGCAGTGGCTTCCGCCTTTTCTCCCCCAAATCTCCCCTGCAGTCTGGGCCAGAGACTGGAGGGGAACAAGCTGGAGAAATGGGGAGGCTGAGACGCAGGCCTGAGCATTCTTGGCAGAGGCCCCTGATGGGGGTGTGGGGCCTCCACAAGTGCCCTCAAGGCTGACCCTGGCACTGAGGTCACCTCCCCAAGCAACCTCTCCTTCCTGAGCTTTGTGCCGGCAATGGTAACATTGGTGGCACAGGGAGTGGCAGTAGGACAAGAGCAGGCAGAGAAGAGGCACGAGGCAGGACCTTTGCAGCCTCCCAGGGGCTGGCCTGAACAAAGCCCCTGCTTAACTGCCTCCTCATTCAGTCAAGACAGGCCTTGCACAGGTCCTGCCCAGTCCTAAAGGCAGTGCTGCTGTCAGGGCAATGCACAGGGACATCAGTGCATATTCTAGAATAACCTGACTAGAGGAGAAGCAAACAAACAAACTGATGCAATCCCCTTAGTGCCTTGATCCACCTACAGAAGGAAAGAACAGAATGGTTTCAGGATACACCTTCATTTCTTCCTTCACCTCCCCAAGCATTTTCATTCCCCATCAGCAAAAGCAGCAAATCCTGGAAGAGGTCTGTGTGCTTCTCAGTTTTAGAAGCGTGCACACATTTGGCTGTTTTCTTGCTGCTGTATTCCCATTAAAAAAAACAAAAAGGACTCCAAAGGAAAAGGTGACTGGAACCGGCTTTTGCATTGTTCATTTCTAAGTGAGACAGCAAAAGTTCTGTTACAGTCCCCTCCCCCCACAAGACACTGTCTGGCATGAGTCAGCACTGAGCCAGATTTACTGCCAATTGATTAGATTAACATTTGTTATAAGCCAGGGATGGGGGTGGAGGGGAGGGAGAGAGACAGAAGCCACTGTATGGCTTTTGCATTATTTATGCCCAGGAACTCTGTAGGGTACACTCTGTCCATACTTGATAGCTGTGTGGAGCAGCAGAGTCCTGCCTTTAAAGAGACAGAGCACATCCCTGCGTTTCTAGCATCGTCTCCACAGCAAACCTCATGCAAGCAGAGAGCAAAACCTTGGAACTCCTTCCAAACATTAGGATTCCCAGTCCATAGTCACCCCTGCAGTCCTGAAATGAAGAGAGGCTTTTGTTGTCACTGCTCACTCCTGTCATCAAAACTCTGGAGAAATGTCCTGGTTCTAAAGGGCAGAAGTTCTCCTTCCTGGACAGAAAGCAGAATGTGATGCTGTGGGCAATTTACAGATGTGAGAAATAGAGACTGTGCCACAGTGGACAGTGACAGAAATTTGTGCCACCTCTGTCTTCCAGCACCCAATTTAACACTTAGAATTCTCTGCCACAAGATGTGGTGATGATCATGGTTTTGGGAAAAGAGATAAGCTTCATGAAGAATAAGTTCCTCCCTGTTAGCCATAATGCTGAAAAATGCAACTGGCATGCCCTGATCATTTGTAGCCTGGCTCTATCTTGCTGGCCACTGAGAGAGACAGAATGCTAGCCTAGATCCAGAAAGTTCCAAGATATTCACATTTAGGGCCATTCCAGAATGCTCACAAGCTCTTGCATTTAAGTGAGACCACATTTCCTCATTTCTTGAATGGGAGTGCAGTTCTTTCTGGCACTTGCTGAGCTATTATAATTAGCTGTCCAGGACATCTCCCGTGACATTGCTGATGTAGAAGCACCCAACTCTTCTTCACCACTTCCAGCCTGCAGGACTTTGGCAGGGCTCCCACCAAAGTTGCAACATGGGAATGCAGCCTAAATCTGCAGAATACTTCTGACAGATTATATGCACCAGACAGCTCAATTTAACTACTCTGATTATGCTCACTGCTGGGGTACCCATATCACAGGGTGGACAGTTCCTCCCTTGTGCTGGGCGAAGAATAAATTATCAGCCCTTTTTGAAGAGTTGCCCTCACCCCCATGTATGTATTTGAAATGTTTGCATGTGCTAAACAGTTTGTTACATAGATCCATAAAAGAAATCACAAGAAGAGTCCAGCTGGATCAGACAAAGTCCATCATGCTGTTTGCATTGTAGCCAATCAGAAGCCCATAAGCAGGCTGTTCACTTGCAGAATTCAGACACATTCTGCTTCTGATCCTGCAATCATAACAGGTTCAAACATTTATATATATATAAAACATCAGATAAAACAATTTGAAACAGCAGTACTAATTGACTGTGAAAAGTCAGTCTATAAAACAGCAGGTAAAAACAATTTAAGCATCAGTGCTAATTAACCAGAAAAAATGCCATGAACAAACATACATACAAACAAAAGGGCCAGCCATGCTGCTCTCACTGCTCCCACCCCTAGAACTGATCAGAAATCATATTTCTGAGCGAGAGATCTTGAATGTACAGGACAGCCTTTGTTGTTCTTGTTAGTTGTGAAGTCGCATCTGACCCATTGCGACCCCAGGGACAACATTCCTCCAGGCCTTCCTGTATTCCACTATCCCCCGGAGTCCACTCAAGTTCACACCAACTGCTTCTGTGACTCCATCTAACCACCTCATTCTCTGCAGTCCCCTTCTTTTGCCATCTATTGTTCCCAGCATTAGGCTCTTCTCCAGGGAGTCCTTCCTTCTCATCAGGTGGCCAAAGTATTTGAGTTTCATCTTCACTATCTGGTCTTCTAAAGAGCAGTCAGGGTTGATCTCCTCTAGGACTGACCGGTTTGATCGCCTTGCGGTCCAAGGGACTCGCAGGAGTTTTCTCCAGCACCACAGTTCAAAGGTCTCAATTCTTATGGTTCAGCTTTCACAGCCATACATTTTTATTTATTTATTTAGGAAGCTTCTATGCTGCCCCATTCGCCGAAGCCTCGGGGCAGCTCACAACAATAAATAAATAATCATAATATAAAAACAATATAATTTGAGACAACCTGGCCAGAGATATAAAATAAATACATAATATTAACAATTAAAATGACGTATAAATAAAAAGGTCTTTGCCTGGGGCCGAAAAACAAATAACGACGGTGCCAGGCAGACCTGGGGAGCGCATTCCATACATTGGGTGCCACCGCAGAGAAAGCCCTCCTCCGAGTACTTATCCTCCTGATATCCTTCATTGAGGGTTCCCGGAGAAGGGCCTCTCCCGCTGATCTCAAGGGGCAGGCGGGCATATATGGACCTAAGCACTCCTTCAGGTAACCAGGACCCAAGCTGTTGAGGGCTTTATACATCATAACCAACACCTTGAATTGGGCCCAGTCTTCAATGGGGAGCCAGAGAAGCTGATGGAGAACTGGAGTCATGTGAACATAATGCCCAGTCCCCGTCAGCAGCCTGGCAGCTCTATTTTGAACCAATTGAAGAATCTGGACCGTCTTCAAGGGCAACCCCACGTAGAGCGCATTACAGAAGTCAAGTCGGGAAGTCACCAACGCGTGTGTCACTGTCACCATGCAGTCGTTCTCCAGGTAGGGACACAGCTGATGGATCAGCCGAAGCTGAAAGAAAGCGCTCCTCGCCACCGCTGTCACCGGAGCTTCCAGTGAAAGCTCTGGGTAGAGGAGCACTCCCAAGCTCTGGACCTTGTCCCTAAGAGGGAGTGCAACCCCATTCAGAACTAAGTTCAGGTCCCCTTCCCCGAAGTCTGATCTGCCAACCAACAGGACCTCCGTCTTGTCTGTATTGAGCTTCAGTTTATTGACCCTCATCCAGTCCATTACCTCGGCCAGACACTGGTTCAGTACAGCCGCTGCCTCACCTGGATTGGTAGAAAACGAGAGGTAGAGCTGGGTATCATCAGCGTACTGATGATTCCGTAGCCCACACCTCCTCATGACCTCTCCCAGCGGTTTCATGTAGACGTTAAATAGCAAAGGGGACAAAATGGATCCCTGCAGTACTCCATGGCATAGCTGCCATGGCGCAGAGCCATAGTCCCCCAGCATCACCTTCTGGAATCAGCCATTGAGATAGGAGCGGAACCACTGCAAAGCAGTGCCTTCAACTTCCAATTCCGTTAGCCTATCCAGAAGGATACCATGGTCGATGGTATCGAAAGCTGCTGAGAGGTCCAGGAGGACCAACAGGGACGCACTCCCCCTGTCTTTCTCCCTGCACAGGTCATCGTACAGGGCGACCAAGGCAGATTCAGTACCGTACCTGGGTCTGAAGCCAGACTGAAATGGGTCCAGATAATCAGTTTCATCCAAGAGTGCTTGGAGTTGTCCCGCCACCACCCACTCCAACACCTTGCCCAGAAACGGGATGTTGGCCACTGGTCTATAATTAGTGGCCATCTCTGGATCCAGTGACGCCTTCTTCAGGACTGGTCGGACTACCGCCTCCTTTAAAGGGGCAGGTACCCGGCCATCACTCAGAGAGGCGTTAACCACTTCCAGGATCCAGGTCCCTATCCCTTGCTTGGCGTTGTTAATTAGTCAAGATGGGCAAGGGTCCAATAGGCAAGTGGTGGGATGTACTCGTCCAAGCACCTTGTCCACATCATCAGGCTGCAGTAACTGAAATTCATCAATTTTGGACCAGATGGTGACATTGGTATCTCCCCAGAAGCCTCTGAGTCACTTGTGGAGTCCAGCTCGTGACGAAACTGAGCAACTTTCTCCCTGAAATGCTTGGCAAAGTCGTCACAGCAGGCCTTCGAGGGTGGAACCAGATCTTTCTTAGGGCCAGGATGAAACAGTTCTTATACCACCTGAAAAAGCTCCCCCGGATGGCATTGTGAGGAGGCAATGGAAACGGAGAAGAATTTCTTTTTCACCATCCTCACCGCCACAGCATAGGCCCGATAATAGGCTCTTAAGTGTGTTCGGTCAGATTCATCCCGTGATTTCCTCCACCTATGCTCTAGACGTCTGCCAGCCCACTTCATCGCGGGGGGGGGGGGGCGCAAGGACGGGCGTGGAGAAGTCACCGGCTGGCAAGGTGGCAAGATGGCAGCGCCCTCCTCAGCCGCGATGGTGCAAATGGGAAAACCATAGCCTTGATTGTACGCACTTTGTCGGCAGGGTGATGTCTCTACTTTTTAGTATGCTGTCTAGATTTGCCATAGCTCTCCTCCCAAGCAACAAGCAACATTTAATTTCTTGGCTGCAGTCCCCGTCTGCTGTGATCTTGGAGCCCAGGAAAATAAAATCTGTCACTACCTCCATTTCTTCCCCATCTAGTTGCCAGGAAGTGAGAGGACCGGATGCCATGATCTTTGTTTTCTTAATGTTGAGTTTCAAACCAACTTTTGCTCTCTCCTCCTTCACCTGCATCAAGAGGCTCTTTAGTTCCTCTTCACTTTCTGCCATGGTATCATCATGGTAGATGATAGTGGTAGTGGTATCATCTGCATATCTGAGGTTGTTGATATTTCTCCCAGCAATCTTAATTCCAACTGGTGATTCATCGAGCCCCGCCTTTCTCATGATGTGCTCTGCATATAAGTTAAATAGGCAGGGCGACAGTATACAGCCTTGCCGAACTCCTTCTTGACCCACAATAGGTTTCTCAAGAGACAAATAAGATGGTCTGGTACTCCCATCTCTTTAAGAACTTGCCACAATTGGTTGTGATCCACACAATCAAAGGCTTTAGCATAGTCAATGAAGCAGAAGTAGATGTTTTTCTGGAACTCCCGAGTTTTCTCCATGATCCAGCGTATGTTGACAATTTGATCTCTATTTCCTCTGCCTCTTCGAAACCCTGCCTGTACTTCTGGAAGTTCTCTGTCCACATATTGCTGGAGCCTAGCTTGTAGGATTGTGAGCATCACTTTGCTACGTAGCATGTGAGATGAGTGCAATGGTGTGGTAGTTTGAACATTCTTTGGCATTGTCCTTCTTTGCAATTAGAATGTAAACTGACCTTTTTCAATCCTGTGGCCACTCTTGAGTTTTCCAAATTTGCTGGCATATTGAATGTAGCACTTTTACTGCACCACCAGAAAATGCCCTTTCACACCTCCGCAGGTGGTGGCACCCAGAAAAGGACCTCCAATACAGTTCCCACTGCCAGCCAGGTTGATGGGAGATGGATTCTGCCCTTCAGTTGGCTGAATAGAGGGATTTGTGGGCTGATGGGGCCAAGGCTAAAACGCCATGGGCTCATGCTGAAGAAGGTTCAATTTGTGTTGTCATCTTTTCATTTCCCCAGATCATTTAATCAGCACAGGGAACAGAACACACCACTGACAAGAATTCAGCATATTGCACATGGGTTACTTTGCAGAGCTTTGCTGTGGTTGAAACACTGACCTGCCTGGCAGATGTCTTGTCTGTTGGAAGGACAGGCACATACTCCCCTTCTTGACCAGGCACCTAATCTAGCATCAGGTTCTTGGTTCTTCTAGGCCAGAATGGTCTACTGTTAGGTGAAATGAGGTAGTCAGCTCAGGCAGTGGATGCTGGAGGGTGGCAGTGAGGGTTTGGAGCAAGTGGGAGCGGGGAGGATTTTTTCTGGTTCTTTTTCCAGGTCTTCACATTTCTAGTTGTGTGTCATTACTTCTGTCCTGTTGCCTTCAGTGCTGTGGAGGAAGCTGTTCCATTGTCAGTACTCATGAAGAATTAACAGTCCAGATAGAATTGGCCTTTCGACTGGCTTGGGGACATGGAATAGGAGGGGGCAAGAGCTTGTCCTTGGCCTCAGGTAGCAAAATGTCTTCAGCCTGTTAAAAATGCTCTTTGCTTTCTGTCGGAAGAGAAAAATATTCCAAGCACACAGAAAGTTCTTTTTAAAACTTCATTGCAACAAAGGGAACAGAAAAAAATTGATTTCCTTCCCATTTTCCTGTTCACCTGAGCACATGTCCACATCCCTTTTTTATGCCCTGCCCCCTGCCGCTTCTCCCTCCTCCTTTCTCCTAATTGGCTGGGGTACTGGGAGTTTACAGTCTTTCCCGCCCACCTACTCCGCACTGCTCCAACACCGGCCCTTCTTCCCAATCCAGCCCTGCCCCTGGTGAGCTACAATAGGCTCATTTTGTTCTGCCAAGCTTGTCAATAAACAATCAGGAAGTATTTGGCTCTCCTGCCTATGTGCCTGTTTCCCCACACTTTGTGCTACCTGATTTTAGCCCCTCCTCTCCTTTGGGCTAAGTAATTTTCTTTGTTACCTTTTAAATCTTTCTACTCCCTTGTTTCAAATCATTCTTTCACACCTATCAAGCCTGGCCCAGAACAGTGAGGCTCCAAGGCTTCTGACAAGAGGTCTTTCCCATCATCTGTTACCTGCTCCTTTGTCCTTGAGATGCTGTTAAAGACTGAACCAGGAACCTTCCACATAGCAAGCATCTGTTCTTCCACTAGGGCTGGGTAATGGGGTGAGTGGTGGTAGTCTCTTCCTGTTTCTTCAACCATGCAAAAGGCTTGTCCAGCCAGTACATTTTGGAATGGCTATTTTATCTAAACCAACTAGAACAGTCAATGCAAAAATGGGCTTTGTTCCTTTGGATACAGTATATGTCTAGCGGAGTCCCCTCATTTCCTTCTGCTTGCAAAGATCAGAGTTTCCTGGCTCCTCAGGGCTACCTACTCTGGCTTTTATCTTTTCTGCTGTCCTGTGTTTTTATTTTATCAAAGCTTGCCATAAATGTGTATGCGTGTTTTGGTAGGCTTGTATGCAAGACAATAACTACATACCCTGATCACCATTCTTCTCTCATCTGGATCTTATGAGGATGGGAAAAGCCAGTAAGCTAGCAATGAAGTCTCAGCATTACATCCAGAGAAGCATTCTGTTTCCACAGCACACGTGCACACACACACTCACTCACTCCTGCCTCTTTGAGGAGGCCCACTTCCCACATTAATAGCTCCAGCCCTAAAGAGAATTTCAGAGCTGAGAGATATTGCAGCCTCTCATAGCCTCCCGGGGCTGCTGCTAGCTCCACCGGACACTTTGCTTTCATTATTTTTACCATGAACCCTGATTTTCCCAATAACACTGTGACAGATAGCAATATATTGCTGCTATGTATTTAATGTCCCTTAGTAGCTCTTTATTAATCGTGACTGGTTGGTCTCTGGGTGCCGGAGCAACATTGTTGCTCCTCCATTTTCTTTGTGCCTGGAATGCCCCAGATCTGCAAGATAAAGTTGGAAGTTTTGATATGGTTTCTTTCATTTTCTCTTTCTGGGGAGATGATTGTTGACACAAATCACAGTTCCTGATTTTTATTTTTTTTTTCATTTTTCTGTGCATTGACCACATGGCAATGTTTGGAAAAACAGAAAGGAGCTTCCTTAAAAGCATTTCTGGTAATTTACACGTTAAAAAGAAACTATTCATCTTCTGATCAGAGAAGGGAACAAAAAAAAAGTGTTAAACTAAAAATATCAGAGCTGAATGACGCTTCATGTTTTGGAAAATAATCCACACAAAACAATATTGGAGAAAGATTTAGTAATTCCATTAGAGTGGTATAGTTAAAGAAAGAGAGAGAACTTGACTCAAGTTTGTGTGGTCAGCAAGGGGAACAACCATATTTTGTTTCAACATGTTCTCTTGTCTTTTAAAAAATAATGAAAAGGAAATGCTTTCTGGATTTTTGTGAGCAACCTCAGTGTTCATTTCCTGAGGGATTCATTGTGTTTTGGGCAATTTGGGTAATTAGCATTCACATCTCAAGAGATAAATGATAATCAAAATATTGCAGATGAAATAAAAGTGAAGGGCAAATTAATTGAAACAGGGTAAAATCAATCCACAAAACAAATTGGGTGGAAAGGCACACAGAAATGTCTTGTGCCACATTTTGACCGACTGAGAGTCAGGTGCAAATTTCACAGAACTGCTTTCTTAGACAGTGACCAGTGGCATGCAGTGGCCAGGCGGCAAGCCCAGGAGATCCACTGTGATCACAGAACGCTCAGGGAAAATATTTGAAATTCTACCCATAGATGAATTAAAAGATGAAATCCGAAGACGAAATGTTAGAAAATTGATGTTTAAAATTGGGACTAGCATGCTAGTTTAGGAAGGCTGCGAAGCACTTATTTATTTATTTATTTATTTTATTAAAACATTTATAGGCCGCCCCATCACAACAAAGCCTCTGGGTGGCTAACAGCATGAATTAAAATACAATAGTAATAAAACAATTCTAATTTATCCCTCCCCACCACGATGCATCTCGGCAACTAAAAATCTAGTTAAATAAACATAACAACTAAGTAAATTAAATAAACAACATCAACTAAAACAAACATACACAATAATCCAAATAAACAAACAAGCCACACAAATAAATTAAAACAAAATCTACAATTAACAGTTAAAATAAGACTTAAATAAAAAGGTCTTTGCCTGGCACCGAAAAGCAAATAACGACGGCGCCAGGCGAACCTCTCCAGGGAGCGCATTCCATAGTTGGGGCACCACCGCCGAAAAAGCCCTCCTCCGGGTGCTCACCCACTTAACCTCCCTCAAAGAGGGCTCCCAGAGAAGGGCCGCTGTTGCAGATCTTAGAGGGCGGGAGGGCATGTAAGGGCGCAAGCGGTCCATTAGGTATCCAGGTCCCAAGCCATTTAGGACTTTATAGGTCAACACCAGCACCTTGAATTGGGCCCGGACTTCAATTGGGAGCCAGTGGAGCTGACAGAGGACTGAGGTTATATGAGAATAACACCCAGCCCCCATCAGCAACCTGGCAGCTCTATTTTATATCAACTGAAGTATCCGGACTGTCTTCAAGGGCAGCCCCACGTAGAGGGCGTTGCAGAAATCTAATCGGGAAGTTACCAACACGTGTGTCACTGTTGCCAGGCAGTCGTGGTCTAGGAAGGGACGCAGCTGATGTACCAGCCGAAGCTGCAGGAAGGCACTCCTCGCCGCCGCCGTTACCTGGGCCTGTAACGACAGCTCTGGATCGAGGAGTACCCCCAAGCTGCGGACCTTGTCCTTTAGAGGGAGTGCAACCTCATCCAGGACAAGGCCCAAGTCCCCCACTCCGAGACCCAAACCGCCCACCAGCAGGACCTCCGTCTTGTCTGGATTGAGCTTCAGTTTATTGGCCCTCATCCAGCCCATTACCTCGGCCAGGCACCGGTTCAGCACAGCCACCGCCTCACCTGGATCGGTAGAGAATGAGAGGTAGAGCTGGGTGTCATCAGCGTACTGATGACTCCGCAGCCCAGACCTCCTGATGCCCTCCCCCAGCGGTTTCATGTAGATGTTAAATAGCATGGGGGACAAAATGGACAATAGACAAATGGACAAAATTACAAATAGAAAATACTTCTATTTGTAATTATCCTAACTTTAGGATGGCAAGGTGGGTTGTTTCTGTTGTGTGGTTAGGCTGGGTCCTACATTCTGTGTGGCTTTTTAAAATCCATGAGGGGAATGTTGGTGAAATGGGTGTAAATGAAAACACACACACACACAGAGCAAACTGTTTAGGACAAACTTTATTGACTGTGCATTAAAATTACCAAAATATTAACTAATTTAAGAGTAGGTATAATTTAAGCATACACTGTCCTTCTTCTACCAGATAGTAGATTCCTTGCTGAATTATGCATGTATATATCATACAAGGAACAAAATATCATGCCCAAAGGGCAAGTTGGGTACTTGCTGGCCAGGATTAGGATCTGGCTTTATCTCTGATTCTGTGTGAAGGCAGAAGTAGGTCCTGCTACTTCTCATGGGGTTTACTCCTAAGCAAGTGTGTTTACAATTTACTGTGCCTCATTTTCATTTCCCTATGCAATTTTTTGTTAAATCAAGATTCTAAACTCCAAATGCCTCACTGCTCCAGGAGGATTATTAGTAGCATTTGAAGAAGGACTGAGACTCCTAGTGCAATTTGGGGGGCCCTGTTAGGAAATCAGACACACAGCACCTGACGACTGAGCATCCCTTTACTACCACTTCTGCCAGAAAGATAAAGGCCAGCTCCTGTCCAGAGTTCCAAACTGTGCCACCCCTCCTCTCACTGATATTAGCAGGCTGAGTTTGGTTGAATTGCTGGTGACCAGAAAAGGGGAGTCTTTTTCATCAAGGGATTAACCAAACTGTGCTTGCTGATTTCAGGTATTAATCAATTTCTCTAAATGTCCTGGCAACTGGCAAATGTCTTTATAACAGTTGAAAATCGTAGATCCAAATAACAACACAACTAGAGTATCAATTTAAGACAATGTTTATCAGTCCAAAATGTTTAAAATATTAAAAACATTGAGGAGCCAGCAGTAAAATTAATAAACAAGCAGTAGATTGAAGATCAAATGCTTGCTTGAAGCAGAAGCACTTAACCTGGCCTCTAAATATATACAGTGAAAAAGATGCAAGATGCAGGATTTCCTTCCCAGTGATTCAAGGCAAAGGACAGGCATCTTCTCTTGCTGCTGGTCCTGCTCACTCTGCTGCCTCTGAGAATCCTGAGGGCCCAAGTGATGCCATACAAGGGTGTGGGGCACTTCCTGGACTACAGGTACTGCTGCATGCAATTGCACCCTTTCGGGCAAGGCTCAGTGGGGTGCTCCCAGAGAGAGGCCTCCTAGCATCAGCTTCCAAAGGCACTGTGCAACCATTTCCTCTCTCCCTACTTAACAGATTGTATTTGCCAAGGGGAAAAAAGGGACAGTAGCTGTGGTCGGAAAACATGGGGGGGATTACAAAGGGAAAAAGCATTGAGTGGTGGACCCCCACCCCCAATACAATTCCATAGATGAGGCAAAGTGACTGCAAGCTAAAAGCCCCACCTGGAAGCACTCGGGCTCATAGTGAGATTCAAAGTTTGTCTTTGTGGAATAACTTTGCCCAGCATTATGAAAATGTGCAATCTTTGAAAAGGCCCTTCAGAAAAAATGGCTGTTTCAGCAGATGCTTCAGGAGACAGCGCAGGGCTCCACACACAGAGAGACAGAAAGAGAGCTCTGTTTCCTTCCTAATTGAATTGCTGATGCAGAGATGGTCAATGGGAGAGAGATCACACGCACAGTTGGGCATTATTTCTCTGCCCACTCCCAGCATTAGTTTAAGTGGAGAGGTAAAATAATGAAATTTATTTTCAGATCTGAAATAACAGCCATCGTATTAACAAACCCTATCTCAGCAGATTTTTATTATGATCTGCTGAACACTTTCTAGAGAGATTCAGTAGGGTTTATTTTGGGGAATATTGAACAATGCCTGGGGTTGCTTTTAAAATTGTGAACTCCTTGGCTATGCCAGAAAAAAAAGCCTCCTATTTGAGGTGAGAGAATGAAAGGACACAAGCAGAATCTATTTGACTGGATTCTTTTTTAAAACCTTGCGTGACTTGGGCAGGGCTCTGTACCTCGCCACCCCTAGGTTGCTGACTGGTGGTCTGGATGATGCTTTTGTACTAAGATGCCTTGAGAAACATGCCATCCAGCAAAGCTTTCCCACCTTTCTGCTATCAGGCCCACCTAGACACTCACCTGGTGACAGCAAGGGAACCTGGGAGGCCTGCTGCAATGTCCTGGCAAATCACTCACAAAGGCCGTGACTGGGCAGGTGGCAGAATCAGGGCATCTGCAGCAGCATCATGACCTGGGCTGGATCAACACCTAACCTCATGTTAAGAGTGCATCATGGTGCTTCTGTATCCACATCCTGGATTCCTTCCTCTAAGAGCACACAGCAAGTCTTTTGATGCCCCTTTCTCAGGACGATTAGTGGGTGTTGCTAGGCTGGTTATTTGAGAAGGTGTTTAGCAAGAGTTGGAAAGGAGCTGTGTGCAGGGAGGTCCCCTCTTTTAGCTGTTTGTTTCTAGAGCAGTTAACTAAGCACAGGTGGGAAGGTGCAAGAATAGAAAAGTTTTAAATAAATAAATAAAATAAGAAAGAAAGAAGTGGGGCAGATGACAGTGCCTCCTGCCCGTCCCACCCACCCCTCAGGAGGAGAAGCAAGCTTGCCACCATTTGCTTCTGCCCTTCCAAGTCATTGAGTGCAGCACCCCCTTTTCTCACACCTCAAAGCAAGCAAGCAGAGCTCCCTCCCATGCAGATTTCCCCATGAGTTCATTTCATTGAAGTTGATGGGATTTAGCTGTGAGTAAGGCTACTGGGGATAATATGACAGAACTATCAGAAGTTTCAGGTAGTTGTTTCACAACAAGAGGACAAAGACAACGATCACCAAGGTATGAAAAGATACCACAAGCTCAGTTTTTTCAGCAGAAAGGGGGGCATTTGCAAACCAAGTCCTGAGAGTTGGGGCAGGGAGGCAAGGAAGCAGCTGAAGAACCACTGAGTTGCTGCCCAGCTTGAGTCTGGAGTGGGCACTTCTCCGCAGCACCCTGCAGGGAAGGCCAGGACAGTGCTGTTGATGTCCCTGCTAGCCAGGTGACTTATGCATACAGACCCACTAAACCAGGTGTCAATGAGGTTCAGTCAGGTGGAGATTCCGCTCCCTACACGCAGGCAGGAAGTGACACACACACATTTCTCCAACTGACCCTTCTTATACTTTTTACCTTTTTTCACTCAGTCTCGCCCCATTGTTCCCTCACCCAATCCCCTCTCAGGGTCTGCCTGACCCTTTACCCAATCCTCGTGCGGGGTCTGCATGTTCACTGCATGCCTGGCCTCCTGCAGGTGCTTATCTACGTCCAATCCCCTCACAGAGGCAGCATGATCACTGAGTGCCAGACCTTGCGTGGGGGGGGGGGTCTTCTTTCACTCACTGCCTCTTTGTCTCCCTTTATCAACATTCTTTTGCCTTTCCTTTCCTCTCTGAGGCAAGCAGTTTTACAAAAAGCAAATGGCGTTTGTTAAGATAATCAGGCACCTTCAGTGCCAGGATCTGTGAAACTGTTGGCCATGCATGGTCATTTCTCACCCACTCCTCAATTAGATCTAATAAATGGAAGCTCAAAACTTGCTTGTCCTGTAATACGAGCTTGTCATATTTGTGCCTCAGAACTGAAACATCTCCAGCAAACCCAATGCCTTTTCCTCCCATTATACCATGACAGAACATTTTCTGTTCCATTTTGTTTTTCAAAACCAAACGAAAACAAAGCCATATACCCAGTTGTCAGTACCTATTAGAGAAGGCCATCTCTTTAAAGGTGAGCAAAATCTCCCTGATGTTTCCTAGGGGAGATAGCAAAGAGATTTTGAAGCATCAATGCCAATTCTCTCTTTCAGTTTATCCAGATAGTGATGCCTGACAGACCACAGGCAGGTGTTGCAAAGTATAAAGCCTCTTCTCTGGTCAGGTTTTCCTTTCCAATGGCTCCCTGCAGTTTGGAGGCTGCCTTTTCTTAGGGTCTCACTGGACCTGATAGCCCCAGGCATTTCAACAAGGGCATTTCCTGGCCTAGAGTTCATCTCAGCAGAAAAGCCGCTCCGAGGCTTAATTGCGATGGGGCGGCCTATAAATGTTTTAATAAATAAATAAATAAATAAATAAAAGCACTCCAGGGAATGGCCCCGAAGGGGACCGAAAGAGGGGGGCCTGTAGCTGCGGGGCCACTCTGCCTGTTCTACCCTCCGCACCCACATAAATCAGGCCCCAGCCTTTCTTCTAGCTGATGGGGAAGCTCGGGGCTAACACCTGTGCAGAAGAGATTAAATTTGGCCTTCCCTGCTGAGCTGAGCTGCTTAAAGCCCACTGAGTGGCCTGGGGCCAGTCACTGACTCTCAGCCTAATCCAGACCCATAGTTGGTCTTTTTTTGTGGGGGGGATGTTTACATCTATATTTATATATGGAGCAGAGAATATTTGGAAGGGGCTCCCTGTGAGGTAGGTTAGGCTGAGGGGCCATTGCCTCTATTATAATCAAAACATTTCTCTGACCCCAGAGCAGCAGCAATATCTTTGTGTCTTCAAGCTACTCTTTTTCTTTTTTCTTTCAGTAAAATGTCTTATTTGGGGAACAATTACCTTAAATTACCCATTGATAAGCAAGGCTGCCATAAAATACCTTATCTCCTCAGATAGCCTTTTTGAGCATGCTTAGGGATTTGGGGCAGGAGACAAGGAAAAGTAACTATCAGAATGAGGAATTGCCTAAAGGCACTCAAGAGAAGGGCAGGGACAAATCAAGCCTTTTATTTCTGGTATGCACTGCTCCGAATCTGTGCAAAGAAAAAAAGGCAGTGACTTGTATAAAAGTCTTTAAATTTCATGGCTGCTTTAAATTGGTCTGTTTCTAGCCCATCAAAGCCTTCCCCAGCCTGCTGCTCTCCAGATGTTCTGGATAGCAACCTAATCATTGCAGGCCACTAGCCCTGCTGCCTGGGGTTGCTGGATGTCACAGTCCAGAACATCTGGAGGATGCCAGATTGGGGAAGGCCGGCTTACTATTTTCCAGACCTGTTTTTATTTCTTAGTTTGGCAACTGAGCTTTAACTTGGATAGCCACTGGAAATGAATGTGCTGCTTCCATTTTGGACTGCGGTCAGCTCATGTGTCACAGCTGCAAAGGAATAAAGCACATGATGCTACCTGTTGGTCCATCTAGCTTGGCATCATTTGTTCTGGCTAGCTGGGGACCCAGAAGACTCATGCAGAGTGAGAACTCTCCAAGTGCTTCAAGCTAATGTGCTTATAAAAGCATGTTGGTGCGCATTCTTCAAATGCATGCAGTTGTCCATGCATGGTTCAAACACGTATCATTTTTTTCAGAAGTGTGTTTTTTTTGGTACATTACACTGCAAGCTCAGGAGGTCTCTGACCACTTGCTGCATTCAGGCCTCAGTTTGCCCTATTTTAGTCAAAATTGAATGAAAACCAAATTCCATCTGCATCCCTAGACATGGGATACAATTCACACACAATTTCATCCTATGTACATTCTGTTGAAGAGAAGAGGCACATTATCTGTATATTTGCAGGAGTGTGATTTGTGGTGCATCAGAAGTTACTAAATAATGTCTGAATAAGAAAATAGGATATTAATGGCAGAATTACAACTAAATGCCAGAGTACTATTTCACAGTATTGCAATGCGGCTGGCCCCAACAGCGAGCCAAATAGTGCTAGTGATTACCGAAGTATCTATAGAAGTAAGCAGCAGAAACTGGATGCTAAAGAGCATCATGCAAGGCCAGGCCAAGAAAGCAGTGAACCTTCTCTGTGATTATAGCACCTGCAGACTAGTCCCTATGTAATGCTTGGCAGACTCTCTGACAATGACAGAGATGCCAGATTTGGCTTGAATGCCCCTGAATTTTGAATGAATTTGGCTACATAAAGAGATGGATGGGTTAATTAGGTCAGTGGTACTGTAGCCTTGCAGATGAGGGCATTTTGCCACAGTCCAGGGAGTGTGAGGTCAGCTTGTAATAATGTTGATGGTCTAACAACTAAACCTTGCTCATTTTGTTATATTAGCACTAATGTGTGCCTGAGGGAAGGGTGTGAAAGGAAAGAATGACACTCAACAAGTAGGGAATACAACAAAATGTGAGCCAGCCTGCCCTACTCTCCTTTGCAATGCTTGACTTCACATCGGTTGATCTGCTGCACACTGAACATGCTCAGCCCTCATTTGGCTCATGTGAGGGTTTCTCCCTACTTGGCACTTCGGCAAGCATCAAGATATCCCCTGAGCCAGCTAATACCTCAGTCCCATGTGTGTGCGGTGCACAAGCAAGGAGGCCCAGTGCTGGAGTATAAGAAATAAAGGGAATGTTACCAAGAAGACCTGACATAATTAATGTATGTTCTTAAAATATAACAAACGTTTGGATTCAGTTTTGTCTGTTGATGAGGACTGCTTCACACATTGCATAGCAGATAGCTACTCAACAGGCAATTGCAGCTAATGGGATCAAAGTAGATATCATATTGAGGGAAATCTTGACTCTTTCTTTCCCTGCAGCTGCAATCCTGAAGAAAATATCTCCAAGAAGCCATTTGTCTCTGTAAAAAGCACCTGTTTTCAGACATTTCTTTGAAACACCCACTCTTTACAGATGCAACCTAGTCAAGTGAAGCTCTTAAAAGTTCACTTATTTTGATAGCAGTTATGTGTGTCTTCCCTCTGAAATCAGTGGAGCTTAGAAGTACCTAACTTTGGCTGGATTGTACATTTCATTATTTTTATAATGTGGCACAGGTCAGTCTACCCATTTCCCCCTCAAGATTTAACAGTTAAAGAAGCCTCTTGCTGGGCCCTTGCTGTATTCACCTAATACAGGATAGGTTTTGACAGTGCTTTTTTTGTAAAAAAAAGAAAGAAAAGGTGCTGGTCGCAGGCAGTAAGCGCGCAACCACACACACCAATCCCAAGGGAGCAGTGTCCCAAGCAGCACCCTCACTATCTCACTATCAGATAGCGGATAGTAGACACAAAAGCAGCCTGCAGGCACTATGTTAATGATGCTTGCTGCTGATCTGCTACTGCTACTTGCTGCTGATCTGCTGATCTGCTGATTTTACTAAGCGATTCAAAATCGCTTAGTAAAATCCATTGGAAAAAAAGGTGCTGGAACGCTGTTCCGGTGCATTCTATGACAAAAAAAGCCCTGGGTTTTGATAACAATGCCAGTGCTGAAAAAAAATGCTATTAAAATATGAGTTATATATATACTTTGATTTGTGGACTAGGGTAAAAAGCGTATTAAAGGGTTTTGCAAGACCCCCAGCAATTTCAAGAGGTCTGTTGCATGAGAGGGGAAGGAAGAGGTTAAGAACCACTGGTGAATATTATGAAGAGTCCCCAGCTAGAAGGATGTTGAAAGTGTAATCCACTGTTGGCAACCAACCAGGTTTCTATACAAACCCAGGGTTGAGCAAGAAATGTAGCAAGGCATTGTTCCAGCACTGCAGAGATAAAAAAAAGTAGGTCATGGAAAGTAGGTTTGAGAGAACAGAGAATTGAACTTGTCACCTCAGATTCCATTGGAGTAGAAATTGAAAACTGCCAGCATGATATAGAGAGTGGAACTGGGTGCTCTGCATTAAAAATAGCAGGCAAGATCCAAGGAAGACCTCTGTCCCCACTGTCTCTTTTACAAGAAAAAGAAAGGGGGTGGGGAGTCTGACCTTAGATGCTTTGAGAGATGCCTTGGTTTTTGAGCTGCCCTGTCATTTCCTGTGATTTTTATTGCACTGAAATAAATGGGATTGAAATGTGTTTGGGATGGAGATGAACTTATGCACAGGTGGCCTTAATTCAATGGACTAACATGTGTTTAAAAGTCATCATCCAACATCTTCTGAGTTGTGTTGCTTCTTCCTTGGAGGCAGAAAACATATTAAGAGTGGACAGAACTGTGGGTCCTCACTCACAGTATGAACTCTGCTCTAATGAATGGCAATTTAGGACTTGAAGCCCTTATCGGGAAGCATTGCAAGTGGCAGAGGCAGGGCATGGCTGCCCAATCATACTTCTTGTCTTCCTGGGTTTCATTTCTGTACAAAAAGTGACCAGTCCATCTGGAAATGGAATTTTCTCATCTAGAACCCCAAATGCCTGATGTTGGGTGTAACTCTGAAGTTGCTTAGTACTGAGCTTTTCATATCCTGGTGTGTTAAGAGCTGAGTTCTGCTTAAATTTAGTGTTGAGGACTAGGCTGAAAAAAAAGGAAGAGTCAAAATGGAATGAAGTAGAATACTGTTTTCCAGCTTCAGAAATTGTTGGTGAATATCAAGAATGAGGGTGTGCAGGCCACTGCAAGCTCTGCCAGGCACTGTGCTGGGACAGACCTCCTAATCCCAGGGACTCTGGTGGCACGCTGCCAGCATAAATCCTGTTTTAAACATATGCACATCAGGCTGGATCTGGACTCCATCATGCTTAGAGAAGACCCCAGGCACGTCAAAGCTAGTGCCTTACTTGTCCTCTTGGTTTCAGTGGGTCTACTCTTAGTGTGACTAAAGTGGGAGGGTTCACTTAACAAGCATTGAGGGAGTGGTTAATCTTTTTAGGTCTGTCATGTCATCAAAACCTCATCCTGGTATTTCAGCCTGGTACATGGGGATTTGAGAAAGCACAAGCAGAAACCATTCAATGGTCCCTTGGTATCACCTGTTGTGTCATTAGCTTAACTAAAGCCATTTGCTTTTGTCCTGATTAGCTTAACTAAAGCCATTTGCTTTTGTAAAACTGCTTGAGGAAAGTTTTCCTCAGAGAGGAAAAGAGAAGGAAAAAGAATGTTGATAAAAGGAGATGAGAGAGTAGTGAGTGAAGAAGCTCCCCTGCAGGAGGTCCTGAACTTAGTGATCATGCAGCCCCTGCAAGGGGATTGGATGTAGATAAGCAGTGGCCATGCAGACCCCGCATGGGGGGGGGGCAATAGGATGGGCTTGAGAGGGTATGGAAGAAGGAAAGAGAAAGAGTATAAGAAGGTCAGAGAAAGATTGGAGGGGAGTGTCACTTCCTGCCTGCGTGTAGGGAGCGGACACTGGTTGCTTTGCTCAGCTGAATAAAGAAACTGAACGAATCTTCGCCTGACTGAACCTCATTGACACCTGGTTTGGTGGGTCTGTGGTCGCCTGGCTAGCAGGGATACCTACAATAGTACTAAGGCGAAAACTGCAGAGCCCAGCAGTGGCTAAAGCATCCCACTGCTGCTCTTGCCCTCCGGAGCAACTCACAGGGGTGCCCCCACTCCTCCTGCCTCCTACCCTGAAGATCTCTGGGGCAGGATTGGTGACTCAGAGCAGTGAGAATCCATTGGGTGGTGCCGCTTAGGTGGGGCTTGTTGTAATGTCAGAATCTGGCCACTGTCTTGAATTTTGTTTGTTTGTTTTCTCTCTCTATTATTATTATTATTATTATTATTATACAAATCTTAGAAAAACTTGAAAATTTCATAGTATTTGAAAAGATTTTGTATAGGAGTATTTACCGTAGTACAGGGAATACAGGTGCTTTGTAACAATGCTTTATAAAATGTTGTGCAAGTCATAATCTCTATCACTGCTTAAATTTAGCATAAAACCTAGTGAGGCTACTCATATTCCTGTGAACATGGTAGATTATTTATTTATTTAGTTTTTATAAAGCCTTCTATAGCCAATGCTCTCAGAACACTGTACAGTGATTAAAAACATAACAGATCCACAATTGATAATAAAAAATCAGGAATAATAAACAGTTATGCAAATAGAAAATTTATAATACACATCACCATGGACAACTAATCTACAACAACCATTCACTGAATATAAAAATCAGCAAAAAGTATTAATCTAGTCAACAATTAAAATGAGAGGGGAATTAAAAGGGTTTGATCCAGCACTGAAATGTGATAGGTGTGAAAGGATTATTTGAAACAAAGGAGTAAAGAGATTTAAAAAGTAACAAAGAAAATTACTGAGCCCAAAGGAGGGGAGGGGCCAAAATCAGATAGCACAAGGTATGGGGAAACAGGCACATAGGCAGGAGGGCCAAATACTTCCTGATTGTTTATTGACAAGCTGGGCAGAACAAAATAAGCCTATTGTATTGTAGGCTATTGTGAGCTGCCCCGAGGCTTGTTGCAAGGGGCGGCATATAAATTTAATAAATAAATAAATAAATAAAATATTCTAGCCCACCGGGGGCAGGGCTGGATTGGGAAGAAGGGCCAGTGTTGGGGCAGCGTGAAGTAGACGGGTGGAAAGTGTGTAAACTATCAGTACCCTAGCCAATAAGGGGAAAAGAGGAGGGAGAAGCAGCCAGGGGCAGGGCATATAAAATGAGATGTGAACATGTGCTGAGGTGAACAGAAAAATGCGAAGGAAACAATTTTCTTCTGTTCCCTTCATTGCAATAAAGTTTTAAAAATAACTTTCTGCTTGCTTAGAATATTTTTCTCTTCTGATGGAAAGTTGATCATAACTGCATAAAGTGTTGGCACCAGGCACACCTTCCTGGGGAGCTGTTTCCAGAGATGGGGTACCACAGCCGAGAAGGCCCTTCCCCTCAAAGCCACCTTCCTCATGTCTTTTAAAGGTGGCACGCGGTGGATCTCCTTCATGGATCACTGCCTTGTAGTGGCGAAGGGGCTTGCGTAGCTCAATGAAGCTATGAGCTATGCTGTGCAGGGCCACCCAAGACAGACAGGTCATAGTGGAGAGCTCTGTCAAAATGTGATCCACTGGAGAAGGAAATGGCAACCCACTCCAGTATCTTTGCTATGAAAACCCTATGGACAGTACCAAAAAGCAAAGAGATATGACGCTGGAAGATGAGCCTCTCAGGTCGGAAGATGTCCAATATGGTACTGGGGAAGAGCAGAGGGCTAGTACTAGTAGCGCCAGAAAGAATGAAGCGACTGGGTCAAAGCTGAAAGGACACTCAGTAGCAGATGTATCTGGTGGTGAAAGGAGAGTCTGATGCTGTAAAGATCAATACTCCATAGGAACCTGGAATGTAAGATCTATGAATCAAGGCAAGCTAGATGTGGTCAAACAAGAGATGACAAGACTGAACATCGACATCTTGGGAATCAGTGAACTAAAATGGACAGGAATGGGTGAATTTAATTCAGATGACCATCAGGTATACTACTGTGGTCAAGAATCCCTCAGAAGAAATGGAGTAGCCTTCATAGTCAATAAAAGAGTAGGAAAAGCAGTACTGGGATACAATCTCCAAAATGACAGAATGATCACAGTTCGAATCCAAGGCAAACCATTCAACATCACAATACTCCAAGTCTATGCCCCAACCACTGGTGCTGAAGAGGCTGAAGTTGACCAGTTCTATGAAGGCCTACAACACCTTCTAGAATTAGCACCAAAAAATGATGTCCTTATCTTCATGGGAATGCTAAAGTAGGAAGCCAAAAGATAACTGGAATAACAGGCAAATTTGGCCTTGGAGTACAAAATGAAGCAGGGCACAGGCTGGTAGAATTTTGTCAAGAGACTACGATGGTCATAGCAAACACTCTTTCCAACAACCCAAGGGACGACTCTACACATGGACATCACCAGACGGTTAACACAGAAATCAGATTGACTATGTGCTCTGCAGCCAAAGATGGAGAAGCTGTATCAAGTCAGGAGTGGTCTGTGGCTCAGATCATGAGCTTCTGGTTGCAAAATTTAGGCTTAAATTGAAGAAAGTAGGGAAAAGCACTAGGCCGCTCAGGTATGACCTAAATCATATCCCTGATGAATATACAGTAGAGGTGACAAATAGATTTAAGGAATTAGATGTGATAGACAGAGTGCCTGAAGAACTATGGACGGAGGTTTGCAACACACTACAAGAGGCAGCAACTAAAATCATCCCGAAGAAAAAGAAATGCAAGAAAGCAAAATGGCTGCCTGAGGAAGCTTTACAAATAGCTGAGGAAAGAAGGGAAAAAAAGGCAAGGGAGAAAGAGAAAGATACAAACAAATGAATGCAGAATTCCAAAGAATAGCTAGAAGAGATAAGAATGCCTTCTTAAATGAACAGTGCAAAGAAATAGAAGCAAACAATAGAATAGGGAGGACCAGAGATCTCTTCAAGAGAAATGGAGATATGAAGGGAACCTTTCATGCAAAGATAGGCATGATAAAGGACCAAAATGGCAGGGACCTAACAGAGGAAGAAGAGATTAAGAAGAGGTGGCAGGATTACACAGAAGAACTATACAAGAAAGAGCTTAACAACCCTGATAACCACGATGGGGTGGTCACTGACCTCGAGCCAGACATCCTGGAATGTGAAGTCAAATGGGCCTTAGGAAGTCAGAGCTACAACAAAGCCAGTGGAAGTGACAGTATTCCAGCTGAGCTATTCAAAATCTTAAAAGATGATGCAGTAAAAGTGCTACACTCAATATTCCAGCAAATTTGGAAAACTCAACAGTGGTCACAGGATTGAAAAAGGTCTGTTCACATTCCTATCCCAAAGAAGGGCAATGCCAAAGAATGTTCAAACTATCGCACCATTGCACTCATTTCACATGCTAGCAAAGTGATGCTCAAAATCCTACAAGCTAGGCTTCAGCAGTATGTGGACCGAGAACTACCAGAAGTACAGGCAGGATTTCGAAGAGGGAGAGGAACTAGAGATCAAATTGCCAACGTATGCTGGATCATGGAGAAAGCTCGGGAGTTCCAGAAAAACATCTACTTCTGCTTCATTGACTATGCTAAAGCCTTTGATTGTGTGGATCGCAACAAATTGTGGCAAGTTCTTAAAGAGATGGGAGTACCAGACCATCTTATTTGTCTCTTGAGAACCCTATATGCAGGTCAAGAAGCAACAGTGAGAACTGGACACAGAACCACTGATTGGTTCAAAATTGAGAAAGGAGTTTGGCAAGGCTGTATACTGTCGCCCTGCCTATTTAACTTATATGCAGAGCACATCATGAGAAAGGTGGGGCTAGATGAATCACCAGTTGGAATTAAGATTGCTGGGAGAAATAACAACAACCTCAGATATGCAGATGATACCACTCTCATGGCAGAAAGTGAAGAACTAAAGAGCCTCTTGATGCGGGTGAAGGAGGAGAGTGCAAAAGTTGGCCTGAAACTCAACATTAAGAAAACTAAGATCATGGCATCCAGTCCTCTCACTTCCTGGCAAATAGATGAGGAAGAAATGGAGGTAGTGACAGATTTCATTTTCCTGGGCTCCAAGAGCACCGCAGATTGGAACTGCAGCCAAGAAATTAAAAGAGGCTTGCTCCTGGGGAGGAAAGCTTAGCATACTAAAAAGCAGAGACATCACCCTGCCAACAAAAGTGCATTTAGTCAAGGCTATGGTTTTCCCAGTTGCAATGTATGGATGTGAAAGTTGGACCATAAGGAAGGCTGAGCACCAAAGAATTGAGACCTTTGAATTGTGGTGCTGGAGAAGACTCCTGTGAGTCCCTTGGACTACAAGGAAATCACACCAGTCATTCTTAGAGGAGATCAACCCTGACTGCTCTTTAGAAGGCCAGATCCTGAAGATGAAACTCAAATACTTTGGCCACCTAATGAGAAGGAAGGACTCCCTGGAGAAGAGTCTAATGCTGGGAACAATAGATGGCAAAAGAAGAAGGGGACAGCAGAGGATGAGGTGACTAGATGGAATCACTGAGGCAGTTGGTGTGAGCTTAATTGGACTCCAGGGGATGGTGGAGGACAGGAAGGCCTGGAAGAATGTTGTCCATGGGGTAGTGATGGGTTGGACACAGCTTTGCAACTACCAACAACAACAATGGGTAAAGGACCTCCACAGATGATCATAGAATGAAGGAGCCTGATTAGCTTAACTGAAAAAGCCACTTGCATAGGAGCTTGATTAGCTTAACAAACGCCATTTGCTTTTTGTGAAACTGCTTGCTTTGGGGAGTGAAAAAGGAAGACAAAAGATGAAGTAATACATAGAGGTAGTGTGAAGAAGATGACCCCCTAGGCAAAGTTTGACACTAAGTGATCACGCTCCCCCCTGTGAGGGGATTAGATGTAGATAAACATGCATGAGGTCAGACATACAAGGGTCAAGGAGACCCTGAGAGGGGATTGGGTGAGGGAACAATGGGGGCGAGATTAAGGAAAAATGTATAAGAAGGATGAGTTGGTGAAATGTGGAGTGTGTTGCTGCCTGCCTGCGTGTAGGGAGTGGACACCTGGTTGCTTTGCTCAGCTGAATAAAGAAAACTGAACGAATCTCTGCCTGACTGAACCTCATTGGCACTTGGTTTAGTGGGTCTGTAAGTCACCTGGTTAGCAGGGACCTCAACAGTAGGGTCTGAGTAGGTGTGATTATGGGAATCCTATCTGTGGTGGGAGAGAGTGACTTACAAGCATCTCTGTGTTCCTCATGCCATACAAGATTCTTGGACAGCTGATGTAAATACTGGCCTTAGAGCAGGCAAGAAGGAATGTGAGATGTCACTAGCTATTTGTAAGCTGGTGTTGCCTGTTTTCTTCCCTCTTCCCTGCCTTCAAAAGCCCCTCTCGCAGCCTTCCCCTCAGATCTTGTAGTAGCAATGGCCATGCCTGAAAGGCTGGGAGGAAAGTGCTCCAAGGTCATAGCTGAGACAGAAAAACACTTGTGACTAGACTTTGTTCAGCAGCCATAGGTATGTGCTGTTAATTATTATACATAAGTTTCTCCTTCATTATTAATATTAGTACTGCTGTTACTAACATCCAAACTGTGTTTTTGGGTCAGAAACTTCAAAAAAGATTTCCAACTACTGAAAAGAAAAATCCTTTATTTGCCCATCTTTTATCTGAATGTGTTCAGTTACTGCTACAATTTTAGCAATTTCCCATGTGTTCAATAACTAGCTTTTACCATTGTGTATGAATTTGTATATCTCCATTTTGGCTATTCTTATTTGGCTACTGTAAATAACTTCCATGAGCTCATCATGCTTACATAGCACAGTACTTTCATATAACATAATATAACAATTAGGTGTAGACATATTTTATAACATATATTCTGCCTGTTGTTTTCCCTAAACCCAAACCAACTTATAGCAAAAATTTGCATTTTCTATTACACTATGTTAACATTGACCTGTTCCTTGTGTATGAATCTTCACTAAATGTGCAGGAATAAGATGCCATCTAATATTGGTTTTCTCTAGTATTTGAGCACTGAGATAAAATTGGTCCCTTATTAAACATCTTCTCAACTACTTTTGTTGTGATAGCTCATTCTCAGTCATATTTCCCCAAGCATATGGGGAAACCTTTGTTAACCACTGATGTTTAATTTTTTAACAAAATCTTATTAGCTGAACTCAAGCTGGAATGTGACATATAAATGACATGTGCATATCTTCTCATATTGGCATGAATACAAAAGCAATCAAACAAGTGAATTATCACCCCCCCACACACACACACACCCCCCGTTGGGCAGATCAAGAGAAGTTCAAGATTATCCTTTGTCTACATCACAAACAGACTCATACACTTTTACTCAAACCTCATTCCCTCTGAACTCAGAAAGACTAAAAGCTCAGTCCTATGCATATCTAGAAAGAAACATGTTCTAAAACTGCCAGCACTCCCCAGCTAGGAAAAGCTGAGAGTTATAAGACTTTTTTTTTCTGACTATATACGAGTCATATGCATAGGATTGTGCCTGGATGTGGTATTGGATTTAAAATTCGAATTTGTTCCAGGTTAGGAAAAAGTGAAGTGCAATGCAATATCTTATTGCCCGCCTTTTTGCTATGGCATATTGGAATCTGCAGCCTCCCTGCAATTATGACCAATTTAATTGACTGAAAACAGAAGAAAAGGCCAAAATGCCCAAACTGTAAAAACAAACAATGAGGAACAGTGAAATTTCTCCCCTACCCTTTGTGTAAGAGCATACACAAAGGGCTGCGCTAAACTCAGCCCACCTGCAATTGGTTGAAATGGATGGGGGAAAGGGGTGGCTGGGAATGCAGACAAGCTGTGCCTCCTAAAAGTCACCAGGGAAGCAGCACCAGCTAGACAAGGCAATGTGGGTCTGGTGCCCGTTTGAAAACCAAGTGCTCCCATTCACATGCCCTCCAGCCTTCTTCCAGCAAACAGCTGCTGCCCTGTATCAGGCAAAACTTCTCACTGGGCGTCTTACGGAGATGCTCACACACGATGTTCCTTTTGGTGATGCACCAGTTCTTTGGCTGCTGTTCAGTCAGGATTGCCTTTAATCCAGTGGCTTTTGCTTGCTTTGAGAAGTAAACACGGTGCCCTTTCCCACACCTTCATTCTCTCTCTCGCTCTCATTCTCTCCCCTGCACCCTGTCCTGCCTGCTGCCCCCACCTCATGTCTCCCCTTTCTCCTGCCTAATAGCTTTAATGTGTCCTGAACAAAGCTGGGCTGCTTGCCTCTAACCAGTGGGTCATCATTTATTCACACAACTGGAGTCCCCCAAGCGGGCTGCTCTCGCTGTCACTCTGCAGGGGGCTAACACAGCACCACCAGTCCATCATGGAGAGATGACATCATTTCCATGCCAGGGCAGGCACGTGTCTAGCAGCAGCAGCAAAGCACCCAGTTGCGCGTTTTCTTTCTTTGTCTCTCTCTGCGCAGTACATGCACCAGTCTGGCTACTCCCAGATGATTTCCTTTATCTAGGACACTGCAAAATAGTTGCCTCTAAAGCAAATGGATGCTGAATGTTCTGGGCTTGCTAGGATGTTGACTGCCTTCTATGGTTAAGGAAGGTGGGATATCAGTGTTTGCAATCATTCAGTGGAAGAAAAGGCCTGATAAAAAGTGCAGAAATCATAACAGTCTGGAAAGGAGATGAACAGACTCCGTGTACAACCCTCCCCTCAGAAGAGAGGATCCCTCAGCCCACATGCCCTACCCCCATCAAGGGCAGACAATGTGGTGGCCACAGGCACCCCTGCACCCCAAAGTGGCCCTCTCCTCCTACTTAAAGAACCAAGTTTCTTACTAGCAGCTGGGATAGCTTCAAAGCAAAGTGAGAGAGTCCAGTTGCTGCCACCTTCATTTCCCATGAATGCCTCTGAGCTAGGAGGGGCTTAGAGACTTCCTTGGAAAATGAAGGTGGCTGGCAACAGGACTTGGGATGCTTTCCTCCATAGAAGGAAGGGGGGAAATAGGGTCATTTGGATGGGTTACTACTCTTCTGTGACTAGCCACATTACCTATGGCAGCCATTTTGTGGTGGCGCCCACAACAATGGCTCCAATGGCCAAGTTGCCATAGATCCTACCAACTGGCAGAAATTGCTACAGATCAACTCATACTGTTGAAATTACAGCATGTATTGTCTACAAGGGACAGGCAAAGTGCAGAAAAACATATCAGTGGCATATGAATCAGGTGAGTGGTGAAGAAGGCAGGAAGCCAGCTGACCTAAGCAAACATTCTTAAGCTGAATAGGGAGACCTGCCAGACTATTTAAAAAACAATCCTCTTCCGAAAAAGCATATGGTCCCAACCTCTGTATTCAAGATCAAAATCTTGGTGTGTGCTCTTCTGGTGTGTTCTTCTGGTGTGTGTCCAATCCTCGAATCCAGCTGAAACCAAAGATGGTTGGAGTTCATTAGGTGCAGTATTCCCATGTCATTTCATTTCTACAATGCTCAGATGGCAGATGCTCAGATGGCAGATACTCCATGGCACTGTGGACATTTTACACTGGTGGCTTATAGCCACTTGCTCCTGCCACTAGGTAAGCCTGTATGTGACTATGGAGGGTGTTTTGGCAAAGGATCCCTCAAACCTGGGCTGGAGTAGGAGAAGGGCAGGGAGGGAGAACTGGCCAGAGTCATGGACTGGAAGCTGGAATATGAGAAGAGGACCTAGGCTTCCACATTGATATAGCAACAGGGTTCACATAGCACTGCCATCCATAGAGCCAGATGACTCAGCTCAGTTCCCTCTTGTCCTGTCAAAACTCTTTTTAAAAGCAATGTTTGCACTTTCTTAAGCAGCCAGAGGCTCAGGGGAAAGTGCAAAATATGTATCACACTGAGAAATGTCAGGGTATGGATAGCACCATGGAGTGGCTAAAAATTGCCCCCCCCCCCCCTTTGCAAGCAAAGTGCCCTCATGCCTTTGCTTTCGCTTTACCACTCCCTCTGGGTCCAAGCCCAAGGTTGGTACCTTGCTGCATCTCGCAGCAGGTACCCCTTAATCAAGACTTTGAATGTCCACAGTTGTGCAAGTGTGGCTATTTTTTTAAAAAAACGAGAATAAATCTATTTGTGTACACTGTTTACACATACACACACAATTAAAAAAAAATAGTTCTCTAGCCCCTTCAACCTGCTGGTTAGGTACCTTGAAGGGGCTGCCAGTAACTGTTGAAATGAGGGTCGCAAAGCTGGCTGTCAAGTCAGCTTTTGTAATCTTGGGGAAGGAAAAAGAGGTCAGGAAGGGGCAAAACACCATGACAAGACAAAAGCGGTTTTATAACCCTGGTGGGTAGGGACAGACAAGTCAGTGTCCTCTGAGGTGGACTGAGGGAGAAGGAGCACAAGGGATAGGTTGGACAGTCCACAGTAAGCCCCATCATCTGCCTGGTGCACTTATATTGCCTAGATGGATTTGCAGGACATGCAAATATACCCTACATGATAAGCAGAATAAATGGTTTCTTTAGTCTTCCCTTTGGTTTCAGTTTGGTCTTGTAGGCACTATAGAACAGTGGAGTATGGAAGTGAGACTTGGGCTCTTTCCATGCATGTTTCCCAATGCAGAGAACATCATGTATGACTTCAGCCATGGGTACATATTGTCCTATACACATGCTTTTTCCTTCACATGCATTGCGTTGATTTGTGGGTGACACACAGGCACCACATATTCCTCATGTTTTGGGGAATGTGTGTTAAGAACTTACACTGTGTGTGCCTCGTGTATACAGTGACTGGCAGTGTGAACCTTCCTTTGGGAAAAGGAGATACTGCATTGTTGTGTTAGGATCTCGTGGCCATCTGCCAAATGGTTGGCAGGAGAATTTTATACACCTCAAGTACAGATGTGTGGTAAGATGATCCCTTGTAATCGCCTGGTGTCTAGAAGGTAGTTTGAGAGTTCTGGAGACATAAGACAGGTTCATTTTACAGGCATGTATTAAAGGAAGCGATAATGGAAGAAAGCAAAGAACACCAAAAAATGAAGCCTTATATTGTTAAAGGCTGGGAATCCAAGTGAGCATCAGCCCAGTCTCTGTCCTGCAATATTCACAGTAGGCTACATTGCAGGGTTACTATTACTTTTTCTTTCTCTGGCCAGATTCACATGTTACAAGGATCCCTGCTGATGTCTTCCTATTGTTGGTCAGTCGCGTTGTTCTGGTGTATCAGCCCCTTGTGTTCTTGAAAACACTGGGAGAAGCAACGGCTTGTTCCAAGGTTGCTATGCTTCACTGTGGCTTCTCCAGTCATTCGGACCTGAGATCACCATTGTAGCATTGTTAGTACAAAAACACGGTAGAGTCGTGTGGAAAGAGTGGCCATGGAAGTGGCCACTCTGCCATCAGTCCTCTATTACCCTCAGCTCCCTAGCAACACACCTGCCATCATCCAGGCAGTGTACCTCCCTGTTTACTTTTGGAAACAGGGAAAAAAGGTAAATGCACGGAGGGAGAAGAAGGCAATCATGGCAAAACTGTTTTTTATGATTTAATAAAGAATCCACTAGGGGCTGGAGTGGCTATGAAGTATTGCAGAGATGGGGGCTTCCTTCCAGAACTCTATTCTTGGACCACAGCTCATTAATAATGTCATTATGATGATAATGTCATCATCATATTATTACACTACATGTATATCCCACATTTTTTCTTCTTTTGAGAAACCCAAGGCAGCTTACTTAATTCTCCACTCCATTTTTATCCTCACAACCACCCTGTGAGGTAGGTTAGGTTGAGAGTCTGTGACGGGCCCACAGTCACCCAGTGAGCCCCATGGCTGAGTGGGAACTTGAACTCAGATCTCCACATCCTCAGTCCAACACACTCACCACCATACTGGATCTCAATTATTATATGAGTGAAATCTTGTATGGTGAATTTTATAAGTGAATCAAGAGAGTGGAGGAAGGAAGCCCCTTCAGTCCTGGAACTGGATGCGGGATGCTAAATAATTGCCCCAGGCCTTCTGTCAAAGGCAACCAGACTCTGCTGTCTGCTGGCCTAAGAAGTGAGACTGAATCAAGATTTCAGTAGTGACGGATAATCCAGCTCATTTAAAAGTTTTTCTATCCAGTCACAGGAATAAATGTCTCTGTGTTTCTGGTAAGTGGGCACGTGAACCACCTTTTTAGTTAAAGGAAACTTTAGCAAAGAGGTACCTGCCAAGCACACCAGACGTTTATGATTGCTGCAACAGGAAATGGGTAGTTAATTACCATGTGCCACTCTTGTTAACCTCTACAGAGAAGTCTCATTGTAACAGCTTAATGAATAGAGCTTTTAGGTACATCTAGCAGAGGGGGTTTCTTTGTAGCTGTGTTTCATTATGTTACCTGAAACATACTCTCTCACAACACTTAGGCAAACCACTTAGCCTGAAATCTGCAGCCATGTTGTACTTCCTGTCCAGGAGGGAAGGGGAAGGTATGGGGAACCCTGTATGAACTTCTGGGACAGGATGACTGGATGTCAAAGAGGGTAAATGAGAAGTATCTTTGGAGCCTGGGACCAGTTGGAATCTGGGTGAAGCCTCAATAAAAGTAGCAAATTGCATTATAAATTACTAATAGGTGAGAAACATAGAGTGGATGTGAATAATTCAGAAATAATCAACAGACACATTAGAAAGGGGAGTCTCTGGATGAATAAAGAGTTTTCTGTAAACTAACTGCTATTAGCTCTAAGTCTCGTCTCAGGCTCTGTTTGGCTTTGGGTTTGGGGTCCACCCGGGGTTTGCCCCAGCTGTTAACTGGTTTCAGTCCGGTAACAGTTTTGGCACCCAATGTGGGGCACCAAGCAGACTAAAGGCGAATTTTGCCTCAAAATTCTTAAGCCTTCTCCTTCAAAGAACCTCTTTTCGGACGGGTGGACGACTGGCATTGGAGAGCTCTCCCTCAGCATTTGGGCTGAGGCAAATTTGGCTGGAAACCTCCACCAGCCATGAGCAGGGCTTGAGGAAAGGGTGGCTGAGAGGAAAACAAGACTGAGAGAGCTAACCCCGGCAAGACAAGGAGTTCCCAGGTAAGAAAAAGCCTCTGGTAAAAAGAGTTAACTGCTTGGGGGAAGACCCAGTTCAAAAAGAGGGAAAAGAAAGGGTTAGAGTCCGGTGCTGGTTAGAGGCCAGCAAGTTGCCCATCCCTGTCTGACGGCTGCTGACTCCCGAGTAGAGTTGAAAAGGGCCTCTGGTAAGAGTCTGGTGCTGGTTAGAGGCTGGCAAGCTGCCCTTCCCTGTCTGATGGCTGGTGACTCCCGAGTAGAGTTGAACTCTATGGGAACAGGCAAGTTCGAGTAGAATCAGGGGGAGCTCCTTGGGTGGAAGGGGGGAATTTTGGAAACTCTTCTTGGTATATTACCCTGGTTTGAGTCCAGGGTAAGCAGATCCCGCATAAGTGCGTGAGCACTTTTGACCAGGGACACCTGGCAGAATTGACAGAAGGAAAATCAGAGAGGTCTGCTGAAATCCTTCTAAAGGTCTTCTGGGGAACGCTCAGCGCGCATCATGGGACAGGGTAAGTCAACCCAAACAAGTACACCCTTGAGTTGCATTCTAGGTAACTGGGATCAGTTTAAAGGTGATTATATTTCAAAGAGGAAATTACAGGAATATTGCAGTTCTGTTTGGCCCCAATGTAAATTGGATGGAGGAGTAAGGTGGCCACCGGAGGAGTTCGTTGATTTCCAAATCATTTTGCAGTTGTAGCTTTTCTTCTAACGAGTCAGCAGGTGGACCAAGCATGCTTATGCACAAGCGTTTGTAACCCTTAGAGACAGCCCAGATTTGCTGGAAAAAAATGGGCTGACAGCTACTGGAATCCCTGTCCCTAACCCACTAACTGCCCCTCCCACACCAAGTGAATATTCTCGGCCAAATCCTTCTGCCCCTGTATTGGACACGGGTGTTAAGGCAAATGGGAAGGATGGCATGGGACTTGTCCCTTCCACCCTTCCGAGAGCCAGCGAGGGGGGACTGTGCCAGAATAAAAATGCAGCAGAGCAGGATAAGGGACTGCAGTCGCCAAATCCTGACAGCTGCGAACAGCCCATGGGTTTATATCCTATGCTCCAAGAGACAAAAATAACTCGCCAAGAGGGAGCTGATGGCAACAGAAGGCCATATTGTACTACAACACTCTGGAGACACCAACCCTTCAGTCCTACAGATCTCACTACCTTTAAAGTGAAGGGAGGATCTTATTCAGAGAATCCCAAACATGTAGTGACCATAGTTGAGGAAATCATGTTGAACTATCGCCCGGACTGGAGAGACATGCGAGTGTTAGCTAGAACCCTTCTCACAGAAGTAGAGGAGGCACAAGTCATACCAAAGGCTAAGAGGGAAGCCGACAAAAGGTATCAAGACCAACCTTTGCGGAATGATCCTGCTGATCAGGTATTTCCTTGGGAGATTGAACCCCAATGGGACCCAGATACACAAGAAGGGCAGGGGTCCTTCAGGCCACCTTCAGGGGTCTTTTCCTTCATGGGCTCAGGCATGCCGTGCCTCAAATAGACAATTGGGCAAAGCCCTATGAAGTCACACAGGGACAAAAGGAGTCAGGGATTCGGTTTGGCAGTACACCTCAACTGACCCTGATGAACCACAAGCGGAAACATTGATAAGGGGGATTTTTACAAGCAGAGCAGCCCCAGATATAAAAAGGAAACTACAAAATCAGGAGGCAATGTTGGGGTTGTCAGTTCCCCATCTGCTTGAAATAGCTCAAAAGGTTTACAGCCAAAGAGAGACGGAGAAGGACAAAAAGCAAGTAAAACTGATGACCGTGGCCATGAAGGAGCTCATGCAATCCAACCAAGTGAACTACCAGGAATGAAGGCGTGACAGCAGTGGAAGCAGGTACAGTCAACAACGCCCAGAACGTGTCCCCTCCCAGCGAAAGCTAGGGAAAAACCAATGCACCAGGTGCAAGAAAGAGGGACATTGGAAACATAAATGCTCACTGGCGCAGAAGGATTCCCATAACCCCTCTTTCCTAGCTGCCCTGGAGGATGCAGAAGAAGATTAGGGGGGTCACAGGGAATGTCTGGAACCACCCCTGGAGCTCCGGGTGAGAATGAGGGTGGGAGATCGCGACCTGGACTTTTTAGTTGACACGGGAGCAGCTCGCTCTGTTTTAACCACCCCAATTGGAAAACCGACCAGTGTGCCACTGGCTGTTGTGGGTGCTACAGGACACTGCACTACACAACCGGTATTTGGACCTTTAGAATGCTCCCTAGGAGACAAATCCTTCATTCACAATTTTGTGTATCTCCCTAACTGCCCTACCCGGCTCCTTGGATGTGATTTACTGTGCAAATTAGGTGAAACTATCTCTTTCACCTCCGGATTGGCAAACCTGCAGCTGCGTCCCAGGAAGGAATGGAGGCTGATGCTGATGCAACCCCAGGCTACACCAATCCACTCGCCAGAAATATCCTCAGAAATGGAGGATGCTGTTTATCCTCTAGTCTGGGCTACAGGAATCCCGAGACGCACCACCAAAGCAGAGCCGGTTCAAGTAGAACTCCTTCCTGGACAACCCCCGGTACGCGTTAAACAATACCCCCTCAAACCAGAGGCACGGCAAGGACTCCAGTCCATCATTCAGGCTTTCATAAGTTGTGGCTTGCTCCGCCGTTGCCAGAGCTCATTGAATACCCCAATTTTGGCTGTACGTAAGCCTGATCAGTCATTTCGTCTGGTACAAGATTTGAGACTAATAAGTGTACGGTAACTATTCACCCGGTGGTCCCAAACCCCTACACCTTATTGACAGCTTTGGGGCCCATGCATGGGTGGTTCTCTGCCATTGATTTGAAAGATGCTTTCCATGCGATTAGCTTGACAAAAGAGTCACAACCAATATTTGACTCTGAATGAAAGTGGCCCGATGGGACTAAGGGCCAGCTCACATGGAACTCCCTAGTGCAGGGATGGAAAAATGCTCCTACCTATTTTTCTCAAGCCCTGGCAAAGGACTTAGCTGAGTGGACTAGAGAACCCAACATTGCCTTGCTACAGTATGTAGATGATCTAGCTGCTGAAACAGCGGAGCTATGCACACAGGCAACTATCAGCCTACTCAACTTCCTCGGGCTCCGAGGGTACCAGGTTTCTAAGAAAAAGTCACAAGAGGTGCAATACCTTGGTTTCCGCCTGGCCAAAGGAGAGCGTCAACTGTTGCAGGAGCGCAAGGAGGTAGTATGTCAAACCCCAATTCCCTGAAACAGACGCCAGCTACGGGCTTTCCTGGGGATGGTGGGTTTTTGCAGGATTTGGTTTCCTAACTATGGACTGTTGGCAAAACCTCTTTATGAGTGCCTGAAAGGGGAAGAAAAGGACCCCTTCAATTTAACTCCAAACACTGAGGAGTCATTTCGTGCTTTAAAATTCAAACTCATGGAAGCCCCTGCCTTAGGGCTTACCAATCCACTAGCACCTTTTAAACTTTTTGTGCATGAAAGAGGAGGGGTTGCTGTGGGAGTACTGACTCAAACCTTGGGCATCTGGCAAAGACCCGTAGCCTATTCGTCAAAACAGCTGGATATCGTAGCAGTAGCACTCGGCTGGCCGGCTTGTCTCTGGGCTGTTGCTGCCGCCACTCTCCTTCTTAAAGACGCAGGAAAATTGACTTTGGGAGGGAAACTGGAGCTAAATGCTCTCCATGCAGTCCTTGCCATTTTGGAACGGGGCGGGGGGGGGGCGCTGGCTCACCTCCGCTTGCATGGCACAACTTCGAACAGCTCTTCTAGAAAATCCTGAGGTGACCATCTGTGCATGTGGAGAATTGAACCCAGCTAGTTTCTTACCAGCACCTGAAGCCGGTCTCCCACATGACTGCCTACATACCATTGATGAGGTATATTCCAGTAGATTTGATCTTAAGGACCAACCCCTGGATGAACCGGACTTGGAGTTCTTCACTGATGGGAGCAGTTTCTTGGAAAATGGTGAATGGAAAATTGGCTATGCTGTGGTAAGCCATGGTGGACTAATTGAAAGTTCTGCCCTACCAGTAGGCACTTCGGCACAGCTAGCTGACCTAATAGCTCTCACTCGAGCTCTCCAGATTGCTGCGCACAAACGTGCTAACATTTACACTGACTCTAGATATGCTTTTGGGGTGATGCATGTCCATGGAGCTCTTTGGAAGCATAGGGGACTCCTCACCGCCAAGGGAGACTCAATAAAGCATGCTTTGCAAGTCCTTCAATTGTTGGATACTTACCCACTGAGGAACTGATTTTGAAAAAGATTCTGGATTGTGCAGAAATGGATAGACTGACTCTATCACCGAAGGAGAAAGAAGACACTGACTTTTACCAAACCTGGAACTTTTTTTATGACTGGCTAGAGAAATGGGACTTGGCGTAGATTTAAAGATGTCTTTAAACTTTTATAAATTGATTTGATAATGATCATAGAATGCTAAAAGATATGTTATAGGGGGCTGACCCAGCTTGTCCAATGTATTTGATGATTGATGTTTTTAATTTGTAGTTTAAAATTTTAATAAAATCTTATTAAAAAAAATTGTTGGATACTGTACTGCTCCCCAAAGACATTGCTATTATGCACTGCCGAGCTCACACCAAAACACAAGATGACATAACTAAAGGGAATGGCAGGGCAGATGCAGCAGTGAGAAGGGCAGCCCGAAATGCTAAGATACAGGAAATCCTCCTAGTGCCCTTACTGCTCTATCTCCACAGTACACTGAGGCTGATCGACATTTGGCAGCATGCCTTAAACTGACAACGGCTACAACAGAGACTGGTGCAAAGGGGGGAAAGGGAGAGGGTTGGCTGGTGGAAAAAGGCACAGGTAAGATCTTCTTGCCCGAAGGACTGGTGGGAACCGTAGTACAGGGGATACACACCAGCACTCATGCTGGAGCGGAGGCGCTGGCCCTGGCGGTGGGGAAATGGTTCATTGGAAAAGGGATTTCAGTGGAAGCAAAGGAGGCAACTCAGAACTGTGTTATTTGCCAGAAAAACAACCCCCTCCTGGCTATGTCAGGAGTTCCACTGGCTGTTTTATCCCCCGCACAAGGACCAGGTATGGCTTGGCAACTGGACTTCACTGAACTGCCACAAGTAAATGGCTACAGGTACTTACTAGTTTGTGTAGATAGGTTTTCTGGTTGGCCAGAAGCTTTTCCTTGCAGGAACTGCACAGCACGCACTGTGGTGACCAAAGCTACTCAAGGAGCTGGTGCCCCGATTCGGTGTACCCTATATTTTGGAGAGTGATCGTGGCACTTACTTTGCAGCGACCATCTTAAAACAGGTGAAACAAGCATTGGGGTGGGAATGGAAACTCCACACCCCATGGAGACCGCAAGCCAGTGGGGTAGTAGAAAGAACAAACCACACTCTCAAGACACACTTGGCAAAAATAGTATAGGAGAACAAGACTTTGAAATGGCCAGATGCCCTCCTGCTGGCTTTTGCAAGAATAAGGGGGCTGCCACGAGGCAAGCTGGCGGTAAGCCCCTTTGAAATTTTGTTCAGGCACTCGTTGCCAATCTGGGGACCCCTGGAGCCAGGGGAGAGGGGGATGGGTAGGGGGGATCAGAACCTGAAAAGCTATCTGGTTTCTTTGGGAGCAGTCTTGCATTCTGTCTCTAGGCATGTTGCAGAGGCACAACTGGTGCCACTAGATACTGAGGTTCATTGCATCTCACCAGGTGACTTTGTCCTCCTGCGCATGTGGAGATGAGCCACTGAGAGAAAAGTGAAAGAGGCCTTTCCAGGTTCTTTTTAGTACACACACAGCAGCAAAATTCAAAGTGATCTTCACTTGGGTGCATTATACCAGACACAAGAAGATTCCCAAAGTGCAAGCACCTTTGTGGATGGTGGAGCCAGCAGAAGACTTGAAATTCCTGTTCAAACGCCAGCCCTAAGGGGTAGGACCACAGCGCCCAGACCAGGACAAAAAGCAGACGAAAACACAGCAGAGAAGCAGATGTGGAAATCTAACCAAAGTGGCTGCTGGAGGTGTAGCCTGAGGACAAGCGGCTTCTCACGAATAGGGCTTGAATTCTAGCCCAGACAACAGTTTCATAAACAAACTCTTTGTTCAGTTAGATAGTAAGAGTGTTATACATAGAGAATAGTTCTGAGAAAATGCCACCGCTTGTAACCACTTATTCCCAACTTCTATATTGTTTCCTTCTGTTCTATGTAACCAAAGCTGATGCAGATTCTACTGTGCTGCCCACATTTTCTACTTGTCCATGTAACAAAAAGTTGGTAACATTCCCTATAGACAAACTTTCTGTACTGGAATATTGGCCCTCAGAAGCTTTGTCTCCTGTCTGTAGGGACTTTTTGCCCATCCTTATAGCATTAGTGAAGACCCAGCATGGATTATATTACAAACCAGGAAGCATCATATGTTTGGACCCCTCTTGAGGTTCTGGTAAGACCATTTTACAGTTAACTCAAAAGCGGATTTGTACCGCTCTGGTAAAGAGGGTTCTGGAGAGGGCAGATTTGTGGATAGAGGACAAGGATGCAGGTTCATGGAAAACAAATCTCCATGTACGCCTGCTTAATTCAGTGGCAAAAGTCACCAATGGCTCCTGCTACATTTGCTCTCATGTCCCACTTGGGGTCCCCAGTTGACTGGAAAAATTACAACAGCACTGCTGAAGCCCAAAACCCCCACTTTTTCACTACTGATTCCTATTTTCAACTTGCAGAGCAAAGTACAGGACTGGTGTGTGTGAGAAAACTTGGTTCGGGACAACACTTGGGCGTAAGCCAATGCTTAGCCCTTCTGATACACTTCAAGGGCACTTGGCAGCTCCTGAACCATTCTGGGGAACTGTTAATAAGTTAATCGCCATCCAGAAGACCACCGCTGGGACACTGCCGGCCTGTGGCCCCACCACCACCACCTTGCCGGCAAGTGCTCTGCGGGCCCTGCTCCTGCCCCCTCACTCCAGCATGGGTGAGAGCTGCACTGCTCAGGGGGCGAGGCGCAGAGGAGGAGCCGCTGCGGGCTTTAACTCGCCGGCCGGGACTGGGGCTGGCGGCCTTGGGCCAACTGCTGAAGGGCAGTGATGCCATTTGGGGCTGTTCAGGGGCTGGGCTGGCCAGGAACTCTGTGGGTCAGCTTCCTTAATCTGCTGTTGGGGGGTGGCGAGGTTTTATTGTTTTTAATTGTTTTTATCTGGTTTTGTTTTATCTGTTTTTAATGGATTCACACTTGGCTGCTTCTATGGGGTTGCCTGGGGAGTGCGTGGGCACCATCATTAGGGTGGTTATGGGCAATGGGCGTTATGGCGTTGGGGGGGGTTTAACGGGTCTGCATAGAAGAAGGAGGGACAGATGGTTGACACCTGCCCCCCCCTTCTGGTTATTCCCTCAGCCGGAAGGTTCTGGGTATGCTTATCAGCCACCCCTCAGGCCTGACAGTGCTGTTACTTAATGCCACGTCAGTCCATAATAAAATATCCCTCATCCACGACTTAATTGTGGATGAGGGGGCCAACCTGGCTTGCATCACAGAAACCTGGGCGAGAGAGCGGGGGGGAACGTATCCCTCTCTCTATTGTGCCTGCCCAGGATTCTGGTTCAGCATCGGCCACGCCCAGGGGGGAGGGAAGGGGGGTCGCTTTAGTTCATTGAGACTCTCTTTCCCTTGCGGGGTGTCCTGTCCTCTCGAGACCAGGTCTAGAGTGCCTCTACTTGGCATTGGGCGACCGGGACAGATTGGGGATTCTGTTGGTGTACTATGCACCCTTCTGCCCATCAGACTTCCTGCCTGAGCTGACGGAGATCGTCTTGGACCTGGTGTTGAAGAATCCCAGGATGTTAATCCTGGGGGACTTCAATCTCCATGCCGAGACTGATCTGACCAGGGTGGCTCAGGATTTCATGGCCTCCATGACGGCCATGGGGCTGTCTCAACATGTCATTGGCCTGACCCATGAACATGGACACATGCTGGACCTGGTTTTCTCAATGGGGCAGGAGGAGGGTGAACAATTTATATTTGACTCCCAGACCATGGTCAGACCACTTCCTCATGAGGTTTGAGCTCGATGGCAGCCTTTCCCTCTGTAAGGGTGCAGACCCTATTGTGTGGGTTCGCCCTCGGAGCCGGATGGATTCCTGAAAGCTCCGGGGGAGTTTCCGGTTGATAAGCTGGCGCTCCTGTTGATAACTCTGGTCGAACTGTGGAATGGGGAAATGACCAGAGCTATTGACACGATCGCTCCTAAGCATCCTCTCCCGCCAGGCAGAACTCATTCATCCCCTTGGTACACACCTGAATTACGGGCGATGAAGCAGGTTGGGAGACGACTAGAGCGTAGGTGGAGAAAATCTCGGGATGAATCTGACCGAACATACTTAAGAGCCCATTATCAGGCCTATGCTGTGGCGGTGAGGGCAGTGAAGAAGAAATTCTTCTCCACTTCCATTGCCTCCTCACAGTGTCATCCAGTGGGACTTTTTTGGGTGGTACAGGGGCTGGTACAGCCAGGCCCCAACAAAGATCCTGTACCACCCTCGATAACCCACTGTGACGACTTTGCCCAGCACTTCAAGGAGAAAGTCGCTCAGATTTGTCATGAGCTGGACTCCACTAGTGACTCAGATTCCTTAGGGGAGGTGCCAATGTTACTGTCTGGTCACACATTGTTGGATGAGTTTCAGTTATTGTGGCCTGATGACGTGGACAAGGTGCTTGGACAAGTACGTACCACCACCTGTGTACTGGACTCCTGCCCATCATGGCTACTATCCAAAGCCAAACACGGGATTGGTTCCTGGATCCAGGAGGTCATCAATGCCTCTGTGAAGGACGGTCGGGTGCCTGCCCCTCTAAAGGAGGCAGTGGTTAGGTCGGTCCTAAAGAAGGTGTCCCTGGATTCAAAGATGACCGCCAATTATAGACCAGTGGCTAACATCTCATTTTTGAGCAAGGTGCTGGAGCAGGTGGTGGCGGGACAACTCCAAGCTCTCTTGGATGAGGCTGATTATCTGGACCCATTTCAGTCTGGCTTCAGACCCGGGTATGGTACTGAATCTGCCTTGGTCATCCTGTATGATGACCTGTGCAGGGAGAGAGATGGAGAGTGCATCCCTGTTGGTTCTCCTGGACCTCTCAGCGACTTTTGATACCATCGACCATGGTATTCCTCTGGATAGGCTTGCGGGATTGGGAGTTGGAAGCACTGCTTGGTAGTGCTCTGCTCCTACCTTGACGGCCGATTCCAGAAGGTGGTGCTGGGAGACTTTACCTCTGCACCATGGCAGTTATGCCATGGAGTTCTGCAGGGGTCTATTCTGTCCCCCTTGCTCTTCAACATCTACATGAAACCACTGGGAGAGGTCATTTGGAGGTGTGGGCTGTGGAATCATCAGTACGCTGATGATACCCAGCTCTCCCTCTCTTTTTCAACCAATCCAGGTGAGGCAGTGGCTGTTCTGAACCGGTGCCTGGCCGAGGTAATGGGCTGGATGAGGGCCAATAAACTGAAGCTCAATCCAGACAAGATGGAGGTCCTGCTGGTAGGTAGTTCAAACTCCTGGGTAGGTGACTTGGATCTTGTCCTGGATGGGGTTGCACTTCCTCTAAAGGACAGGATCCACAGCTTGGGAGTGCTCCTCGACCTGGAGCTGACTTTGGAAGCTCAAGTGTTGGCGGTGGCGAGGAGAGCTTTCCATCAGCTTTGGCTGATCCATCAGCTGCGTCCCTACCTGGAGGACGACTGCCTAGAGACAGTGACGCATGCATTGGTTACTTCCCGGTTGGATTTCTGTAACACGCTCTATGTGGGGCTGCCCTTGAAGACAGTCCGGATACTTCAGATGGTGCAAAATAGAGCAGCCAGGTTGCTGACGAGGACTGGGCATTATTCTCATATAACCCCAGCCCTCTACCAGCTTCACTGGCTTCCCATCGAAGTCCGGGCTCAATTCAAGGTGTTGGTAATTACTTATAAAGCCCTTAACAGCTTGGGACCTGGATACCTGAAGGAACGCCTGCAGCCATATTTGCCCTCCCGCCCCTTGAGATCGGCAGCAGGGGCTCTCCTCCAGGAGCTTTCTGTAAGAGATATCAGGAAGCAAAGTACCTGGACGAGGGCTTTCTCTGCGGTGGTGCCCCATCTGTGGAATGCGCTCCCCAGAGAGGTCCGCCTGGCGCCGTCGTTATTTGTTTTTTGGTGCCAGGCCAAGACCTTTTTATTCAAACAGTATTTTAATAATCTTTAATATTTATAGTTTTAATTGTGCAGCCAGTGTGTTTCCAAGTTTTAATTGTAATTGTAATTGTATTGTTTTATTTATTTGTTGATGTGAGCCATCCCGAGGCTATGTAGCAATGGGGATGGCATATAAAAACTTTAAATAAATAAATAATCTAAGGGTCACTGGAAACAGTTCTGCGATATGGATACAGTGGTAGCTGGGAAGCACTAAGCATTGCCTTCCTCACATGGACCCCTCCTCCAGGCACATATTGGGTTTGTGGCCAGAAGGCTTTCTCGAGCTTTTCTTGGGAAGGACAGGGCATGTTTTATTGGACACATTGTCCCCAACTTTCGGATTACCAAGGAGTTACCCCAGGGGCATCTCCGTAATAAAAGAATTGCAAACCAAGAGGCTGTGGAAACCTTAGCTAAATCAGGCCAGTTTAGCTCCATTCTGAGAGGCATTCTTACCCCCATTGGGGCCTATGCCAACCGTCGGGACATTGTGTTATTAGCATCTGTACTGTTGGTGTTCTTGAATGAAACAACTGGGGCACTCTCAGATATCAAACAGGAGTTGGCAGAACTCTGCCAACTCTCTATTCAAAATAGATGGGCTCTCGATTATTTACTGGCCAGCCAAGGCGATGTTTGTACCCTCATAAATGCAGAGTGTTGTTCTTTTGTTGAGGACAAAACTGTATCTTTGGAAAATCACATCAGGAAACATGATGAATAGCAGCCAGCTCTCAATAATGTTTTCACGGATAGAAATGGTTTTGGATCACTTTTTTCCTAGTTTTCCAGTTGGGGATGGGTACAGAAACTTGTAAGCTTTCTCCTCTCATGTACTACTCTGCTTACTCTTACTTGTTGCTGCTGGAAATGTCTCCTTGTCATTCTCAACTTTGGAGCTACTCTGTGTCAAAGCTCTTCCCCTGCTCCAACCACTCCCTATCATAACAAGGGACCTACTGCCAAGATTCTGTTATCTTATTTCCCAAATCAAGAGGAATCTGTCTTTTAACAAGAAGATTCCTTTAAAGGGGGGAAACTATTACCTGAAACATACTCTCTCACAACACTTAGGCTAACCACTTAGCCTGAAATCTGCAGCCATGTTGTACTTCTTGTCCAGGAGGGAGAGGGGAGGTATGGAGAACCCTGTGTGAACTTCTGGGACAGCATGACTGGATGTCAAAGAGGGTAAATGAGAAGTATCTTTGGAGCCTGGGACCGGTTGGAATCCAGGTGAAGCCTCAATAAAAGTAGCAAATTGCATTATAAATTTGTTGTTGTTGCTGTTGTTAGTCGCAAAGTCGTGTCCAACCCATCGCGACCCCATGGACAACATTCCTCCAGGCCTTCCTGTCCTCCACCATCTCCCGGAGATCTCCGCTTAAGCTTGCACCAACTGCTTCAGTGACTCCATCTAGCCACCTCATCCTCTGTTGTCCCCTTCTTCTTTTGCCATCTATTGTTCCCAGCATTAGACTCTTCTCCAGGGAGTCCTTCCTTCTCATTAGGTGGCCAAAGTATTTGAGTTTTATCTTCACTATCTGGCCTTCTAAAGAGCAGTCAGGGTTGATCTCCTCTAGGACTGACCGGTTTGATCACCTTGCAGTCCAAGGGACTCGCAGGAGTCTTCTCCAGCACCAAAACTCAAAGGCCTCAATCATAGAAACATAGAAACATAGAAACAGAGCGAGTCAGAAGGGGCCTCCTGGGCCATCTAGTCTGACCTCCGGCACCAGCCGGCTCCGCTCATGACATGCCCACCATGTGCATGTCCAGCCTGTCTTTGAACACCCTCACCAATGGGGCCTCAACGACCTCCCGTGGAAGCCCATTCCACGCCCTCGGGGTCCTAACTGTCAGGAAGTGCTTCCTGGCATCCAAATGGAACCTTGGCTCCCTGAGCTTTGCTCCGTTGGAGCGCGTCCTGCCTTCCTCTGCAGGGGAGAACAGGCCTCTGCCCATCTCCATGTGACACCCCCTCACATACCTGTATGTTGCCAACATATCCCCTCTGAGTCTCCTCTTCTCCAAGCTGAAGAGACCCAGTTCCCTCAGTCTTGCCTCATACGGCATCCCCTGCAAACCAGCCACCATCCTTGTGGCCCTACGCTGCACTGACTCCAACCTGGCTATATCCTTTCTGTAATGAGGGGCCCAAAACTGAACACAATACTCCAGTTGCGGGAGCACCAGAGTCGTGCAGAGTGGTAGTAATACCTCTCTTGATCTAGAAGCCACACTTCTGGCTATGCAACCAAGGGTGGCATTCGCCCTCTTGACCATCGTATCACACTGCTGACTCATGTTTAGCCTGCGGTCAACCAGTACCCCAAGGTCCCTTTCACAAGTGCTGCTCTCCAGCCACTTGTCACCTAACCTGTACTTATGACAGCTATTCCTATGCCCCAAGTGCAAGACCTTGCACTTATCCACATTGAATGCCATCCTGTTGTCTCCTGCCCACTTCCATAGTCTGTCCAGATCCTTTTGGATCTGGTGTATCTGTTCCTCAGTTGTGGCCACTGCTCCAGTTTTAGTGTTGTCTGCGAATTTGTTCAGCAGACTGTTCACCCCTTCTTCCATGTCGTTAATGAAAAGATTAAACAGGATTGGCCCCAGGACAGAGCCCTGGGGGACCCCGCTTGTCACTGGCTGCCATCCCGACGATTCCCCGCTAATGGTTACCTTCTGCTTTCGGTCAGTCAACCATGCCCTAATCCACCGGACAGTGCTTTGGTGTATCCCAAAACTCCTCAGTTTCTCCACCAGGATATCATGGGGCACTTTGTCAAAGGCCTTGCTGAAATCCAGGTATACCACATCCACTGCATCCCCTCCATCTAGCCATCTTGAAACCTTGTCATAGAATTCCACAAGGTTTGTCTGGCAGGACCTGTTTCTGCGGAAGCCGTGTTGTGTGGCTGTCAGCCTCCCTTCCCTATCTAGCATCACTAGATCTCTCTCTATTATGAGCCTTTCCATTGTTTTTCCTACAATGGACATAAGGCTAATCGGTCTATAATTCCCAATGTCCTTCCTACTACCCTTTTTGAAAATTGGGACCACCGATGCCACCCTCCAGTCCTCTGGAACTTCACCCGTTATCCACGAGGCCTCAAAAATGGAGGCCAGCAGGCGTGAGAGAACCCCTGCCAACTCTCTAAGTACTGTCGGGTGTAACCCGTCAGGGCCTGGCACCTTTGTAATGTCCAATGCCCTGAGGAGCCCCTTGACTTCAAGGGGGGGTGACTCTAATCTGTGCCCCTAAATCTCCAGCCTCATCTAATCTCCTATGCAGATCTCCCCCGTCCTGCTTTGGGGAGAACACAGAGGCAAAATAGTCATTTAGCATCTGTGCCTGTTCCCTCATATCAGTCACTGGATCTCGTTCCTCATTATTTAGCGGTCCCACCACTTGTCTCCCCTTCCTCTTCCTATTTACATGCTGAAAGAAGCCCTTTTTATTGCTCTTGATATTCTTGGCAAGTCTCAGCTCATAATCAGCCTTAGCCTTGCGAAGAATCCTTCTGCAACGGGCCTCCTCCTCCCGGTATACCCTTTTGTCTATTTGCCCCAGTACCCATTTCCTATGGAGGCTCCTCTTTCGTCTAATCCCCCTAACCACCTCCTTTCGCATCCATGGCGGCACTCTCCTCCGCCTCCCCACCTTACTGACTAGAGGTATCGTCAGGGCTTGCGCCTGCAAAACCTCCCTTTTGAGTGCCATCCACCCCTCCTCAACTCGCTTACCTTCCAGTAACCTATCCCAGGAGACTTTCCCCAGTCTGGCCTTCAGTTGGCCAAAGTTGGCCCTCTTGAAGTCCCAGCTTCTAGTGTTCGCCCTGCTGCATGGCCCCAGTCCCCTGATCTCAAAGCAAAGGATGGAGTGATCACTCGCATCCAGAGCTCCCCTAATCTGTACTTCATCTATCAGCTCCTCCCTATTGGTCAAGACCAAGTCCAGGATGTTTCCCCCCCTCGTCGCTTCTCGGACCCTCTGTGTGAAAAACCCACCCTCTAGAGCTTCTAGGAAGCGACGTGACCTGGCTGTCACCGCCAAGTGAGTCTCCCAAGTAATATCCGGGAGATTGAAATCCCCCATAATTACTGTGTCTCTCCCCCGAGATATCCTTAGAATCTGGCCTGTCAGGACATCATTCAGGGTCTCAAGTTGACCTGGAGGGCGATAACATACCCCCACTGTCAGGTCTCTTTCCCTGTCAAAACCCCTAAGTTTCACCCAGACTGCCTCTACCGAATCCCCATCTGTGCTGCATTCTATCTCACTGCATCCTATCCCTTCCCTGACATATAAAGCCACACCCCCACCTCTCTTTCCCTTCCTGTCCTTTCTAAAAAGGTGATACCCTTCTATGTTTACATTCCAGACTTGCCTTTCATCCCACCAAGTTTCTGTGATTCCCACCAGATCATATCGTCCTATTCCCAGGAGAGCTTCAAGCTCTTCCTGCTTATTACCCATGCTCCTAGCATTGGTGTACATGCACCTCAACTCCTTCCCACCGCTTCCTTTCTTTGGAGTGCCCAGCATCCTCCTTCCACCCATCCTCCCTGGTACCTGGCCCCTCTCTGTAGAAGTCCTGTCAGTCCCTGCAGTATCTCTAAAGCCCTGCTCCCAGAGCCTCGATCCTCCCCTTTTGCACTCGGCCTTCCTTATGGTCCAGCTTTCACAGCCATACATTGCAACTGGGAAAACCATAGCCTTGACTATATGCACTTTTGTTGGCAGGGTGATGTCTCTGCTTTTTAGTATGCTGTCTAGATTTGCCATAGCTTTCCTCCCAAGGAGCAAACGTCTTTTAATTTCTTGGCTGCAGTCCCCATCTGCGGGGATCTTGGAGCCCAGGAAGATAAAATCTGTCACTACCTCCATTTCTTCCCCATCTATTTGCCAGGAAGTGAGAGGACCGGATGCCATGATCTTAGTTTTCTTAATGTTGAGTTTCAAGCCAACTTTTGCGCTCTCCTCCTTCACCCGCATCAAGAGGCTCTTTAGTTATAAATTACTAATTACTAAACATAGAGCGGATGTGAATAATTCAGAAATAATCAACAGACACATTAGAAAGGGGAGTCTCTGAATGAATAAAGAGTTTTCTGTAAACTAACAAATAGAACAAAGAATAATAGGGAAATTAATTTACTTTGTATCCGGACAACATGTTATGATTTAGGGTATATAATGTATGTTCTTTGTACCTCTTTCGAGACTCTGATTTGGGAAGCATCTCCCCTTTGTCTCCGTTTATTCTATAGTACACCAGAATAAAACTGCTATTAGCTCTAAGTCTTGTCTCAGGCTCTGTTTGGCTTTGGGTCTGGGGTTCACCTGGGGTTTGCCCCAGCTGTTAACTGGTTTCAGTCTGGTAACAATTATCTTCAGAAGATCCATCACTCGCAACTCATACCCATCACTTTCATTATTTTTTTAAGCTGGGCTAGTAAAATGAACAGTGTAGCAAGGGGCCTGCTGAAATATCTGGGAAAGTGAAGTCCTATCAGTTCTTGCTTGAAAGCAGGCTCCGGCTAAATGTGCCTGGTATCACCTGGAAGATGGAGAAAGCACAAACTCTGCTCTAGCTACAGCCTCCAAAGGGAATATGGATGCCAGAGGCTCCAGATATTTGAGTTTGGCAAGCTCATTGATGTCAGGTGCTTGCTTTAGCACTCTTTGCCAGGGGCCAGGGGTGGAATTGGCTTGAGAACCTGGTAGAGATGGGTGCTGAGATGCTACATGCCATGCTGAGGTGATTTGGTGGCATAGAGGGCCCTGATTCCAGAGCTTAGATCTCTTTTTTATTTGACTCTATGGACCACACAAAGCAGCATGTCATCATGTGTCAATACTCTGTCATAATTTCAGCAGAGAGATTTTTGTTCCAGCCTGAAAACATGTGACAAAACTTTCTAAAGTGGATATTTTGACTTACATTGCTGCTTTGTTTTGGATAACCAGAACTGGCCTGCTGCTTTCTAATTGAGGCTCATGGTCCTAGATGGAGAGCCATCGCTGCGTTCATAAGATGCATCAGTACCCTCTATAAGGATGTTTTGTTTTGGTTCTAATGCCTGAGGGAATGCTCCATACACAGGTAACATGGTATTTTTAAAATGTGGTGTACGCGTACTTAGAACTGTGGAAAGTTGTGCACATCTAAGCCATCTAAGAGACCTAAAACCTAAACATTACCAGTGAGGAGGTATCTTTGGATACCTGAACCACATATTTAAAAACACCATCTGGTACATTCCTCCTGTGACTGATATTTTAGAATGTGGAGGTGATGTGGGCAGCACTGCATGGCTGGATGTCAAAAAGCAAAAACAAAGCCACCAACAACCAGCTACCAAATTAGGGAGAGATGTAGCAAGGGTCAAAGGTTTGGCACACCAACCTTGTTCTGCACGCTCAGCTCTATCAATGTAATAGGCAGCAACTGATAGCAAGGTCAGAATGGTCTGGCTATGGCTTCGCTAAACAAACATACAGTTTTCCTGTCCAAACAAATGTCACGTAAATAAGTTACCCAAGATAACATCTGTTTTCCTGCTTGTTGAGTAACCTGACTGTATAAAATAAAGGGGCTGACTCGTAAGAGAGAGGCTTTTGCGCAGAACTCATCCCTGTGTTGTGTAATTCTGTACACCCTTCAAGTGGCGCCCGAACAGGGACCCATCAACACCTGGCATAGGCCCCTTGAGTGCACTCTGTCACCCTCTGTGACCCCTTCATTGGTGAGTATGGAAGGACAATTCTTGCAAGCCCAACGGCAGCATGTGGATGAACTAAAATTTCTCACTAACAAGTCCAGCGTGTCCGTGACTTCAGGGTGCTTACAGGCACTTATCCAAGAAATCCACAAGCAATGTCCCTGGTACCCAGAACAGGGATCACTAAAGTCTAGGGACTGGGAAAGAATTGGTAAGATTATCCATTCTGAGCCCCGGGCCAGAGTGGAATTACTACGCGCATGGCACCAATGTCGTCATGTGCTGGAAAAATTTAAGCCAGTCTCTCACACTGGCCACTTAACAAAGGATCGTCCACCTAATTATTCTGAGGTTCAATTGGCCCCTCCGGCACTGGTACCTCCTGATCCCACAACCCATCCCTCGGCTCCTCCGGGACCTGCCCAGCCTGGGAAAATGGTTCGGGACGTCCTAGAAAAAGAATTGGCACAAGCCAAATTGGAGGATCTGGGTGAATTGGCTGATATGTTGGCTATCTGTCCAGTCCATAATACTGGTCAACAGGATGCGCAGGGTCGCCGCATCGTTGAATATCGGCCTCTCCCTTATAATACCTTAACCGAATTACGGAAGGCTATTCGAGATATGGGTCTTCAAAGTACGTATGTCCAGGGAATGTTAGAAGCCACCATGAGAAACCACAATTTAGTCCTGGAGGATTGGAAAACGACTATTAGAATGCTCCTCACCCCAGCACAATTTGTTGTGTGGGATAGTGAATTTCAACAGCAGTGTGTCATAAGAGGCCAGGTGTCAGGAGGTGCTTACACTCCTGAGCAACTTTATGGGGCTAGGGACTTTGCAACCCCAGAACAGCAGGTTGTTTTACCAGTGGCGACGTTGCAGGTGTCTTCTGAATGTGCATTTCGGGCCTTTCAGAGGGTGCCAGTCACGGGTAAGCCCCTCCAGACCTTTTCAAGTGTTTGCCAAAAGGCGAGCAAGCCCTATACTGACTTCATCAACAGATTACAGGAGGCCCTTAAACAGCAGATTGATAACCCCGAGGTGCAGACAGAGTTACTCTTGAAATTAGCTAAGGAAAACGCGACAACCGAATGTCACCAGGCTATTACTGCGCTAGGCAGAAACCCTGAGTTGGCTGACATGATATGTGCATGTCAGGATATAGGTACCCCAATGCATCAGGCATCTCTTCTGGCAGCCGCCCTACAGCAAGGCAATCATCCCACGGGGAACTGCTTCAATTGCGGGAAACCAGGACATTTCAGGGCCGAGTGTCGGGCCCCTGGGGGAGAGGGTAGTAACAAACCAAGAGCAAAATCAGGGGAAGCACCCGGGAATAAGGCCCATCCTCGATCAAAATGCCCTAAGTGTGGAAAGGGGTTTCATTGGGCTAATGAATGCTGGTCGGGAAACTCCCGAACGGGCCTGTCTCTGGCCCCAGTCCAAACAGAGACCTCAGAAGCCATGACCGAGTAAAATCTTCCTCTGCACAAGCCACGATTTACAACGCTCCCAGTGCCACTTCAGGGAGTGCTGGGATGGATCTTGTTCTCCAACAGGAGATCATTTTCCAATTTCCAGCTGAGGTCCAGATAATTCCCTCTCAGATGTCAGGTCCCCTGGCTCCAGGCACCGTTGGCCTTGTCTTGCCCCGCTCCTCCAGTGGCAAGAAAGGGATCTTTGTGGTCCCTGGGGTCATCGATGCAGACTATCAAGGCGTGATTTATGTCCAGTTATGAACTAATCTCCCACAGACCCTGCCAAAAGGTTCCATCCTGGCACAACTGATTATTGTGCCTTATGTATTGCCCGCAGGGGGAACAGAATGGGACAGGGGCACTGGTGGCTTTGGCTCCACTGATGGGACGTCGCTGGTAGGGCTGACCGCATCTGTCACTCAGAGCCGTCCTGCTCAGATTGTTTCTATACAAGGCCGTCCCTTCTCAGGTATTATAGCCACTGGGGCGGATGTCACGGTCATTAGCTGTTCCCAATGGCCCCCTGAATGGCCCATCGAGCAGTGTCCTAGTGTGTGGAGGGGGGGTAGGAGGAAAACAAGGTGTGCTGCAGAGCACCTCTTTTCTAATGGCGGAACTTCCAGGGTCCAACCGAGGAGTCTATTTTAGACCTTATGTCCTTGATATTCATATTAACTTGTGGGGCCAAGATTTATTGAGCCAGTTTGGGACTACAATCACGATAGCTGAGTGACCCTGTTATCTTTATGGCTCTAATGGCTTTGCCGCTTACATGGTTGAGTGATTACCCTGTGTGGGTAGATCATTGGCCTCTACTGATAAGCTTGCGGCTTTGCAAGGCCTTGTAAATGAACAATTACGGGCTGGGCATATTGAGCCCACAACCAGTCCTTGGAATATGCCAGTGTTTGTGATCTGAAAGAAAAGTGGTAAATGGCGTATGCTACATGACCTCAGGGCAGTTAACGCTTGCATTCAACCTGTGGGACCGCTGCAATGCGGAACACCAAATCCAAATTTAATTCCTAATGATTTCCAGCTTTTTATTGTAGATCTAAAAGATTGCTTCTTTACCATTCCTCTATGTAAAGCTGATCGACCTCGCTTCGCCTTTACCATGCCTGTCCTTAATCATCAGGCCTCTCCTCCATGCACAGAGCTGGCAGCGGTGATCCTGGCCTTCCGCCTGTTCTCAGATCGCTCCCTTAATCTAATTTCAGATTCTCACTATGTCTGTCGCCTGATCTCCAGCCTCCCTGGGGCCTATGTGGCCCCACACATTGACTCCAATCTTTTGGCATTATTTCTTACTTTACATTGGAGCGACGTGTCCATGAGTATTATGTGGCCCATATATGTAGCCACACCTCTTTGCCCGGTTCCCTCGCTGAGGGCAATCAGCATGCTGATCATGCTGTCTACCCCCTCTTCTCCGATCCTCTAGCTAGTCATCAGTTTTTCCACCAAAATGCCAAAGGGCTGGCCAAGGCTTTTGGCATTCCTCTCTCCCACGCACAAGCTATTGTCACCAACTGCCCCCACTGTTCCGGATTCTCCCATATACCAGAACCAGGTGTAAACCCTCGTGGCCTTGGCCTGGGTGAACTCTGGCAGATGAATGTGACACAGGTGCCATCCTTGGCCCCCTGGAAGTTTCTTCATGTCGTGGTAGACACTTATTCTGGAAATTTGGGCTACCCCCCAAAGGGGGGAATCTGTCTCTCATGTTGTTTCCCACTTGCTCGCCTCCATGGCCGTGTTGGGCCGCCCATGTAAACTGAAGACTGATAATGGGTCTGCATAACACTCCTCCGCCTTCCACAACTTCTGGACTCAGTGGGATATTGGCCTCTCCCATGGGATCCCCTACAACTCCACCGGACAGGCCATTGTGGAACGCGCCAATCGTATGTTCAAAACGGCCCTTCAAAAACAATTAAAACAGGGGGAACTCTGGACCCCTAATCTGGCATCCATCATGCAGCAGGTTCATAAAGTATTATTTACTATAAATCAATTAAATTTCTTTAGCCTTCCAGGGTCGGGATATTCGGAAGCGGTCTCCCCATATGACAGACATTTCCGTAGTCGACCCAAGCTGCCCCAGCCGTTGGTGTATTACTGGGCGTTGCCGGACCGTACATGGCTGGGACCAGTGCCGCTGATCACCTCTGGTCGAGGGTTTGCTTCTGTTCTTGCCCCTACAGGTCCTCTGTGGGTACTGGCTAAGTGCGTACGTCCAGCTCATGGCATGGCATCAGGCAGTAACCAACCCAGTACCCGAGATGGAAAGAGTCAGCATGAAGCAGGCTCAGCGACCTTTCTGGCCCCTTCCCAAGGGTCCATGGATGCTGAGGGCCCCATTGGTGACCTGGGGCGCAGTCAAAAGGACGATGAGCAAAGCGCAGCAGCTGCTCCAGGCCAACAACCAGCCGTAGACACTGGAGAACTTATGTGCTGCCATCTTTGCAGTTATCACTGCCAATTCGTTTATGCACTCCAGCCATGTCAGGCCCGGACTCTTGCACAGCAACGTCGCAATTATGCTTCTGATGATTATTCAGAAAGTGAACAAGAATGTTTGTTAGATTAGCTTTGTCATAACGGCATTAGAAAAAAGAGAAGAGTGGGATGTAGCAAGGGTCAAAGGTTTGGCACACCAACCTTGGTCCTGCACGCTCAGCTCTATCAATATAATAGGCAGCAACTGATAGCAAGGTCAGAATGGTCTGGCTATGGCTTTGCTAAACAAACATGCAGTTTTCCTGTCCAAACAAATGTCACATAAATAAGTTACCCAAGATAACATCTGTTTTCCTACTTGTTGAGTAACCTGACTGTATAAAATAAAGGGGCTGACTCGTAAGAGAGAGGCTTTTGCACAGAACTCATCCCTGTGTCGTGTAATTCTGTACACCCTTCAGAGAGAAATCTAGACTTGTAACCTTTCTGATGTGGTAGACAGGGAACTGAATGGAGGGGACATTTAATTATGCTAGCCCCTCCTGCATTTCAATGCATCACTGTAAGTCCTTGGTGGGTTGCATTCCATGAACTTTCTGAGAGAGTCAGAGTGTGTGTGCATGTAGAGCAGGCTTGCCTTGAAAGGCCCCTGGACCCTGCCTTCCCCACCGCTGTGCATGAAGAGGCTCATGCTAGATCAGCCCACATGCAGAGCCTCCATGGGAGTGTATGATGAGTGCAGACAGTTTAGGCAGTGCTCATCTCTAGCCCTGAATCCAACCCTATATGGTATGACCAATGCAGCAAGTGGTCCAGACATGTTCCAACCGAGAAGGCACATTCTGCAGCTCAGCTGCTGCTCACATGTACCCTCTTTTACTGAGCACCCACTCAGGGCCAATCCTTACCAGGGCTGGAAGCTCCCTGCTTGCCACCCTATTCCAGTAGCCCCCACCTGCACCAAGGTTCAGACAATTGGGAGGGGCACCTCTGACACCCTCCCCTCATTTCAATAATTAGAAAAGAAAACAGTTAAGTGAGACTGACTCAAATGGGCCTCTAACCACTAGAGAACTTAGCTGTATCTTCCTGTGTCTTACTTTTTCCACACAACAGAATAAAAATCTCTTTTGTTGGCTTTTGCAGATGGCATGTCAAGGCTTTTTATATTATCCAGGAATTCAACAGATGTGGAAGAAGCTGAGTAGGCATATTGAGGGACTACAAGCAAGCCACATTCAGATTGACTTAATGCAGTGCTCAAATTATAGTGACTCAAAAAAATGGGGTGGGGGTGAAAGGGATAAACAAATGACATTAACTGAATAATGTAAACAATTTGGCACATTTAAGTGATTTCTCATACCTGGTTTCTGCAGGGAAATGAATTTTGGATGATTCTCTGATGATGCATGCTTTATTTATTTCCTTCCTAAATAAACACATTTTTTTAAAAACAGATTTTAAGTTGCATTTAGAACTATTTTGACTTTCTGGACTACACTAATAACACCAAGACCAATACAGACCATATGAACTCAAAGGAGGATACTCCTAATGGCTTGCCATATAAGTCCTGTGTAGGGCATAATCTGGATGCAGCATTTACACATGGACATTGCAGTGACATGGGTACCACTACAGATAGAATATGACCTCTTGTGCAAAATATGGTCACTGCAATCTTAAGAAGGGCAAATGTGTCTGTCTTGTCCTCAGTTCTATTTCCCCCCACTCCCCTCAAACTGAAATAAACCAATATGGGTTTCCTGATCAGGATCCCATCTTGACCAGTATAAAGCTGTTTTTGTCAGTTTCAGGTATTCTGTGGTAGAAGCTTCAGTTAGTCCTGACAGGTCCAAATCAGGAGCAGTGCTAGATACTGAAAAGGTCCAGGGCTCAGGCTCAAAGGATGAAAAAAGTGCACAAACTTACATATGCTCTGAGCTGTGTGACTTTCTTTAAGGAATCCTGTGTAAGGACACCCTTGAGATATATATATACTTTGAGTGGGTATATATACTTTGAGTGGGTGTGAAAACTGGACAGTGAAGAAAGCTGACAGGAAGAAAATTGGTGCATTCAAAGCACGGTGCTGGAGGAGAGGTTTGCAAATATGCTGGACTGACAGAAAGACAAACAAGCAGGTGCTAGATCAGATCAAGTCATCCCTGGAAGCAAAAATGACAGAACTGAGACTGGGCACACCATGAGAAGGCAGGGCTCCCTGGAGAAGACAATTGCTCTGGGGAAGGTGGAAGGCAGAAGACGAAAGGGAAGACCAAACGAGATGGACTGAAACCATAAAGCGAGCCACAGCCTTGAACTTGGAAGAACTGAATGGAGCTCCCATGGGCAGGACGTTTTGAAGGGCTTTCGCTCATGGGGTTGCCGTAAGTTGGAGATGACTTGATGATGCTTAACAACAACAGCCAGGGGAGAGGAGCACAGGCAGGAAGTTTTGGAGGGAGCAGTGCCATCTTTGGAGAAGAAATTATGACCAAAAGCCAACTAATTGAGTGGGATCACAAATCCTTGATTTCAGCAACTGCCCCCAGACAGGAGGGTTCAGCACCTCTGCACACCACCGCTATGAGTCCAAGGCCTCATGCCAAAACCAGTACAGACTGCCACCACTGAGCGTAAAACCAAACAAACCCAGTCTCCTCAGTCCCTTGGAAATGACTAGCCAAGTATTCCACCGGGGCCTCTTGTATGGGGATTCTCCACAGCCCCCTGGTATCCCTGGAGGTATCCCTGGAGGAGCACAGCTGGGTTGTGCTTACTGTGTTGTGTTAGATCAACATGGGTGCCCCCATGTGAGCTCTCCTCTCCTTTCACCTCCAAAGCACAGGCTGAAAGGTTTAGCAGTTTCAGGGAAATGTAGAGAATGGGAGAAACACAGGTCAGATTCAGAGCATGAAGCAATAAGTAGGCTAAAGTGGCAATTCAGTGGCAAATGAAAAAAATCAAAAATCCAGACTAGCTAGCACAGCCCTCAGCAAACTGCCTCATCCTTTGCAGACCCATTATTTCTGAGGAAAAGTTTGCCTAGTCCGGTCTTCCCCCAACCTTTTTGAGGAACCCTACACCCAGGCACCCTTAAGTGAGAAAAACTATGCTTTCGGAGAGAAAGACCCCAGCTGGCCTTCCCAGTGGAGTTCTCTCCTTCTATCCCTTTTCCCTTTCCAGAAGAATTTCTTGGGCCTGTCTACTTGTTGGGTCTGTTGAAGGCCCGCTAATGGCTCCAAGGTGGATTCTACAAGGTTCTTCATTGTTTAGGTACCTGGGGCAGTTTACAGTTCAACAGGTTTGCTAGTGAGGTGCTTGATTTTGAGATGGCTTCAGCCATGGCATCAGCATTGCAAAGCTAGCCATTCGGGTGACTTGGTTTTTAGTTTCAGCAGAAACCTGCAACTGATGGTATAAAGGTTTCCTACCTTTCCACTTGACTTGGGTAAGATGGAGTCACTTTGGTCTGGCCGATGGATCACTCCAGGCTGATCCTAACATGAGATGGTGGTGCAGATTGCAATCCTGAGATTTGGGTCTCCAAACAAAAGGCTCCAGAACTAGCAGACTGCCTCCTTACACCACCTCTGGACCAACTCACTTGAACTTGAACTCAGTTTGAAATCAAGTTTGCTCTGACTCCAGTTGACCTTCCTTGCCAACCCAAAAGCTGCACCAATGAAAAGGAAGAGTCCAAATGCTGAGTCAGGAGAGCATTTTGCAAGTTTCTGCTTAACTGAAAGTATAATTTATAGTGATGTAGAACGGAAAATTGGAAAATGGAAAATTTTCCAAAACAGAACATTTTCTGGTGTTTTATTTTTATACAGAAAAAGTAGCAAATTCATAAGTTCATGACTAACAAAGAATAGATGCCAATTGTAAGTAAAATAAAATATCAGGCCACTCAGGCAGTTTTTTAAAGTTACAATTAGTGCTTTTCAGGTGATTATCCCATATATGACATTGATATCTAAGTGGGTGCTGGAAGGAAGAGAGTAAAAATGACAAACAATCATGCATTCTACTATTTTCAGTGATTGTATAACACTGTAAAAGTTGGAAGAGAAGAGTGATAGCATATCATGTGCGAACTTGATACTAAACTTTTCATGTGAACTGTTTTCAGTAGCTTTGGGTTCTTTAATATATGTAAAAGGTCTGTAGATGAGTTTTTCACAGTTACTCCAGTATGCCTTCTACATATTTAAATCACATTAAGTGTGCTTTCATGTTTTGTCTAAGAATAATTGTCATGAATATAAAAAATAAAAATTAACACTGGTTACGTGTTTGAGTTTATTGCTTTCAAAATACAGTACAAGTAAAACAAACATACTGTTTTACATCACTCAGGCATCAGAAAAATTTCCAATGCAAACCTGAATTTTCTCTGATACATATTACCAATAATATTTATTGGTAATATTTATTACCAATAACAGCACCCTTCTCAATAATGGCAAGCATCTCTCCCTCCTTTATATTACTGATAATATAGACCAAAAGTATTGTTACAGTCTCCAATTATGCTTCCCTAATTAGCAATAAAACTGCAGCAGCGGGTGAGAAAAGGGCTGCTTCTATCCCACAGGGAACAGTCAACTACTGTTCCAAAATCATATACTCACCACCCCGAAATGGCTTTCGCATGTTTATCTGGGTAAATCATCTGCTGTTTTCAAAGCCATGCTTTGGAAATCCTGACCCCAGGATGGAAAGGGATCTCTTACGTTCGAATGTGCAGCTATCTGTTGAGTTTGTTTTAAAGGGCAGCACCTATATTATCCCTTCAAATCAATATCTGACAGCTGCTATGGGCCACGGCTGTTGCTCCAGGTTATGGAAAGGCACACGGCAACAATGGCCTCCAAACAGCACTCCCTCCATGAGGATCTGGACTCTCTGGAGAAGTGACCTTTTCTTTCCTTCTTCCCATTAGAGTGTACTTACAGATTCGTCACATTATGGACCTGTCTTGCTCCACTCCGAAGCCATGAGCAGATGCATCATGACAGGGCTGCTAGTGAGGGCTGCCAGCTGCTTGCCAGGATGCATGGCACTTGCTTGTACCCCAGCCAGCTTACCTAAGCATTTTAAATGGGCACTGCATGAACGGCAACCTGCACTCACTCTCCTGCACATGCAGGTCTCGATGATCCTGAAGAGGGGATACGTTTATTCACACTGGCTATATCCTGCCTCCCACCCCCAAGGTGCTTATTCTCCTATTTTAGCCTCACAACATCCCAGTCAGGTAGGGTGATCTGAAAGATGAGGATTGCCACAAGGTTCTTGCAGCAGAGGTTTTGATTCAGGCTTTCAGGGTATTCTCATAAACTGGCTCCTTTAATGGAAACATGAAACGTCCTAGTATGAACTGTCATCCCGAAAAAGAATGCATGATGCTACACCAGACCCACATGTGCACCCTGCCTGAAATGAAAACAGACAGACAGTGGTCCCTATAGTGGGGTGGGGTGGGATGTGGGGTTGGGGGCGGCACAGGAACAAAAGCACTCCTGTTTGTGCTTGAGCTCTGAATTTTCCTCCCACCACTTGTGTCTGTCTGTGATGCGAATGTGTATATGTGGCAGGTCGGGGGGAGCTCAGTTCAATAAAAGATGAGAAGGTGTATATGATACGAGAGGGATTTAGAATGCCAACAATCACCATCAATTTACCATGCAGTAATAATGCATTGTCGTCTTCCTTTCACCAAAGGCCCCATGAATTCTCCCTTTGCTTCCTCCAAGGTTTTATTTATTGATATAATCAATAATTCAGAAAAATCCTATTTTAACATATCTACAGCACAATTTTACCTAGAGGTTTTTTCAAAAGATTCTCATAACTAACAAGGCAGTGCAGGGGAAAACCCACATCCAGGAAAGTACAAATGAACTCGAATGTGTCTACACAGGATCTGTCCTAAGGGAATTGACACTTTTAGGCCACATTCTTGTATCCACTTACCTGGAAGTAACCCCTACAAACGTGCATGACTTACCTCTGAGCTGAGGAGGTGTCTGGTCACCTGGTTAAGAACGTTAGTCATCCAAGACAAACTTGGCAAATTAGAGTTAACTGATCCCACCTGCAGAACTGGTGAAGATACTTTATGGCTTGCATTCTCAATAACTGTCCTCTCATATTCCTGTTCACATTATGCCATCCCGCATCCAACCAATTTCTTTCAGCCATCAGCTGCCATGGCACGATAGGTTTGCTTGTGGATAGTTAGGAACAAAAGGCGTACAGGCCAAGGGATGCACAGATGGTTACTGGGAGAGGACAGAGTTCAGATGGCTGAGTAGCGCATGCTTGGCTTGTGGAACAAGGACTAATTCATGACCCTTCTCCTTCCAGCCTATGCAGGCAAACAAGCTGCATTTCAAAACTAGGGGTTCCATCTCTTATGATCACTCTTTCCTTTCTGTCGGAAGAGAAAAATATTCCAGGCATGCAGAGAGTTCTTTTTAAACCTTTATTGCAATGAAGGGAACAGAAAGGAATGGTTTCCCTTCCCATTCTTCTGTTCACCTGAGCACATGTTCACACACCCCTTTTGAACCCTGCTCCTGGCTGCTTGTTCCCTCCTCCTTTCCCCTAATTGGCTAATAGGGTACTAAGAGTTTACACTCTTTCCACCTGCCTGCTCGCCCCAACACCGGCCCTTCTTCTCAATCCAGCCCTGCCCCTGGTGGGCTACAATAGGCTCATTTTGTTCTGCCCAGTTTGTCAATAAACAATCAGGAAGTATTTGGCCCTCCTGCCTACATGCCTGTTTCCCCATACCTTGTGCTATCTGATTTTGGCCCCTCCCCTCCTTCGGGCTAAGTAATTTTCTTTGTTACCTTTTTAAATCTCTTTACTCCCTTGTTTCAAATCATCCTTTCACACCTATCACATCCCATGTCTGAATTCCATATATTTAAGTGGGCCTAATCTACATATTGCTAGCATTAGCTACAGCCTAATCATCCTCTTCTTCATGGGTTTCATAAGTCTTCATCTTCAGTTATACAAATCTATTTTATCAGTATGGCAGGTACAGATTAAACGTGTGTTTAGAAACTATTGAGTATTAGTTTGCATGTTGCCTGAGACTTCTTTTACTGTTTGGATTTTATTAAAAATGTATCATGTGAATATCTGTGCCTCAGACAGAGACACTACACTTTAAGCAGGTCACAGGGAACCCTTTTAATAGATCCTTAAGAAGCTTATGGACTGGATGGTTGCCCCCTCCCCCATCCAATCACAGAGATGTGTTTATTGGCAAAGGAAATTAAAATGTGAGGTCTTACTGTAACACTTAACTACACATTTAGGCCCCAGTTTATTTAACAACATGGAACAAAGGGGGATTAAACTTTAAGAGAGCCAGTGTCGTGTAGTGGTTAAGAGCATGGGACTAGGACTCAGATGATCTGGGTTCTAGTCCCCGTTCGGCCATGGAGCCAACTGGGTGACTTTGGGCCAGTCACAGACTCTCAGCCCAACCTACCTCACAGGGTTGTTGTGGGGATAAGATGGAGGAGGAGAATGATGTAAGCTGCCTTGAGTCCTTTGAGGAAAAAGGCAGGATATAAATTGGAAAATAAATAAATAAATAAATAAAATTTGAGTGGGCTTTTATTTACTTTTTTATGAGGAAGGGGGAACATCAATAATCATTCAGTCTTCATTTAAACAAAGGCCTTTGTCTTTCAAGGACAGCCATCATAACAGGACTGAGCACTCTGTTGTGAATTCACAAGGCAAGCCAGTATAGGCAGACATAAATTATGGTTATGAACCCTCAAGAGAAAGCAACCGAGGCTGTTCTGCATGTACTAGCAACCTGAAACTAGACTGGACACCATTAGCCTAAGATGTGGCAAGTTATTTCAGATTTATCTGTGTTTGTTTTATGGGATTGATATCTTGCCTTTTTCTTTCTTAAAGAAATCAAAGTGATTTACATCTTTTTCCTCCTCTCAGTCTTATCCTCACAACAACCCTACCCCCCATGAAGTAGGATGGGCTGAGGGTCTGTGACTGTCCCAAAGTCACCCAGTTGGCTCCATGGCTGAGCAGGGGCTCAAACCCAGGTCTCCTGAGTCCCAGTACCACAAACTTAAGCACTATACCACACTGGCTTTCTGTGACAATCCCACTCATACAGTTTATTGTTCTGATGGTGTAATTTGTTTCTAAAATGTTTGTAACTATTTTTATTTTTTTACATCATTTTAATTGTGTGTGCTTTTTTAATCTTTTAGTGTATTTTAATATAAACTGCACACAATCCCATGGGTTATGCTCTTCATGATAGGCCCCCAAACTTAGTGGCTTTCAATCTTTCCATGCAGGGCAGGAGCAACAGCAGAGACAGTTTTGTTCAGTTTCAGTTTCTTGTGAAAGATGCAGAGCAGGGGCAGCGAGGGCAGGGAACTGGAAGAGGCTCTCCATGTCCTGCCCACCCCGCCAGCCTCCTCCACTTCTCCCCCGCAGAAATACACCGTTTTCCTTCTCTCCAAGGTTGCTGTCCTGAACCCAGAGAACCCAGGCTGTCTCTGACCTCATGTAGTAACCCCATGCTACTATTGCTGACCTCTTTATGAGAATCAGAGCTGTCCTCTGTCTAAGGGGCATAGGATTGCTCCCTCCAAGGCAAAGTGGGACCAGATAAACTTTTAAATTTATTTTTATTGTGCAAAGCAAAGCAAAAAAAAAAAAAAAAGCTACACCATGAAACAAAGAAAAATGAACAGAACTGACACATTATAGAAACATAGAAACAGTGCAAGTAAGAAGGGGTCTCCTGGGCCATCTAGTCTGACCACCTGCCCCACTCCAGCCAGCTCCACCCATGGCATGCCTACCATTACAAGTTTTGAATAATATGTAAAAAGAATCCATAGCACTAATTGCATATATATATCTCTATATGTTAGCGTATAACAGAACATAACAGCATGTAAGGCACCCCAAATATCCATATATGTATCCATTTGTAGATTATGCCTACAGGCCACCCATTCAAAAATTGAAGGGTTCATTAAATCCTCCACCCATTGTATTATTGCTGGTGCCCACGTATCCTAATCCTGTAATATTGGCCTTTTACCTGTCAAGATGGTGCAGAAAATCCATTTACTTTGACCTTATGTTTAAATTCTAAGAGATGGGTAGGTAACATGAAAGAACATTCTGGGAGACATGAATGGCTGTTGAACGATATATAAAAGCAACAACCAACCAACCAAGCATGCATATCCTTGAAAAGTAAAGAACTTTCCACCCTAAGATTTATTTGAGTGCCTTCTCCCAAAAGGAAGCTGCAACTGGCATTGCTAAAACAGAAGAAGAGAAGCATTAGCAGCATTGCATTTTCAGCAGCTGGCTGATTTCATTACACCCTTACCAAAAAGACATTGTGGCATTCAGTATATTCAAAGCATCATTTTTTTGCTGAATTAAGCATAACCTAAAATCTATCCCCCCCCCCCCATGAAAAAGATAATAACCACTCCATTGGGGTCCTCCAGTTCATTATTCTACTCTTCGTTAATACCCTGTGTATCATCTTTTTTTCACTGATAATAAATATTTCTGGACATGAATTGGAACCTATGTAACTGTTCAACCCAATCTATAAACACAGCAGGACCAAACCTGGATTCTAAGAAATGTTTCAGCTGGTTGCATATATTGCCATGCAGCTGTGGTTGGCAACTTGTACTTAGCACATAAGGCAGAAAATGGCAGGAAACTATTGACAGGACTGACAAGCTGATCCAAAGTGAAAATTATCCTGGCCATCCAAGTTTACCAAGAAAATGTTTTCTTGCCAATTTTAAAATCTGGATTTCCCCTTAAGGTTAATTTTATGTGTGGAAATATGTTGGGAGTGATATGAAAATATATGCTCACTAGCTGCCACAGTTGGAGGGGGCACATTTTCCATTTCAGTCTGACAAAACTGACATGCTTCTCTCTTGGAAAGAGGATCAAGAAAGATTTCAAAGCTGATCAGTCATAGCAATCTAAGTGGAAAAGATCCAAATCCAGTGCACATCAATACATAGACATGGTGGTCAGGGAGTCCAAATCTACTCTCCTTGACTGAAGGTTGCTTCCTTTGCAAAGATATTTGTGGTGGAGTGGAGCCCCATAGAATTTATGGAACAGAACATTAAGCTTCTGGAAATCCTTGCTTCAAAGCTGACACAGATGTAGGGAGTTCTGAAATAAACAATAGAAGATCATCAGTATAGAGAAAAACTGTATAGACTAATATATTATACCCAAATCCATTCATACTAGAATTTGTCAAATAACACATGCCAGGGGCATTAAATATAAAGCAAATATCAACGGGAAAGAGGACATTTCTACCGAGTTTCTCTCTCAGCTTAAACAAAAAATTCTTTTCCTTTGGTTCCTTGCCACCATCCAGGCAAGGCTCAGCTCTCCCAGTGCTCAGCACTGCTTGCACCCTCCAAACCAGTCATCCACTCCCAGCATAGCAGATGTGGTGACTTTCAAAATTTCACAAGTGGCCTTGGCCCTTGTCCATGTGCTGTGAAGTCAGAGCAGGACAGCCAAAACCCCTAAATAAATAAATAATCAATCAATCAATCAGCCAAGATCAAAAAAACCAATTTAACTGTTCCTTTAATGAGTAGTAAGGTGGTTTAGATAAGAGCATGCTCCTTACTTGGCATAAATGTAATCCTGGATTCTACCAGGTGGTCTATCACAACCTGAACCTGTCAACATGCTACACATTTCTCCTTTGCTTATTCCCAAGAAAATCTGCTGCTTGCCATTTATGAACAATGTCTCAACTGAACTGGCTACATAAAAAGTGGAAAAAACTTACCTCTGCAACAAATTGGATACTTAGAGGAGAATCTATGGTTTCCTGACAGATCAGGCTGATTTCTGGGCCAGTTCTCATACCAGGATAAGTGACACTGAAAATAAGCCACTCAAATGCTTATTCAGATTAACCCCAAGAGTTGATCTACTCTGTAACTTGCTGCAGTTTCTTTCCCCATTTGCCCTCCTACTTGCTCCTGGCATGTATCCCATGGTCCTTTGTAATACAACCTCACCAACAAACTTTCTTATTAGTGTTATGATCACTCTTTCCTTTCCATCGGAAGAGAAAAATATTCCAAGCATGCAGAGAGTTCTTTTTAAAGCTTTGTTGCAATGAAGGGAACAGGAAAAAAATGGTTTCCTTCCCATTCTTCTGTTCACCTGAGCACATGTTCGCATCTCATTTTATATGCCCTGCCCCTGGCTGCTGCTTCCTCCTCTTTTCCCCTTATTGGCTAGGGTACTGAGAGTTTACACTCTTTCCGCCCGCCTGCTCCGTGCTGCCCCAACACCGGCCCTTCTTCCCAATCCAGCCCTGCTCCCAGTGGGCTACAATAGGCTCATTTTGTTCTGCCAAGCTTGTCAATAAACAATCAGGAAGTATTTGGCCCTCTTGCCTATGTGCCTGTTTCCCCATACCTTGTGCTATCTGATCTTAGCCCCTCCTCTCCTTTGGGCTAAGTAATTTTCTTTGTTACCTTTTTAAATTTTTCTACTCCCTTGTTTCAAATCATCCTTTCACATCTATCATTAGCAAAGTGAAGACTTTTGTCATGGTTATTTTTTCACATTTGGGAGATGTGTGCAAAATTAACCATATTACTTAATTTCCAGGGAGATTTGTGGATGAGGGGGCTGACCTGGCTTGCATTAGAGAGACCTGGGCGGGAGAGGGTGGGGATGTAGCCCTCTCTCAGCTGTGCCCGCCTGGGTATCTAATCCAGCACCAGCCACGCCCTGAGGTGAGGGGTGGGGAGCGGGGTTGGTATATCTGGTGGTGGGCAATTGAGACAGATTAGGGATTCTGCTGGTGTACCATGCACACTTCTGCCCTGAGCTGATGGAGATTGTCTCGGACCTGGTGTTGAAGACTCCCAGGATGTTGGTCCTGGGGGACTTCAATCTCCATGCCGAGAGTGTTCTGACCGGGGTGGCTCAGGACTTCATGGCTTCCATGATGGCCATGGGGCTGTCTCAACATGTCACTGACCCAATGCATGAATGAGGTCACACTCTGGACCTGGTTTTCTTGATGGGACAGGTGAGGAATTTGCGTCTGACTCCTTGTCATGGTCAGATCACTTCCTCGTGAGGTTTGAGCTCAGAGCTGGCCTTTCCCTCTGTAAGGGTGCGTACCTTATTATGATGGTCCGCCCTCAGAGCTGGGCGGATTCCTGAGAGCTCTGGGGGATTTTCCAGTTGATAAAGTTGGCGCTCCTGTTGATGCTCTGGTTGAGCTGTGGAATGGGGAAATGGCCAGAACTATTGACACAATCGCCCCTAAGCATCCTCTCCTGCCAGGCAGAGCCCATTCATCCCCATGGTATACATCTGAATTATGGGCGATGAAGTGGGTTGGGAGACGACTAGAGCGCAGGTGGAGGAAATCACGGGATGAATCTGACCGAACATGTTTACGTGCTCGCTATTGAGCTTACGCTGTGGCGGTGAGGGTGGCGAAGAAGAAATTCTTCTCCACTTCCATTGCCTCCTCACAGTGCTGTCCAGCGGAGCTTTTTCGAGTGGTACATAGGCCCCACTACATCCAGGTCCCAAAAAAGATCCTGTGCCACCATCGACTGCCTGCTGTGATGACTTTGCCTGGAACTTCAAGGAGAATATTGCTCAGATTCGTCATGAGCTGGACTCCACAGTCCAAGCGCCAAGAACTTCGTCTGGTCTAGCATTATCGGATGAATTTCAGTTAATGAGGCCTGATGATGTGGACAAGGCACTTGGACAAGTACGTCCTACCACCTGCTTACTTGACCCTTGCTCTTCATGGCTACTTACCAAAGCCAAACATGGGATTGGTTCCTGGATCCAAGAGGTTAACAACGTCTCACTGAGGGAGGGCCGGGTGCCTGCTCCTTAAAAGGAGGCAGTAATCAGGCCTGTCCTAAAGAAGGCATCTCTGGATCCAGAGATGGTTGCCAATTACAGACCAGTGGCCAACATCTCGTTTTTGGGCAAGGTGTTAACAGGTGGTGGTGGGACAATTCCAAGTACTCTTGGATGAAACTGATTATCTGGACCTGTTTCAGTGCAGTTTTAGAGCCGGTTACAGTACTGAATCTGCCTTGGTCATTCTGTATGATGACTTGTGCAGGGAGAGGGACAGGGGGGAGTGCGTCCCTGTTGGTTCTCCTGAACCTCTCAGCAGCTTTTGATATCACTGAGTATCCTTCTGGATAGGCTGGCGGGAATGGGAGTAGGGGGCACTACTTGGCAGTGGTTCCACTCCTACCTTGCTGGCCGATTCCAGAAAGTGGTGCTGGGGGATTTCAGCTCTGCACCATGGCAACTCTGCCATGGAGTACCGCAGGGCTCCATTTTGTCCCCCGATTAACATCCATTTTGTAGATGCTATTCAACATATACATGAAACCACTGGGAGAGGTCATTAGGAGGTTTGGGCTGCGGAGTCATCAATATGCTGATGACACCAAGCTCTACCTCTCTTTTTCAACCAATCCAGGTGAGGCAGTGGCTGTCCTGAACTGGTGCCTGGCCAAGGTAATGGGCTGGATGAGGGCCAATAAACTGAAGCTCAATCCAGATAAGACGGAGGTTCTGTTGGTGGGTGATTTGAGTGGGTAGCTTCTGGGTGACTTGGGCCCTGCCCTGGATGGCGTTGCACTCCCTCTAAAGGACAGGGTCCACAGCTTGGGAGTGCTCCTCGACCTGGAGCTGTCCTTGGAAGCCCAGGTGACGGCGGTGGCGAAGAGTGCTTTCCTTCAGCTTCGGCTGATCCATTAGCTGCCTCCTTACCTGGAAGAGAACTGCCTAGCAACAGTGACACACACATTGGTTACTTCCCATTTGGATGACTGTAACACGCTCTACATGGGGCTGCCCTTGAAAACAGTCCAGATACTGCAGATGGTGCAAAATAGAGCTGCCAGGATGCTGTTGGGGACTGGGCGTTATTCTCATATAACCCCAGTCCTCTATCAGCTCCATTGGCTTCCCATTGAAGTCCGGGCTCAATTCAAGGTGCTGGTTATTACCTATAAAGTCCTAAATGGCTTGGGACCAGGATACCTAAAGGAACGCCTTTTTCCCCACATGCCCTCCTGCCCCCTAAGATCAGCAGCAGAGGCACCCCGACTATGGAATGCACTCCCTAGAGAGGACTTCCTGGCATCATCATAATATGTTTTTCAGCGCCAGATCAAGACCTTTTTATTTGGCCAATATTTTAACACATAGTAATTTTCATTGTGAAATGACTCATTTATTTTAAATGATGATCAGTGTGGAATAGTTAATTTATCTTATTTTATTGAAGTCTGAAATAATGTTGTAAGCTGTCCAGAGACGACAGTAATGGACAGCATACAATTTTTAAAAATAAATAAATAAATACATTTGGGCTATTTCACTAAAGGTACTGTGAAATTTTGCTGGGAGAGATGCCAGCATTTCCGTCATCCATATAATACAATTGGCAGGACTCAAAAGAGCTGAACCTTGCCTGGGTGGTGCCCTGTGGTTTCAGTATTCTCAGTTTGACAATGCGTCTTATGCTTCCTTCTCCCCTGTACCTGCCTTATGCATTGTTAGTTCCACTGAAGGAATAGTGGAGATAAAACTTCTTGTAATAAAACAGGATATAAACGAGAGGGTGAAATCCTTACTATATGGAAGCAGCTAGAGTGCTGACATTAATATTGCTAAAACCAGATATCTGCCATATATTAAACTATTTACAGGTCTGCCATCAGGGATTTTACAGAGGCAACAAACCCATCATTCCAGATGCTCTTAAAAGAACCAGCACCTAAACTTTCGGATATTTGCATTCAGTTACAACTAAATAAAATGTAAAACTGTAGTGAGGTATCATTTTATGGCAATTCCAAAGGAAACTGCCATAAACATTCCTATGTGCGGGACTCTCCATTGCATTTGCCCTTCCCATCGCATAACAAATTGACATACAGTTTTCTAAACTGTCCTGTAGCAAATCAAATTGTTTTATGTTTAAGACAGCATTTAATAACACACTCCATGAGCACTTTAAAGTTAACGTTTTTGTATTCCAAATGATTAATGGCACCATATTGTATTTCAATTACTACAAGATAGGTCTTGGTAATAAACACTGGCAATAATATTCACAATAAACCAATAAAAAACATCTGCAATGTGTAATGTATAAGACCTGTTATCACAGCGTAATTTGATGGCATCAAACAATGAATTATCAGCGGGGTTACAAGAAAATCCAGATTCTGATAGCTGAGTATGTAACTCTGATAGTCATTAATTGATTTTCATGCATTGCAACGGATTATAGATCTAAGCCTACAATAGATACAAAGGTAAAGCCAGCATTAGTACCCTGAAGTAGGATTTAGTCATGTGCAGAACTAGAAAACAGTTGTGATCATAAAAGCACTTATCTGTTGAACTCAACAGAACTAGCTTCTGAGTAGGTCGCCGTGGGGTGGCATTTTCTCCTTCTTTTGTAATGGTATTCATAATAAAGTGAGAGATTAAAATGCTGCCCAAAAGTGGTAACTGAGCAAAAAGTACCAAGCTGCATAGAAAGGAATAGAACAAGGCATTTCTATGGTGCAATCCTATTCAAATTTCAATAGAAAATGCCTATAAAGTTGGCTGGGTCATGCTGACACTTGTAGGCACGTTTACAAGCATAGAAGACAGAGAGAAAGACCTGCTATGAGATGAAGTGACTCCATAAAGGAAGCCACAGCCTTGAATGCAGAAGAACTGAGCAGGGACATCACGAACTGGGCATTTTGGAGGATGGCCCTTTCATTCATATGGTCGCCATCAGTTGGGGATAACTTGAGGGCACAGAACTATAGCAGGATTCCCTCCCCCCCCCCCGTCTAAATATACATAGGATTGCACTGAATTGTCTTAATTTCTATTTAACCTCTGAGGGAACAAATATGGACTGCATGTAAAAGTTGGAATGAAAACCCAATCTGTTTCATTATTGTATAAACTATATTTGTACTGAGTGATTTGGGGTGTGAAACCCACAGATCATATGGTTTGCATAATTAGTAAAAGTTTTGCATAATATGTAAATAAGTCAGTGTTCACATCTCAAAATGGTCATGAATACTGCTGTGGTGAAAGATGGGTGCTCCCTGAGTCCCACCTTCCGCCCCCAGCTAGGGTAGAAAACAAATTGGAAGCCTTAAGCGACTTTCTGTGAAGACTAAAGTGACCTAAAGCTGCCCTTTCCAGGGGAACAAAGACATGAATAAATTGTAAAGAGGCAAGAAATTAGATTACCTGAGTGTGAATTGTTGGGCCTATCCTGCTTGATGGCTGGACCATTGATGGGAAATAGGCCTAAGTTACCCAACTATTATGAAGATACTTGACAATACTTAACCCAAGAAGAAAGGCCTAGAGTTTCACAAGATGTGGGACTCCAAATTACACAGGGAAAAGCTCCGTGTATTGGCACATGCACACTCCAGCCAAAGAAAATGCCCTGCTTGCTGCATTTCTGTTAGGATCTCAGGCCATATTCCACATATTTGACCTTTTCAAACCACACAACAGTGCTGGTCATGCTAGCCCCTACGGAAGACATACTAATAGCTCTTCCAGAACATTTGCTTTCATGCTTAGGTGAATAGAACCTTTGTGTATCTAACTGACTTGGGGGTGGGGAATGGTAGTTTAGTTTATGGAAGTGAATAAAATGAGAACTGTTATAGTTATATAATCGTTCCCACTAGAGCTCCCAGGAAGATGCAGTGGATTTGTATTGATTTCTGAAACAGGAAATAAACATAAGAGACATGCAGTCTTCTATGAAAAAAGCTGTTGCAAAAAATGTGTCACCCTTCCTGCTTACTGAAACAACTTTTGGGGCTTTTTGTCCCTGAAATCATCCTTAGTAATGGCCAGGTGCCATGATATCATCAGTACAGCCCCATGGAAATTGCCAGTCACTTCAGGACAAGATGACCTTTCCAAATAGTGCACTTCTGCTGGTGAGAATGGCAGTGTCAAATCCCATAAGCTCTGCAGAATGTTTTGGGCAAAGCTAGCTTCATACAACAGGGACAGGTTCCACTTGAACGGACTCAAACTGCTGGAATGTAATATAAAAAGGGAAGCAGAGGCAGCTTTTGCAATGATGCTCAGGAGATGGAGAGTGTCCAATTTGGGGTGCATTATTCATGCAGAATTTGGGGGTGACCTCCCTGCAACCATGAGTTGTGTTATTATTTTGGAACAGTTATTTAAGAAGCAGGAGTTGATTTGTTTTTACGTCTTGCTGTCAAAGAAAGAAAATATGCCCAATATATTAACAATTTCACTTCATTTGTCAGAGGCAACACCAGTGTTTCCAACTGTGGTTAGTATGTGTCAGAATCCTGGAATCTCAATTTGAGAAGAGGGAATAAAACTTGGGTTCGTGGGAAAGATCAAGGGTCCAGACCATCTGAGGCTTTATTGTATTACCCAGGTTCCCCACAGGTCCGCTCACGATAATGCATTACCAGGCAGGCAGAGGTGAACTCTGCTGCAAAGCTACAATACAACTAGAGAGTTTTTGTACACTCCCAGTCACATACAGGTACAGGGCAATTGATGACAGAATGTAGACATTACAATAAGGTTCTGAGGTCATCACATACAGAACAGATAAAGGAATGTCAGTCAATCATACTGTAACAATGAGATTACAATATTTCTAATTGCATTGTATTGACACTTTAGTTGAGTAACTTACCCATCTCCAGGTCTGCTTAGACATGTAAATTCAAGCTACCAGAAACTATTCATGATAAGCTCAGACCCTTATCTCGACTCTAAACATTCTGAATGATCAGGGCACACGAAGCCCTCTGGGCTATCAAATGATTATTGTAAACTGAATTCCAACAATGACTATTTACAATGTATATTTGGACTAAATGGCCTGTTTACTGTAGTTTACAGCTAAAGGTGAGAGAAAGGAGTGGGGGAATGCCATTTTAAACAGTGACAGCTTGGTTTTGAGAAGGAAGACAGGATTTGATCCCACAATGCAATAGCACACAGAAGTAATGTTTTTCTGACAGGATTTATCCAAATTTTCCCAACACATGAGACAGGGAAGTTTGGCTCCATGGTTAATCAAGGACATATAACAATGTGCATTCCAAAGGAATCTGTGAACATAATGAAAACCTTTCAATAATCAAAGTAACTTACTGCTGTTTTTCACTGAAATTTCATGAATGGTCTGTGACTATAAGATGTGATAAACGTTTGTGATCTTTCCTAGCTTCGTCTTCTCTGTGTGGACACCTGCCCTGTGGATCAATCTCTTCACTAAGGTTTCAGGCTTCAAACAATGACATGTTTTATGTGTTTATTAAAAAATATCAGTTTTGTTTCATTTTCTGCTGGTCATGAGCTAATCAGGCTTGTTAAATCATTGCATGTGTGTGATTTTCCTGTTGGTTTGTTTATTGTTTTAAAAAATTCTTTGGTAAACTACTTTGGGATTTGTTCCAAATAACTAGCAGTATATACATGCTGTTAATAAATAATTTTAAGGATTGCTTTCAACATTACAGTTTATATTTATTTCCAGAGGTCATACCAGGTCTAGGATAAAACCTAAGCATGTACCTTAGCCACCCAGAGTCCCAGTCTTTGGAAATAGGTGGAACATAAATATAGTATTACTTATAAGTCATAGATAGCTATGGTGAGCAAATCCTGTATTCTTTGCACAATCATGTATGATTGAGTCCAATATAAATTAGAGATTCCACTGAAATGCACTGGCCCATGACCAAATACAGTTGAATTTATAGTTATGCAAATTATGAAATCTGATCCCCAAATTCTTTTAAGTCTACCATTAAAAAAAATCTGATATCATGTACACCTACAGGAATGAACACCCTTTTGATGCTGTTACCTTCCAGTAGCTAACTTCCTGGATTCTTGTGATATTCTTTTTGTACACGAAAAAGTCCTAATTCTTCTAAGCAAGACACACCAGTGGGATTGTTCAATTGTTTATGCAATTTTAAGCCATGTGAAGTAGTAAGAAAGTAAAAATGGGGACTTCTTTGTGGGCAACAACAAGCAATGACATTTCAACCTAAAACACTTTTTATTGATCAAACACAAAAATTAATGCTCTTTCCTGGCTAATCCTTCTACAAAACAGCTTTCCCACATGCAGGTAAGGCTTTATCATGGACTGCACAACTGAATGAACATGAGCAAATCAATTCCTATTATGTGAAGATGTTACACAATAAGCACTGATTCCCCAAAGTTCTTCATGTTCAGCTAAGTAATTTTTGACTCTGAATGGGAAGTGGGGGCTTTGGACAACTGGGCATATTATTTGGACAGCCGTGAACCCATCCATAGCAACGAAGTGCAGAATGAGAAGCTTGTACATATACTAAGCATTTCAGTGTGTCCTGTTTTAATAGTTGTAGCTGTTCCTTAAAGGTGAACATACTCAGGAAAAAAACCTGTAATTGTATATCCATTATTTTCAAAACTTAATGAGGGGTTATTTTAGAAAAAACAGAAATTACCACATATAAAAATGTGATCATCTCTTATATCATGGAAGTCCACAGTATCATGCCTATGACAGCAGTAGGTGAGAAAATGAAAGGGATGAAAAAAGCAACCAAATTCCATCTCCTATACCTTCAGCTTCCATTTCATCAATGTATATATGCCCTAGGAAATGTAGAAACAGCCCAAGGAAAATTACTAAAAAAATGTAGTACAAAAAAGATAAAAGGAAAGCCAGGACGTGTCCCTCTATCACAATGCTGGGCCAGTATGGAAATGATACTAAATCCCATTTCTTGGCTAACTCTGAGGTCATCTTTTTAAAGATGTTGCTAGCCCGAATGTGTGGGCATAACTGTTGTGAAGAGAGAAAGTAGGCTTGAAAAGGCATTGACAAATGGCTGGCAAAGTCTCAGAAGGGATGAACAATGTGTCTAGTAAAAAGGACATTGCTTCATAGATACCCTGGGTGGCCTTTTCCCAGTTCTGCTGGAAGCAGAGCAATAGATGTTGCTTTAAGGGATAATCCTATGCATGCTTAGATAGGAAAAAGTCCTACAACACTCAGCAGTCTGGCTGTATACTTCATGGAGTTGTAACACTGATTCCTCTGTGAAAAGGCATAGGGGTTGTGCCCTTCATTTCATAAATTGTGCAGGCTGAGAATTGGTACAGAATCTGGATTATTAATTTTCATCCTTTCAGTGCAGCATGAAGCAGTTGAACATCACAGTCACTTTACAATTATGGGTTTTATATTCTGTGATGCTCAACTATGTTACTGTAGTTGATAGTTTTAAGTTTTGTTTTGGGAACCACCCAGAGCAGTTCAGCTAATGAGTGGTGTAGGAATGTAATGACTCAATCAAGCAAACACAGAAGGAGACAAAGGAAAGGAAATATGAAGGGGGATGCGGGTGGCTGGAGTCGAAGATCAAAGACGAAACTGCCTCCTGTGTGACATACAGAAGCTTTCCTGTGAAATGGGGAGTGCTGGCGCAGGTGAGAGCACCCTTCATTATGAGACCTGCTGTGCTGAAGAAGGCTGAGAGGTCTAAACATGTGGGATTTATCCAGTGACAGAAGACAGAAAGTTTCAGACATCAAAACAAGCATGGCATAGATTCAGCAGCAGAAGACGCGCGAGGGGCAGACCTTGCAGGTTGCACAGCAAAATGAGGTTAGTTTCTGACAGCAGCCAGCAAGCCAAAATTGAGCCTTGGCTTGTCATTAAAGGTTGTCTTGCCTGTGACAAACTATCTGGGAGCTGTCACTGCCTCCACTGTTCTCGGAGCATTTCCTTATTAAATTTCAGATGTACTCCGGAGCCACGGCTGGCTTAAACAGCTTGTTATCAGGAACAGGAGAGCATTCCCTAAGGATGCAGAGACACTTTGGTAACAGGCTCTGGCAGATTCCAGCTGTAAGGCAGTAGTTTGCTTTTCTTTTGTTTAACTCCCATCCTCTGAGAGATGTTAGGGCAAGAAAAGAACAAGGTTGTTTGAAAGCATGCAGCTTCCTCCTGCATGGCACCCTCTGGTTTCACAACTCTCATCTTCTCCTTGAGGAAAGAACAATGGTTCTATTGGATAGGGTGATGGGAGCAGTAGTCCAGCACATCTGGACAGTGCAAGCTTGGGAAAGCCTGGCCTTGTCCACAGGTCATCAAAAGGTGCAACTGGGTGTTGGGCTGGGGCCTGGGAGACCTGGATTCTAATCCTCAATCAGCCATGAAGCTTACTGGGTGACTTTGGATCAGCCACTCATGTTCAGTCTGACAGGGGTGTCACAGGGGTGGTGTTGTAAGGATAAAATGGAGCTATGTAAGCCACTTTGGTCTCCCCACAAAAGGAAACAAGGTGGGATATAAATGCAATATAATAAAAGCAAGAAGAAGAATCATATCTACATTGCTGTGCAAAATGCCTTCAGTCAAAAACATGTCTATGGAACAGCAAAGCATCAGTATTGCAGTGCTCTAGTGAAAGCATCAAGCAGAAGCTTCTGATGTGCCATATCCAGGAAAGAATATCTCACAATGCTTTAGGATTAAGCAAATGTATTATTTCTTTAATCTAATAGGAGGTGGATGCTTTGGGAATGTGACTTTACTGAAAATTACTGTTACTAAGCAGAAGAATGATGGATTACTAAAGACCAGAGCAAAAGACCCTTATAAGGCCAAAGGCCAGAGTAAGGAGCTGTATAAAGAGATTTGTAAATAGAAAGTAGAAGTAAGTAGACATGTTTGAATTAGTTACTAAGCAAACAAAGGCGAGTTAATATGTAGTATAACTAAGTTTGAGCACAAGAAGAATAGTATTTCTCACATCAAAGTTCTGAAGAAAAGAAGTGAGGGGATTGTAGGGAATGGTCAAACTATTGCTTTTGTAGAAAATAGCAGGTAATTGTCCCTTGGCAGCTGACTAAAAAGATAATTGCCTTGGAAGAAAGTTGGCTATTCCCTATCTCATCCTCCCAGTAGTTTTAGGACTGATGTAAAGTCAAGATGAACTAGTGAACTTATAGTGAGTAGTGTGCACGCTTAATAGGCTTATGAATAATAACGGACACACCTCTCATAGGTAATGGACTTGTTAGCATGAACATGGGATGCATGAGCGGGTGGGGGAACATACCAAGGAGTAGTATGATAGAGGCAGACGGAGAAGACTGTGACCTCTTAGTAACTCAGCCAATGTGCAAAAAGAGGCAGGGCCTGCAAATTGGGAAAAGGGAATAAAAGTCTTTTGTCAAACCAGTGCTTGCCTGCTCTTGCAAGAACATAGTAAACTAGTGCTGCTTGGTACTTTGTCTCCTGTGTCCTCATTCCTTGGAAACTGATTCCATTCCAAACAATTTTAGAAGGCTAGTGATACATTCAGAACACTCACAGGGAACAGCAGCTCTTCACAATGCATGATAAAAGGCTGCCCCACACCAAAGCTTCCTAGCTGTGTGTCTGAGGCACCACTTTCTTAAATGCAAAGAACACGGGGGGGGGGGGGCATTCAGTCACATGACCACCCATCTCACATGCTCAGGCATTTTAAAGTGATACAGACCTAAGAAAGCCATACCATAGCAGTCTTCTGAGCATAGGGACAATTTCTCAGAAAGCCACCTACTTTCCATAGGTGCCATAGCCAAGCCAGTGATTTTACATGGGGAACTAAGCCTCATTCCCTTGCTTTCCATATCAAGTCATGATGCATGAATATGTAGGTACATTCATAATGTTCAGAAACAAATTAATGAAAGAAATGTGAATGCAGGAAAGGGACTGCACAAGGATTCAGGCTATGCCATAGTGTCTACAGCAGACCGTCTTTTGGAGGGAGCAGTGCAGACTCTGGGCCTGCACATATTTTTGGACACCACAAGCCAAAGGCCATTGGTTTGACTATAGTGACAGGTCTCCATGTGTCCTCCCACTTCACGGAGCCACCATGCACAGAAGCAGCCACGTGTGTTGGCCCATGGAGGGATACCATCCCTATGTCCAGGCATCCTTCATGACTATTCGCAATCTGGGGAGTGCTCTGAAGGAGCATGTGGAGCTAACAATCTACCTTGGCTTTGCAAAAGCTACCTTCTGTTCATTGATGCAGGCTAGAAAGGTTTGCAGTGCAGTAAAAGAATGTTTAAGTGAAATACCCAGGAGAGATATCTTCAATTAAAAAGCACCAGGTTAAAATGTGGACCTGTGAGAATTTCCTTGCCCTAGAAAACTAGATCTCATGCAGGTTGGTTTTCCCTCTTCTACTCTCATACTTAAAGTAGAGCACAAACTCTTCTAGCAATGCTTAATACTCTTTCTCCCATTCCTGCTTGTTAAGCTGTGTGGTGCATCTGCTTATATCAGAAAGAGCTTTAAAAGAGCACTTTAGGAAATCTAAAACAAGACACTTCCGTATTTCACTAAAATTCCTCAGTGTCAGGGGGAAGAAGATATACCGTATTTTTTGCTCTATAAGACTCACTTTTTCCCCCCTCAAAAGTAAGGGGAAATGTCTGTGCGTCTTATAGAGCGAATATGTGTGTGCAGTAAGTCTGTCAGATGTGCAGCCCATGGGGAAGTGATGGAGAATGTGCCTGTGATTATGTGCCCATTTGATTCAGAATATTTTTTTCTTGTTTTCCTCCTCTAAAAACTAGGTGCGTCTTATGGTCAGGTGCGTCTTACAGAGCGAAAAATACGGTACCTCAATAAGAAATATCATTTAGGGAAGGAGGGGAAAAAAAGTTTGACAAGGAGGCAAGAGGTTGAGGAGGAAGCTATCAAAACACAGAGGAAATTAGGGGGACTTCAAGGGCCTGGAAGAAAGGCCTCAATTTCAGGAAAGGAAATCGTGTCTTTTATTGCACTGTACTGTTTATTGAGATTTTAGTTCCCTGTTCAAATAAAATCTAAAGAAGTGTGGCCCTTTCTGTTGAAATAAGGAGGAAGGCTTAGTCAAAGAAGGCCCAATTCTCTTTTCATTTCACAGAATCACGATGGCAGCAAATGGCTATAACAAGGAACTTGTGAAATCATCCTAGGAAATTTGAATCATTCTTTTGAAAGCTTGCCTCAAAATCCTCTGATGTTTTGGAATCTGCAAACTAATTTCAGATCAAGCATAATGTAGACTCCAGAGAAAACCTAGGGGTGTATTCAGTAGTTATTTTAATTAAAACAAAGGATAACCCTTATGTTGCCTCATTTCAAAGCTCCTCAATGTAATGACTTAGTGGAATAACAAAACATGGATCTGGTGAAAGTTCAAGTGCTACTAAAAGTGGCAGCACAATAGGAAGTCCAGTTTCCTGGCCCAGTCCTCAATATTTGGATATATGCTAACTCCCTGACAACAATCACTGGCAGTAACAGTGACCCCACTGGTATCAAATTTAATATACAGTTAAGTGGAAGTCTGCCAAAGAAGTTGAACACAGTTGCATTTAACTTTAAAAGAGGAAACTTCTCAAAAATGAATAAACTGCTAAAGAAGACGCTGAAAGGGGGAATCAAGAAGATAAATGCACCCCAAAGCACTTAGAGATTACACAAAAACACAGAAGTAGAGGCACAGATAATATGCTTACCACAAGTGAAGGAATGCAGCACAAAGTCCAGAAAATCACCAGCATGGCTAACAAGTAGAGTTGAGAGAAGAAAGCTTCCTTCAAGAAATGGAGGTCTTGCCCAAATGAAAAGAACAGAAAGGACCATAAGATTGCACAAGGGAGATGCAAGCAGACAATCAGAGAAGCAAGGAAACAGTTTGAGGCACATATCACTAACATCATCAAGGTCAACAATAAATATTAATTTAAATATATCAAGAGAAAGAAAACAGCTAAACAGTTACACCATTGGACAATAATGAAATTAAAGGAGTACTAAGGGGGAATGAGGAGATTACACAGAAGTCCTCACAGCAAAGGATGCAGAGCTGATCCATTTCCCAGAGCTTACATATGCTGGAAGGGATCTGAGGTATTACAGCAGATAGTAATGAGAAGAGAAGTTCTCAGCCTTATTGTCAAACTAAAAGTCAGCAAACTACCTGGTACTGATGGTATCTATCTGAGAGTTCTCAAAGAACTAAAACATGAAATTGCTGATCTTTCTCCAAAATATTTAATAGGTTCCTAAAAACAGCCCATATACTGTTGGAGAATAGCCCATGTAACACTAGTTTTTAAAAAGGGATCTGGGATGATCTGGGAAATTACAGGCCAGTTAGCTTAACATCTTCTCTGGGTAAACTGTTTTGAAAGCAGAATTAAAGACAGAATCAGCAAGCACATACAGGGACAAGCCCTGATGAGAAAAGTCAGCAAGGCTTCTGCAAGGGGAAGTCTTGTCTCACTAACCTATTGGAGTTCATTGAGTGTGTCAGTAATACAGGGGCAATCCAGAAGGAATTGTCAAAAGTTTAAAAATCCAAATAAACAAAGTCCCTCACCAAAGGCTCCTGAGCAAACTAAGCATAAGTTTTCATAATTAGAAATTCAGATATTATTGCTCTGCTTTACATCTGCTAAAATTGGCTATTTTATGCAAACTGTTTTTCAGTTCTGTAATTATTGACGTGTTCTGCAGAGAAAATACATGTGGCTTTTTTTATCCCCTCATATCCCTTAAATTTGTTATACATCTATTTATGAATAGCTAACTATCCAGGTTGCCAATGAAGTCTGTAACTGCATAGCATCAGCAGCAGAGCAGCATTAGGAGCTGGCCAACCTTCCTTCCCTTCTCCTTCATTGTATTAACATTTCTACTTGAGGAGATTAAAATGATTGTTTTTGCTTGCATACTTGGGTTCTAACTGATCTTCTAGTGACCATGATCCTGCCCCCAATCTTGCTTGTATCATATGGCATGAATGACTCAGGAATTATATATGAGCTTTTCTACACAAGTTCTTACCTTAACAGCACTGTTGACAAGAAAAGTCTCATTTAATTACTTTCATACTTACATCCAAGTCTTTTTCCTCTTGCAAGGAATTAGAGGTGGCTTACAGGGTTCTCCTCTTCCTTTCCATTTTAACCTCGCTACAACCTAAGGTAAAGGTAAAGGTTTCCCCTTGACATTAAGTCCAGTCATGTCTGACTCTAGGGGGCAGTGCTCATCTCCATTTCCTAGCCGAGGGAGCCAGTGTTTGTTCACAGAATTTCCATGGTCATGTGGCCGGCATGACTAAACACTGAAGTGTACAGAATACTGCTACCTTCCCACCAAAGTGGTACCTTTTTATCTACTTGCATTTGCATGCTTTTGAACTGCAAGGTTGGCAGGAGCTGAGACGGAGCAATGGGAACTCACCCTGTTGTGCAGATTCGAACCAGCGACCTTTCAATCAACCAGCCCAGCAGCACAGCAGTTTAAACCACTGCGCCACCTGCATCCCTACAACCTAAGGTAGATTAGGCTAAAAGGCAATGGCTGGCCCATGCGCTTCATGACTGAATGGGGACTACAACCCAGCTTTCCCTGGTTTCAGTCCTACGCTCTAACCACTGTAACACTCTGGTTCTCTCCTCCCCACTGGAACAGTCTAAGTTTGCCCCACTGTATCCAAGTTTGTCCCCAGTATCTGTATCCAAAAGTATACCAGTTCTGAACATACTGCTGTCATAGGGGGCCTTCCATGCCTAGAGCAGCAGAGGAATTTTGGTGGCAATGATGGGAAGTGGCCAATGAGCTTTGTGGCCATGCGGTGGTGATAACAGAGACAAGCAATACCCATTTAGATATCACTGCTATTAAGAATACTTCGCAATAATATTGCAAGATGCCTAGCTCTCTGTGGGGATTAAATAACATTCCTGTTGGGTTCTTTCAAGCATCCTAATTTTAGTAAGTTAAGCATATAAAAAATTGCAGCATTATAACACCCTATTTTGTAAAACCCATAAAAAGCCATGCAGGATAAGCTCAAAGACCTATCCAGCCCAGCAATCTGTACATGCAGTAGGAGCCCACCACACCCTCCTGCCCAGCTCCTCAGCAACTGACACTCCAGGGCACCCTCCCGCTAATACTGGAGGCCAGAGCCATGCAGCCATGACAGGCACTAGCCCACCCACAGGCTAATTCCCCAGCACAGAGGATTCGGTGGTGAGCGTGAAGTCTCCTGCCTTGAGGCCACCGATTATCACTCAACTACTCTGCTGTCATGGTCACTAAAAGCATGTGGGAGGCAAGGGGCCAAAAGGGCAAATGAATGAGATGTCATTTAGGTGGACTGGAGGACAATTTGGACAGGTATGTAACAGATGAAAGGGAAGGACAGGGGTGGAAAGCAAGGGTGAGAGGAGGCAGTGATGGGGTGAGGGAGTGACTGAAGAGCAGAGCAGCCAAGAGATGCCCCTGGCTAGAACTGAGGAGTGAGGGCTCAGTTCATGCTTTGATTCAGAGTAATCACTCAGTTATTCTACCTAAAAACAAAAGAAAATGCTCACCTGTGAGCTCCTCTTTGGCCAAGAAATTGTATCTATTCTACTTAGTAACACACTGATGTTTTAATTACACATCTGAATGACATTTCAGTCAGGCTATGGTATTGCTTGAACTATCCTACATTCCAGGGCAGTATTCAGGACACTGAAGGAAGCTCCTGGATTGCCCTGCTTGCTGGCATGCACAACGTTCAAGTGTCATCTAATTTTGCATTCCTGCTTAATGGAATTTCTTTACCAGCAAGTGTACTTTTTCCCAGTTGCCCTGGAAGAACCAAGAACTTCTTGCCTACTTGCAGCCTTCTCCCTGCCCATCCAGAGAAACCCACTCAGCCAGATCTGAGGACAAGGGCCATCATCACAGCAAAATGCTTCATTGTGAGGAATAGCAGACTTTATTTTCACTGCTGTACATTTCTTTTGGCTGGGCTGCTGTTCACAATAGAAACATTTAGTAACAATAATGTGGCAATGCAAATACTAGAAAGCCAGATGATTGGCCAGCTTGGGGCAGCTCTGGCAATTCCCAATTCTCCTTTTTCCAAGCCAGAGTCTGCACTGAATAATTTGCATCTTTTAAAAACCAACAGAAAGGAGAAAATGCACGTATTTCTCTCACTGCTGGAACGAAGCAACCCTACTGCATGGCGCAAACAGCAGCTCTGCCTTCATTTCAAAGGGCATCCCCCTTCTCTCCCCACCCCCAAGAGAAGTTTGTACAAGGAGACGTGGCCCATGCTAGCCATTTATGGAAAAACTCCTCAGCCCAGCATGTTAGCATGTTTACTGCAAACGCCTTGCAGGTTTCTGATTATGTGAGTGCAGATGGATGCTGGCATTAGGCTGCGGTTGCTTTCTGATAAATTAAGGCCTTTTCCATTCACCGTGTGTTCCCACAACAGGTTTTTTATCCTCAGCTTTCCCTCCCTTCCCCCTCGCTGCACAATCCCGTATTTCTCACCAGCTGTGGCGTTAGCGCCACAGCACCACAGAAGCTTAACGAAGACAGCGACCGAGGCCCAGCGCTTGCCGCCCTCTCGCTCCCGTGAGCCCACTGCGGACCAGGCTTCCCAACTGGGGGCGCCCTAATTCAGAGATGCTTTTCCGGGCGCTGCAAGCACAACGCATGCGGCCAGCCGCCAGCAGGGCCTGGATCCTGAGCGCCCTTGCGCTGAGATAGATCCCACTGAGTTGGAGAGGCTTACTCGCAAGTAAATGTATACAGCGCCGCAGCATTGGCATCTAACATTATCCCCCCTTTTTTTCTCCCTCCACTTTGTTCTTAGTTCGTGTAGTCTGTAGCCAAGGGAGGCTCCCAGCAATGCGGACAGGTTAGCTGGCGTGCCGGAGTTTAGTTTTCACTAAGCAGCCTCAGACATGCGTGGATGAACAGGCAACCTTCCTGTCCCCTACGTGCGGAAATGTGCAGGTTTCACAAGGGGAAAGAGCCTCGGCTCTGAAATAAGCGAGCGCAGACGAATGCGGGGCTCTCACTCTCGTCCACTGCAACCACAATCGCCACTTTCATCTATCTCCAAATACAATCTCGCTGCCGCGGCTCTTCGCGATCGCTCCCACACAACGCCGCTCCGATGCGACTTCGATATTTGCATGCACCGGAGCCTGAACGCCGCACGCCCCAACCGTGCCACGATCATGCAAGCTGCGCCGGCCGCTAACTCCCTCTCCGAAGCCTTGCGCGCAGCAATCAGCCCAGCCCCCTTATATAGCTCTCTAAAAATAGCTCTCCTTATACTGCCTTATAAGGCAGCAATCAAACCGAGCCCTCGCCCAATCGTCCTGGCTCTTCCGCTCTTTGTCCCGCCCTCTCCCCTCTCCCCAGGCGTGGATTGGGCCTCAGTGACTTCATGAGCGACCCTTTCTTCCCGCCCCCTGTTTACCTTACATGGTCACGCGCTGCCTTAATGGACAGTTTCCTCTGAAGATCCCACGACTGCGCGGAGAAAGGAGAAGAGACTGGAAAGGGGAGGGACTAGGACTATTGGCGTAGGGGAGGGGGACGGAGGGAGGAAAAAATGAGCGCGCGGGCTGGGAGCACGCGCCGGATAGAAAATGCAACCTCCCAAAAATAAAGCGCAAAGATTGCATTCAGCAGCGAGCAGCAATGCAGAAATAGATGGCAGTTTCGTGTCAGTGAGTTTGCATTCCCCCCTCCCCTTCCCTGGTCCAAGAGCTGGAGTCAGCAACAGAGCCCTGGAAGGCAATAGCTTTTTACTACAAGTGGAGAAGTCCCCCCTCTTTGATTGCTTGGCTGTCGGCTTGCACTGTACACGTTTGGGTGCATCTGTCCCTTCTCATTGGGTTGTCGATGGGGCTCTTTTCCTTTTTTCTCCTTTTTTTCTCCACTCGTGCTTCTGCCTTGATTGCCCCCTCTCTCTCTCTCTGAAAGTGTGACTGCAAGTATCTACATATATTTATATAGATACATATCGCAAACAAAAGCAAAAAGCCAGAGGAAAAGGATATCTGGATTGATTGCTCGTAAGGGTCTTTTTTCCCCTCATTTTTAATGAACAGAACTAAAGCCCCATCACGAAATTGCAAACACAAATCTAAAAGAAAAAGGTCGGGGTTTGTTTTTTTTTTGCTCAGCAGCAGCAGCAGCAGCAGCAGCAGCAACATGGATGTGCTGGCTAGTTATAGTATATTCCAGGAATTGCAACTTGTCCACGATACCGGGTACTTCTCAGCTTTGCCATCCTTGGAAGAGAACTGGCAGCAGGTGAACCATTTACATTACTCCTGTAAATCTGTTAAATGCAGACACTGATGCATTGGAGTGGCCTTTCTGCTTTTATTTCTCATTTTCTTTCCTCTTGATTCCGCCCCTTAAAATAAGCAACGCTATCATAAATGTCATCATTAACAAAGCAGTTCAATTCACAGCTGCTTGCATTTAATTCTAAAGAATATAATCTTAAATCAGGGTGTATCTGGGGTCTGGTGGAAGTTTTTTGAGTTCTTTTCGTATTAAATTGTGGGTTATTCTGAAAGAAAGGATGTGGCCCCTCTTCTTTTTAAACAAGAGTAATTGCTTTCAACCAACTGACGACTGGTAAAATGGAATAGATTTTTCTGATTTTCACGATAATTGGTGTGTCATTGTAAACCACTTGCTTTATAGAGTGACTTGATTGCAGAAGCCTGTAACTTATTGCAATAAAAATTTTGTCTGTGCATTAGTTTCTACTTTTAAAAATATCCCTTCAAAAGTGAAACTAGCTTATATTAGCTTAGAATAATGATAGCTTAGAATAATGACACTCTAAGCTTGTTTCTGCGCACCCAGTAGAGAGTTTAGACCCTGGAGTGGTTAAGAAATGCTTTCAAAGAGGGAAATTGGGTAATGAGGTTAAATTAAACTGGTAGGCAGGAGAGATGGGAGTCTAGGGAGAAATCTGTGATTGCCTAAAAACAAAGATTTGTGAAGAGAATGATTGCAAATCAAACCATCAGCTGGGCTAGTGAGATGTAGCTGGAGAGGACAGCCCCTTTCTAAGGGGCTTCTCGTTCCAGAGCCGGAGCTATGATTTGGATTGCTAGGCTTGATAACATGTCTAATAGGATTCTTTTGCATTCTGCAAGCTACTATCTTTGCCCGGGTGGGGAGCAGGGAAGCCTAGCCTGTATAGTTAACTAGACTGGTGTTCATGAAGAAGCATGTGGCTTCTAATGCAACTCCCCCCCACCCCCTTGTCAGTAGTGAATGAGATAATGAGCCGCTGGATTTTATCTTCCAGTCAGCCGAATGTTTATCGACTGGCTTAAATCTACATTGTGCCTGTGAGACGCGTGTATATCTGTAGACGTACGTATGGCCAGCCTTCTCTGCCATGGAAATTGTTAAGTATTTGCACACGGTGGCTTAACATAAAAAAAAAACTCCCATGCGCGCGCACCATCTTTCTTTTTGGAAAAGGGTCTCAGGCAAAGTACTTGGTGCAGATATTTTGTAGGCAAGCGAGCAGTTCAAGTCCACATTCTTCTTAACGGAAGAAGAGCCTTTCGGGTTTGCTTGCTTGTTAGGCATACTCACTGATGAGTCACATCTGGTTTTCTTTATGTTTCTCTTTTGAGCAGCTGATTCAGTTGGAGAGGCGAATAATTCTCCACTTAACAGTTCTTTCAGTTCGCTTCCAACAGTGTCCTTGCTGTTGAATCAGTTGCATATTCATAACAGTCTAGACAGTTCGATGCGAGATAATATGTTGACATAGCCAGCATGCCTAAGGCAGATACTGTACATTACACTTGGTGAGGTTGTTCTACTGTAAAGAAAAGAAGCTGCCTGGGTTGTTGTTTTTTTTTTGCAATTCAAAGCCAAGTCTACCATGTGTGGCTTTTTAAGGAGCAGGAGGGTGGTGTTGTTTTATAAGCATTCAGGTGTTTGCTCTAAATCCTTTTGTCAATCCTTTTTGGTGCATAACTCTGAACTTTTTATTTTACTTGCTATACAAGTGCATCACAGAAATTATTTTTTAAAACTTTTATTCAGCATTTTTGAGTGTTCAAAGCACTCCATATATATTATCTCAATAATTCTTGCAAGCAGTCCTGCAAGGTAGGCCTGTGGTATTGCCTCCTTTTTGGGTATTTTGGAGAGAGACTGAGGGAATATTGGCTTGTCACCTTAAAGCCTTCTAATGAGGTTGAGCAGAGATTTGGATTGGGGGCTTCCTTGTAAGCTATTTTACAGCACCATCTATATGTATTTACTCAGAAGTAAATCCCATTGTGTTCAGCAAGGCTTACCCCATGTAGGGTGAATGAAACATGTCATTTGAAGCAATAATTTGCCTACACATAATTAGTGGGTGCATGTATCTTGACTTTTTAGGAGGGCACTAATTAGGACATTTTTTCAAAGATTGTTGTAGGTTTTGCTTGTTTGTTTGTTAGAGAGGATGTTGTCATGGAATTCATATATCTTTTGGGAATTGGTTTATCACCCGGCCTTGCAAGGTTGAAGAATTGCCCCCAAAATTTCAGGCCTTTCTCAAGAGTTTGGCTGAAATGTCATAGAAACATAGAAACATAGAAACAGAGCGAGTCAGAAGGGGCCTCCTGGCAGAACATTTAACACAACACCTAGGTGAGGGTGGGGGAGCAAACTAGAGAGGAGAGGAGAGGAGAGGAGGCTGTGCTTATTTCTCTTGTCCTTCTCTTTGTCTTCCTAGCCAGATCTCAGCAAAACTAGAGGGAACTGCTCCAGAGGTTTGTGTAACATTCCTAAAGGTTCCAGGAATGGCCACTCAAAATGTAATGCTTGCCATTTCCCCCGGGCATTCCTCTTTAATCCTGGTCAGTTACATTGCCTTTGAATTCCTGAGTAGAGGTAAAGTTGCAGTTCTTGTTGTTTGAAGGACAATGATGCAGTTGATTATTTGAAACATCTTGCTCCAGTGAAATCTTCAGCCACTAGCAAATGTACAGCAGAGAAGAGTGGATGAAAGAATGAGCCAGCCAGTAAGTCACTAGTTCAGATTTTAACTCAGACCATGACCTCATGGAGCCTGGCTCCATACCTGCCATATGGAAATTTAAATTGCTAACCTGCTTACAGAGGCATTATAAGAATAACCCAAGATATGTATGTGAAGTGCTTGGAGAATACCTAGGAAATGTACTACATGAGCATTAATGATGCATTCCAGCCAAAGTCAAGTAGAGTACAAATCTTATCAGCCCCAGCCAGCATAGTCAGGGGAGAAGGATGATGGGAGTTGCAAACCACAACATCTGGAGGGTTATGCTTTGCCTGTTGCCTGTTCCTGAGTAAAGTACTTGCTCAAATCTCTCTCAAGTGTAATCAGTGGAACTCAGATGTGCTTCAATGTAGATAGAGCTTGTTCCAAGTATTGTTATGTGGTGGCAAGGCTGTTTAGTTCCAGCTTTTTATTGCCCAGGTAGACGTTTGTCTGTGGGAGACAGCTACGGAAAACTGCAAAGGGATTTAGGATCCTGCCTTTCTTTTGACCTAATGTTTTGTAGCTGTCTGGCAAATACAGAACAGGAAAAGTTGCATGTAATAAATGTCACAACCAGAAAACCTACAGCACTGACTGCAGCAATAATGCAGGCTTGTTGCTAAATATTATCTCACTGTCACCCATCTCCCCCCCCCCCCTGCTTCCCCAAGCTAAAGAAAGAGGAAGTTCTTGGGTCTGTGCTTCTGAGAAGTGGTTGCATGGAAAGTTACAGTGAGACAGTTTCTGCACAACCCAGCCTGTTAAATTCTGACCAGACAGATCTTTTGTTGGAAGAGAATTAATGGCTTTGTGTATGTACTGATTTTAAGACAAATCAATCTGGCGTGTGCCATTGTTGCATACCTGAAAAGAAGAGGTATAATGTAGGCATGCTGATGGTTTTGTTTGGATTGAATTGGTGTAAGAATAAACAAGTCATGCCTATTAGACAGCTTTTTGTGGAAGGGGTGGAAATGTAACCAACTCTCAGCAACTAAGTACGTTTTTGGATATAGTATCATATTAGTTCTTTTAGGCAGCTCCAAAGTGGACTGATGCTTGAGAGCCAAGGCAGGCTAGAATAACTATGTGGCTGACTTTGGGGTGGGGGTGATGTTCAGGCTGCCCCTCAGTCATTACTTGTTTTGTTGGCTTAGGTCGAAACACTTCCTCTCTGCTTTGGTATGATGGCCTATGGATCCTTTGTTTCAACCTAATGCCTTTCCCATGCAGAATTTTTCCTGAGGCAATACAGACTTTGAACATTCAAAGAACCGCCAATGTCTCACCTCAGTTGCATTACCTTACTGTCCCCCTCCCTTTAAGATTTAAACACCCCAATATTTTCTTTTAGAGTTTTCTAGACACCTCAGGTCCCATTCAGAGAACCAGTGCAAGCCTGCCCCCAAGTCATGGTTGGAAGCAGCACTGCCCCAACTTCCCAAAGCACTTTGAACTCTGCACATGCTCAGAGGCTCTTGTGTGAGTGCTCCCTCTGCAGCACTCACAAAATGGTGGTACCTTCTGCCAGAGCATTCCCCTTTCTTGGCTGTGTGGGGATGGCCAAGCCCACAGAGTCAAAAATCCATAAATTCCAGCACACATTTCCCTGAATTCAGTTGGCCAGACCAAATCCAGAAAAAGCTGCTGTTGCTGTCCCTTAAATAATGGAGTGCTCTTCAGCAAATGAGGTACACCAACCCTCCTCTTCTTCTTTTATTTGCTCTTTCCTTTTCTTTATCCAAATGAAAAGTGCGTACCATGGTGCCCTGCAACAGCAGGGGTTTGAACTCAATGGCCTTTGTGGCCCCTCCCAACTCGCAACCACCTGCGAAAGGAGGTGGTTAGGGGGATTAGACGAAAGAGGAGCCTCCATAGGAAATGGGTACTGGGGGAAATAGACAAAAGGGTATACCAGGAGGAGGAGGCCCGTTGCAGAAGGATTCTTCGCAAGGCTAAGGCTGATTATGAGCTGAGACTTGCCAAGAATATCAAGAGCAACAAAAAGGGCTTCTTCCAGCATGTAAATAGGAAAAGGAAGGGGAGACAAGTGGTGGGACCACTAAATAAGGAGGAAGGAGATCCAGTGACTGACATGAGGGAACAGGCACAGATGCTAAATGAATATTTTGCCTCTGTGTTCTCCCCAAAGCAGGACGGGGGATATCCGTATAGGACATTGGATGAGGCTGGGGACTTAGGGGCAGAGATTAGAGTCACCCCCCTTGAAGTTGAGGGGCTCCTCAGGGCATTGGACATTACAAAGGCGCCAGGCCCTGACGGGTTACACCCGAGAGTACTTAGAGAGTTGGCAGGGGTTCTCTCACGCCCGCTGGCCTCCATTTTTGAGGCCTCGTGGAGAACAGGTGAAGTTCCAGAGGACTGGAGGGTGGCATCGGTGGTCCCAATTTTCAAAAAGGGTAGTAGGAAGGACATGGGGAATTATAGACCGATTAGCCTTACGTCCATTGTAGGAAAAACAATGGAAAGGCTCATAATAGAGATCTAGTGATGCTAGATAGGGAAGGGAGGCTGACAGCCACACAACATGGCTTCCGCAGAAACAGGTCCTGCCAGACAAACCTTGTGGAATTCTATGACAAGGTTTCAAGATGGCTAGATGGAGGGGATGCAGTGGATGTGGTATACCTGGATTTCAGCAAGGCCTTTGACAAAGTGCCCCATGATATCCTGGTGGAGAAACTGAGGAGTTTTGGGATACACCAAAGCACTGTCCGGTGGATTAGGGCATGGTTGACGGACCGAAAGCAGAAGGTAACCATTAGCGGGGAATCGTTGGGATGGCAGCCAGTGACAAGCGGGGTCCCCCAGGGCTCTGTCCTGGGGCCGATCCTGTTTAATCTTTTCATTAACGACATGGAAGAAGGGGTGAACAGTCTGCTGATCAAATTCGCAGACGACACTAAAACTGGAGCAGTGGCCACAACTGAGGAGCAGATACACCAGATCCAAAAGGATCTGGACAGACTATGGAAGTGGGCAGGAGACAACAGGATGGCGTTCAATGTGGAGAAGTGCAAGGTCTTGCACTTGGGGCATAGGAATAGCTGTCATAAGTACAGGTTAGGGGACAAGTGGCTGGAGAGCAGCACTTGTGAAAGGGACCTCGGGGTACTGGTTGACCGCAGGCTAAACATGAGTCAGCAGTGTGATGCGGTGGTCAAGAGGGCGAATGCCACCCTTGGTTGCATAGCCAGAAGTGTGGCTTCTAGATCAAGAGAGGTATTACTACCACTCTACATGACTCTGGTGCGCCCGCAACTGGAGTATTGTGTTCA
>JAIXND010000779.1:6026851-6110000 GCA_023646645.1 Varanus salvator macromaculatus | reverse complement strand
GTTTATTAAATAGTTCAGTAAACCATTTGATTCAGAATATTTTTTTTCTTGTTTTCCTCCTCTAAAAACTAGGTGCGTCTTATGGTCAGGTGCGTCTTATAGAGCGAAAAATACGGTATGTGTGCTAGTATGCTTTTTTAAAAATCTTCACTGTTTTCTTTTCAAATATAATTTGAAAAATATTTGTATAGCTGTACATTGCCATGAGTAGCATTGATGGAAAAGTGGTTGCGTTCTTAGAAGTTGCAGGCTTTGCAGTAGCACCAGCAGCAGAAATTTTTTAGTTGCTTTTTATGCATATGCAAAGTGAAGTGTAAACAAGTGCAGGACAAGTTGTAATGATATTAGAGCAACCTTAGCAAGGACACCCAATACTTTGGGTAGCTGGTTGGGAGCATAAGCTAAAAGCAGTCCCAGTTAAAGTGGGCATGGGACTCATCTGGATGCCTGGTGCACGTCAGTAGGAACAGAGTTCCACTCTGGTGGGGCCACCATCTCTTTGGAGAAGGCCCTTCTTCTTCTGCATGCCATCCTAATGGATGTGGGTAGCAGATACCTGAGATGTGTCTAAACCAGGTATATACAGGGATGTGTGCACTAAGGCAGTGTTTCCAGGAAAATGGTATGTTCCTTAGCTGTTGAAGAATAGAAGGGGAAAAGCAACGATTTGAGTCATGCCTGGAAACTGACTGTCGACCAGTGTAAGTGATACAGCATTTCAGATTTTCTGGCTATCAGCAACAAGTATAAATAAAACAGACAACAGGCAGAAACTTGGAGGGTACTCCCTGGATTCATATGACAGCTTTGCCTTTGCTAAGATATCATCTTGGAGTTTCAAGGCAGATTTTTCTAGTATAGTCATTGCTCAGTTGTTTGGTTGTTACGAAGCCTTCATCTATGTTTTCTCAAGGTAGAGTTTCTATTGATAGAAAATCGCTTTCTCCCACATTCAAGCCTCAGCATTTTGGCATTGTGAAAATGATTTTTTCACCCCTACTCCCAAAGTGATAATTCTGAGCTGTTAAAAGTGTGAATTGATATATAGTTATAGCACCTTTCTACTATCATTTGGACTGGGTGTCTTGCTTTTGACTGTATTTAATATATATAATCATAATTTTATTGTATATCATGATCATTTCCCTTACCCACACTTCTCTGTTTGCTTTCCTGAAATTGTGGGACAGCTCCCACTATGCAACTGCAGACGTCGCTGAAAGCTTTTATCTGGAGTGGAAGGGGATTGCAGATGTAGGAAGCGTGATCTTCCTGTCGCACACCCTCCCTGCCTCACAAATTGCACATGATTGCTTGCTTTGCATTGTCTGTGTGCAAGTGAGTAGGTGGAATTAATTTAACCTCAGTAGCTAAATGTTGCAGAAAGGGAAGGTGGGAGGGCAAAGTGGTTAATGCCATTTGGCAAGGAGGAAAATGTAAGATAAGCTTCAATGTGCAGGCAGCTCAAACCAAGCAAGCTACTACAGCAGGTGATGTTGGACAGAAGCACTTGTGTGGGCAATGGCATGATCTTGTGCCTGATCCGTTATCTTCCTGAACATGGGATAACCGATTGCAGAGGAGGATGTGATGACAGCTCTGTGTTGTAGTAACAACTCCTTTTCAGAACTTTTCTTTTTCTCTTTATATTACTGGAAACCTTTCAGAGTGATAAATTTTCCTGTTCTCTTGCCTCTCCTCTCCAAACAAAGAAAGCTCTGCAGCAGTGATTTTTCTGAAAATTGCTACCTCAGATCCTAGTGGGGTAGAAGATCAGCATGGACCCTGGCTCAGATTTGTATGGTTGCTATGAATTCTTAGTATGTTTCAGGCTTCCTATAAGGGTTTTTAAAATCCTAATAGATTTTAAAATAATTTTTATAGGCATATCTTGACAGAATGTTCGTAGAGAATGATTGGGGTATGTGCCATTCTGTCTATGCACACACAACATGTGTACCTGTGTGCTCATTCTGATAAGGCTGCCAAAAGAAAAATTGCTTGGCCAAAATTTAAACTCTGACTTCCAGGTGCCACAAACCCATGAGCATCGAAAAGTATAGCTTGAGCTACTATAGCTTCCCAGACCCGCAACCTCCTAAATGTGGTAGGAATTATAGATCCTCAGCCAGCATGGCAATTGACTCTGGTTGTAAAATGACCTATGTCTCAAGTATCCACTGCATGAAATGATGCTCAGATATTGCTTCTTCAAATGGTAGGGAAAGCATTTACTCTCTGCCTTATGATAGATGCTTTCTGCAATATTCAAGCCTTTTGTCCTCTTGCATGAGGAATTGGATCATGCATGATTGTGAGAAACTGGTGCTCACCTGCTCATGGTGGGGTTGCATTCCTCACAAAGGATTAGGATCACAGCTGGTGGGTGGCCTTTTCACTGGAAGCCAAATTACCTTCCATCAGTTTCATCCAGTATGTTTGTTGTGACCCTTTCAGGCTGTGAGAGGGGCAGGCCATGGGGATTGTGTGCTGGGTTAGATGACTGTGATGCAGCTTACTCTGTTGTACAAGGGGCTTGCTTTCAGAATTGTCCAGAATTTGCAGAAAGCCAAAAGGACATCTACCAAGTTGCAGGAACAGCTATGATCATCTCAATGTCCTGGTGCTTATGCCAATGGGGCTAGCTCCTGGTCCATTCAAGGCACTGGGAATTACTTTCAAAGCCCAGTGTGACCTCAGAATGGGATACCTGAGAAATTTGTCTTCCTCTGCAGTCTGCCCATATATTAAGATTTCTGCGGGCGGGGTGAGTCCCTCTTCTGGGTGGCTCCCACAGTCTGGAACCTCAGTGGTGCTTCTCCTGGGTATGAAATCCTCTCCTTGGGCAAGATTTTCTGGCATCTCTTTTGTTGGCTTTTTGGCATGGAGCAACCTCCACTCGCCCCGCTCCTCCCCCCAGTCCTCTTTAGTCCACGATGTAATCAGTTTTATACTGTTTTGGGGTCTTGCTCATTTGTTACTAGCTTTGATGGTGCTTTACTTCTGTTGAGTTATATTTTCTTTTTATGAGTTGTAAAGCTGCCCTTGAGAAAGCATTTTTTGTTTTGTTTTTTGTTTAAACACACAATCAAATAGAAGGTTTTCTGAGTAAAAGTGGCTGTTTAAAAGCCACAGTATGATTTTATCATAAAGTATAATCCAATGTTGTAAATCCTATTCTTTAATCTCTGCAACTCAAGAGCAGCCTTAATTGTGTGGTAGAAATACATGTGTGGGAGGTCAGGCTAATGGCCTGAACCATGAACAGGAGGTTTACAGGAAAAGAGCAATCCAGATTTGTAAGCCTTGGTTTGTTCTGGATTACAAGTCTGGAATGGTTCTCCTACAACCTCCAGTTTTGTTTTTGGGATACAAGTTTAGGTTGCTCCTCCCCTAAAAGCTTCCAGCGCACTTGCTCATTCATACTTCATTATCAACAACAGATAAAAGAACATTTGGCTTTTACATTTTGTTCTTTAATTTTTATAATGCTTTTATTGTTTTTTGTATTTCATATTATATTTTGATTATTGTTTGTAAGCTGCTCAGAAAGCTTCAGCTATTGGAAAATGGAGAAATGCAATTATTCTTATTCATAATGAACCAATACTATTGTGCACTGTTTGTGATATATAGACCAGGTCACTGTGCTGCAAGCATCATTCTGCCACAATCCACAGTTGTTCTTAGGTACACATTTTGTGTGTCTTCAGATGGTTTCATGTGAGACTTTAAGTTTCACATGCATATTTCCAACTTCCATATAGCCTGAGGTGCCTGATTCTGCCTAATCTTGGAAGCTAAGCAGGGTCAGACCTGGTTAGAATCTGGATGGGTGACTTGAGTGTATGATTCTATGATCATTGTTGTAAACTGCCCAGAGAGCTTAGGCTAGGGGTGGTATAGAAATGTTAATTGTCAAGCAACTGTAGTGTTCAGGGCATTAAATGCTGTGGCAAATGTATTTGCATAAGGTGAAAGTATTATGAATATTGTGGATTGTGTGGCTGCTTGACTGTATGGTGCAGTGAAGTTGTGCTGCTTGGCAATTAGAGACAACCCTTACAAATACAGAATCTCTTCTAGAGCCATTAACATCAATGGCAGTGTAGCCACTGACCACTTCGATGCAGATTGGACTAATCTCGCAACCCTAACAATGATAGAAGGTTTACTTCCCTGTCACATTTGGAAACCTGCCTTTTTCCATGAATAGGTGGATGTTTCACAGATTTTTGTGCAGTTATTCATCTTGAACTCACAAGGCAAATGCTATTGTTCCCTTATGATTGTATGATAGTGGAGACCCATTGTGGTTGTTCTGAAATTTTATCTGTTCAACCAAGGAAGCCATTGAAAATATTTTTTGAAATCTTTGCATGTGTGCTGCCGTTTAATCTGTCAATTACTGTGGAAATCGACATGGCTGGGATGCAGGCACTAAAGGGCTGTTGAAGGAGTTGAGTGGGTGCAAAGACGAAGAAATGGCTGAAGGAAAATGCTGAAGGAAAATTCGTTGCATTAAAAAGCAGCCTTCAGATATTGCTTTGACGTAGATGCTGCTAGAAAGTAGTGCTAACTGTCTAACGGAATCCCAGAGGAATTTGTCACCTGGGATAACTTTTGTGCATTACTGAGCAGAGCAGACCAGCCATGAAAATTGGGTATAAGGATTTCTTGTGTGTGTAGCTATATTTGAAAATTAAGTAATTAGGGATGTTCTGTGCAGCCTCCTAAAATTAATCCACTTTGTTTCAGGCTAACCATAAAAGCAGGGCAGGGCTGTTCTTCTGTGCAAGAGTTCCTTCCAGGGCTCTGAAAGATGGCTAAGAGGTGTGTTTGATGTTCTGTGCTCACTGCTCCTGCCTGTCTCCACATTATGTGACTAGAATGAGGGAGCATGAAGATTGGAATCTCTTTAAGGGCAGCTTCTGCTGTGCCATGATGGGAGGATTGATAGATGTCTTTGAGTGCCTCCTGGAAAATGTAATAAGTTCAGTCGTTCATGTGATTGCCACAATCAGTCAGTAAGACTAGCTCGAAAGGGGACCCCCCCCCCACAGAGTTGCTAGCCCCAAAACTCTTTTGCTGCCCTGCAGATATTGTTAGTCATTGCCAGCTTAGAGAGAGAGGAATCAACCCCCCACCTTTTCTTTTTTAAATTCCAACTTAATGGGTTGCAGTTCTTCACACAGGCAAAATGGATCTCTACAAGACTGACTCTGATTCTGCTAATGTTTGCTCAAAAGTGTGTCCCCTTCAATGGGACACACAAGTAAATTATTTGTTCATTTGCGTATTTAAAGCATTTATTCCTTGATCTTTAGCCAGTAGGGCTAGAATCGTATACCAGGTTACCGGGGAGTCAGCCTGCAGTTGGATTTACTTTCAAGTAGGCATGCGTAGGAGTGTATTATGGGACTGCCATATTCATTTTTTAAAAATTAGATAGTCCCTACCTCCAGGTTTATAATTAATAAAAGACATGACACAAATGGAAAAGTTGGCTGGAGAAGGAAAAGAAAAATAAGAGCATTCAGGCATAAATTCTTACTGTTATGATAGCCTAAATATGTATAGGATCAGTCTGCTAAGACAAAACTCACTGGAGAAGACAAGCCAGGAAAAGGGAAGAGCCAAGAAGGAGGGACAGGTTAGATATGAGATGGCTCAACTGTGGAAGGGAAGTCACAGTTTTGCATTCATGAATGCTTAGCAGAGGACAGATATTCTGGAGAGCTTTCATTCATGGGGTTACCATAAATTGGAGATGCCTTGACAGCAGGCATCTGTAGCAGGCACTACAGCAGCAGGGGATTAAGTTTCCAAGGTGCTGTAGTTTTGACTGGGAGATGGATCAAATGGTCTCCTTGTCCAGGCTAAGCACACTTCTTTGTGTAGTCCAGTCCTAATTTCACACTTGCTAGAAAGAGCTTTGAGACTGCTGTGCTTGATTGATCCTCAGTGAGGATACATTTCAGGCTTCCCTGATGAAAAATCTTGTTTAGAAGGGTTTGTTTGCAGTCAGTCCTGATGTTTTCAAGTTTTGTTCTGTTACTTGACATCAGCCATGATGGTATGAAAAGAAGCAAAATGCCTCCTGTATTCTTACACAGACATATAATTTGAGAGAGCATAGTGCATACTGAGCCTAGAGAAATGGTACTTTTGTGAGCCTTCCTCCCTGCTCTTTTTTTAAAGGAAGCCCTGATTGTGACTTCCTTAATTGGGGCCCAATTCGTGCATTATCTAAGTACATCATAGCCACCAAAGAGCCTCTCTGTGGCTCACCTCTACATGCTGCCAGCTTGAGGTGCAAAGGCCAGTCTCATTGGCACACATGCAATTTCACTTTGCAGTGTGACAATCTGACCATAATTTTTCCATTGCTACCATTGTACCATGAGGCTTTGTAGCAGTTACAATGCTGCCTGGGTAACACAGGAAGATTTCTTAAAAGCTAATTTTTCAGTGTGAGTTGAGGATGTGAGGAAACATTTACAAGGTTGGCTTAAGTCCTGGCCCTTTAGTTCAGGAGTCCTCAAACTTTTTCTAAAGGGGGCCAGTTGACAGGTGCCAGCGGTGGGTGTGGGCTGCCAAGGCAGTGCCAGCCAGTGCGTGCAAGGCGGGGACAGGGGGTGCATATCATGAGGCACTGGCTTGCTCGCAAGATCATTTTTTCCAAGTGATTCTAAAGCAACCTCCTTGTGAGCAAGCTGCCCTCCTGCCTAGTAAGTGCAAAACCTGTGGGGTGGGCCAGTTAAATGGGCATGGCAGGCTGGATCTGGCTCATGGGCCTTAGTTTGAGAACACATGCTTTGGTTCATGCACTTAGGAAAGTTACCACCAGGTTACCTGTCTTAGTATTCTCTTTGTTTTGGTGGTGGTGGGGGGGGAGGGATTCATTTTTCTTCAATTAAGGGGCACTCCTTGTGGAAAAACTTGCATCCTAGAAGTAATCCAGGGAAATTGCCTTGTCCCTGCTACCCTGGTTAATGCTTTTTTAACATGCCTTGATCTGGGAGCCCAGCAACTGGTATTGTGGAGAATCTGTGATCTCTAGCTATAGAGTTTGTGAATTGAATAATCTTGGAAAGCTACCAGCAGCCCAAGACACAGAAATTGTCTTTGCATAACTTCAAGGTGACACTATAAGAGTGTTTCTTCCACTGACCTCAACCTTGATTTGCAAGATCGTTTACTCAGAACTTTGCCAGCTAATCTGTATTCTCCCTTGAATGCGTTCAGACTGTAAATCTGCCCAGTTACACAGGCAATGCTGCTTTTTCCAGAGAAGATCATAAGACTGAATGCATCATTGTTTTCAGGTTTGAACCAGTCCACAATGATACCATTGTAGAACCATTCTTTGTCAGCCATGTTGGTTCTCAGCCCCTCACTTTAAAAGACTCTAAATATTGGTGTTTGGCTTCTGTTAAATAAGGGGCTGAATTCCTTCAGGAGACACAGGCTCTTCACAGAGGTGCCCAGTAAAGTGAACCTGCACTGGTCCCCATGAGGACTCCCATCTTGAAACATGCATTGCCTTGGTGAAGATGGAGGGCTTTGTGCCCCAGAAGCTTGGCCACACTGAGTGCGATTGTGCACAGTGTTGAAATGGGTCTCTCCTGGCATCACTGACGCTTGTAGCAAGATGGCTGCAGTGCCAGCTAATTGCAGGTTAACCAATGTTGATGTGTGACAGTGCATCTGAAGAGGAAAGCACATTTAGGGCCATTCGTCCTGCTAAAGAGACTGCTCCTTGGATTACATGGTGATGCCTGCATTGCCATCCATCACAGGCTGGGATTCATTACACTGATGAATTGGGGATGCTTGATTTCTGGGGATAAATGAAGGAGAAAAAAGTTCTTTGCTAGATACCACAGAGGTATAGGTCATTAGGTCTCACTGGGCATGAAATTTAAGATGGATTGTAAGGGCTTCTGGCTGTAAGGGATGGAGTCCCCTCCCCCTGACAACCCTTCACAAAGGTTTTCTTATATGCCACAGTGCAATCTCTTAAAAGAAATGTCCAAAATATCCCTGTGTGGTAATAGTAGAGGCCTGAGGTTGGGAGGGATCTACAAAAAAGTGAGTGTTAAGTGAAACAAAATCTGCCCATCATATCCTAAAGGCAGATGAGCTTGCTGAGAACGCTAGGGGTAGAACTGCCTATGGGGCACAGACCAAAAATATAGAAGCTTAAGCACAGGTGATTGTCACATTTAGTTCTTGTTGCTGCTTTCCCTCTTTTACCTCATTTGCTAATTTGGCTTTGCCATCCTTAACATTTATTGTAAAGCCCCTGATGCATTACTAAAAGGTCCCTGCCCTCTCTCCTGCCTGCCATGGATGAGACCATAGGGGGAAGAAGTTGCCTTCTTGCTCACAGTCATCTCTAGGACTCAAGAAACTTTGCAATGAAAACTCAAGTACCTAAGTGAACTCTCAACCTTTTCTCCCTTTTCTCCCAATCCCCTCTCCTTAGAGTCTAAGGAATTGCCTTATTTAAGCTGCTCTGGAAGCCCTGGCAAGATAAATATGCTCAGAATACCTATAAAGATCATATAGTTACGATCAACGACGAGAGGTCGTTGAGGCCCCATTGGTGAGGGTGTTCAAAGAGAGGCTGGACATGCACATGGTGGGCATGTCGTGAGCAGAGCCGGCTGGTGCCGGAGGTCAGACTAGATGGCCCAGGAGGCCCCTTCTGACTTGCTCTGTTTCTATGTTTCTGTGATCCAGAATGTTCAATAATACCAATATATAACCTGTGAGAAAGAAGCTGCTGTGATAAGTTGAAATATTCTCCTATAAAGAAGTGGTATGCACCTGCTTTCCTTACATTCCTTTGTCTATAAAAAATTATAAATAAATACCTGTAACATCATCCAAACCAACATACCAAAATGCTGTTGCTTAACCTACCTGAAACTTCTCCTCATGCAGTTTCAAATTAATGATTTAATGTGAATTGCAGCTTTTACAAATATATGGCATTGAAGCCACTGCAATTATTATTTTTAATTAAAGGTATTAATAACCATAAGTGACACACTAGGCTTTATTTATGACATTTTTATCTGCTCTTCCTCCAAGGAGTTTGGGCAGTATGTACAGTTCTGCTCAAATCCATGTTATCTGGCAACAACCCTGCAAGGTGGGTTAGAGTGTGAGTTAGAGTGGCCAGTATGCCTAGTGAGCATTGTGGCTGAGTAGAGATTTGAATGTCTTGGTCTGATAGTCCTACCAAGTATGCCACATGGGCTCATTTTTGTTGGGTAATTTATAGAAATATATTGAATGCATTTATGTACTTTTCTGTCTGTTCCTGAAATAAATCTAATGAATTATGATTCTTCGTTAGCTTGAGGGATAGGTAAGGTCAAGAAGAGTTTGGTGGTTTGATCAGGTATCCAACAAATGTCTTAACATGGTCAGGATTTGAACTGGGACTTGGTCTCCAGGCTTTGCACTGGATGAATATGGAACACTTTATATTTTCTCTATAAATAGATATTTTCCTGACTTCAACAATTTCTATTGATCTTTCTTGGATGATTGCCAGCTTGTCAATCTTTGCTCTGCAGCAAGGTGCTTAAAGCTAAATATAGTATTCCCAGTAAAGAGCAGGACCTTCTTCACAGCACTGTTGTTTGTAGCCACATTGGCTGCTTCCGTGTGGTACCAGCTTCCATAGCACCTGTATATGCTTGGATGTCCTGCTTTTTGCATCACTCCCATGCAAACAGGGAATGGCAGTTTAACAACATCTGAATGAGAGCCTTCCCAAGTTTAAAAGTCTATAACCCTGTGAGGAAGACAGGCCTAATGAGTTAAATGGGCATAGCATGTCGGCCTCAGTCCCAGTAAAGCAAGAGGAAAGCAGTTACTGCCATTCTCATCTGGGTCTCCTTTTGCCCACTTGCCCTGCATTGCAGAGTCCTTGTCTGTCTTAATGCAGGCTTGGGAGGGAAAGCATGGGGAGGCTGGGGAAGAGCATGGAGGAGCAGTGGTGGGTGCCGCACCATCTTAATGGTGCACTGGGGATGTTAAAGGGACAGCACGGATTTCAGGGTTACTGCAAGGCAATTTTTGGTGTCAGAATTCACCCCAAGTTTTCATTAACTGAAATGCAGGTTGGATTTAGAAATGCTTGTCTCCAAGTTTGTGTTGTGTATTAAAAATCTTCACAAGTGGTACATTCCAGGGTAAAAGATGTTCTTGTCACCTGTGCAAGTATTGCAGGAATGGCATTGCTAAGACAAAAATAGATGCATTATGTAGCTTTCTTATCTATATAAAGGCCATTAGAGTCAATGGAAAGAACTTCAGTGATTTTGATACTTCATGCTGCAGTGCGGAAGAAAGAGCTGTCTGTGGTCAAGTATTGTTCAGGTTCCAGATATCTTTGGAGATCAGTTTGTTTAATCTTTATGCCATAGGAATTCTCTCTAGACATGGTTTGTATGATAAATGACCAACCTATGTAATTGCCAGTCAGCAGTACAGATCTTGCCAACTTTAGCCCACTTCCACAAATTTGACCAGACAAGCAGGTCTTTAACACAGCTAAGCCAGGAAAGTGCAGGAAGTGCCTGGTAGTTCATGACAATGACATCTATTCTCTGCTTCACATTGATTTCCATCTAATATGTGGCTGGAAGAGCTGATAACCTAAGGGGATTGTAAGTAACTATAAAACCAGCTAGCTGCTAATGACCAGAAAAGAATATCCAAGCTAGATGTGAAAATCCAATGTGCATAATTGTCATTACATGTTTGGGATCATGATGATCCACAGAATTCACAATAGTTAGGCCAGTGAGAAGAGAGAAGGCAGATCTTTATTTTCAGCAGTTTTTGAATTTGCTGTGAGCAAGGAAAGGTAAAACTTCCATTTTGAGAAATGAGCAAAAACCCATGGGAATGGGGAAGGTTGCAGCTAATGAAGAGGGCAGCAATATAATCAGCAGAATTGGCATAAAGGAACCCTGAATTTGGTGATTGTTCATGGCTGTGCTGTGTTCTTATTCTGGGACATCGGTGCAAGTTTCAGCAAAAGATGTGAATTGTCAACCTTGTAAGTGCCCGGAGATTATCAGTCTGTCCAAAATGTCTTGGTGTCTCGGGCCAAAAATCCAAATGGCGCTTTTTCAGCATGCTGGCTAACTTTATAATAAACAGAATAACTGCACATTTCCTGCCATGGATTGGTATCCCAATAACTGCTGAATAAGGAATGGTAGGGTTGATCCTGATCATTAGTATTTGGCTGATTGAAATTCTTATGTTGAAGGGCATCAATCCATACATTTTTCAAATGTTTAAAATAAAAATAACTATTTCCTAACAATTGTATTTGTTTAGCTTTGTTTAGCTTACACATCATATGTAATATCAATTTCAGGGACCACAGAAGCATTGAAAGGGACAGCATTTCTCATTTATTTATTTAAAACCTTTATAACCCATATTTTGCATAGCCTCAGGATGGCGTACAGCAATAATCATAAAATACAATTAAAATATTAAATAATAAACATTAAAACATTCAACTATAACAATTCAAATTAAAGAAGAGAAAAAAGAAAAGAAAATGCATCTGTAAAATATTATCTTATTAAAATTATTAATTTAATTATTAAAATGATAGGTAAATAAAAGATCCTTACTTGGCACCGGAAAGAGAGTTGGCGCCAGGCACACCTCTCTGGGGAGTATCTGGGGGCCACCACAGAGAAGGACCTCCTCTGAGTAGTTATTCTCTGTACCTCCTTCAGAGAGGGTTCCCCGAGCAAGGCCTCCCCTGCCAATCTTAAGGGGCATGAAGGCATGTAGGGAAGGAGATGTTCCTTCAGGTATCCTGGTCCCAAGCCGTTTAGGGCTTTGTAGGTTAATACCAGCACCTTGAATTGGGCTCCGACTTCAATTGGGAGCCAGTGTAGCTGATAGAGGGTGTTATAGGAGAATATAACTTGAATGCTGTAACTAGAATATATGCTAGAATATTTCTAGTAGGTTCATAGCAGTATCCATATATGCAAACTATATTCCATCACAAGTCTGTCCCTTTACTGCCAGCTCAGCAACCTGAACAAATGGTGTGTAAACATTTGGGGTGTTGCCGTGTCCTTCCTCCCATGCCCTCAATGGCCCCCTCCTTCCAGCCAGTGCCACTGGCAGCTTGTCAGAAAACCCAGAAAACCTACCCAAGGTAGGCTCCTGGCAGCTTGTCAGAAAAATCCAGATGGGAAAACTCTCCTGAAATTGCTTCTTTAAATGTGAATTCATAGTCTTTTGCTGAAAACTATCAGAATAAAATCCACAATGTGCTTCTGAAAAGCGACCGCAATCCACATTACCACATTGTAGGCATAAGGGGTGCCTTGCTTTTTCCACCTGGTTATTAGCAGTAGGCAATAAACATCTCTCAGGTGATTGTAAGTTTGTCAAATGTATTCTTAAAAACCCCAAACTTTGTATTGTTCTTACCTTTTATGGTTACCTAAGGAAACATTTTCAGCATGGTCCCTGTATTGGTATAGCCCCAAGATCCTGCTTCCGAATTCCATCCCCTCTGCAATGAATCCATGTTTGAATTTCATCTTGATCAGTCCATCATATAAAAGAGCCAAGGTAGATCTAGGTCCAGGAATTTTCTCTCAACAACAAATGCTTTGTTTGATGGGCACTGCAGTGGCTTCTCATTCAAATATTTTCTGTCATCTGAGGTCCTATCTAGTGGCATTGTCATTGAAGCTTTGGGGAGATGTGTCCTCTCGGAAGACAGCCTTATTGAATTCAGCAGGACTTACATAGGATTGCAATCTAAATCTACAGATTTCTTAGAAGATAGCAAATGGTCCTGCTGTATATAGTTTAGCAAATACTAGTTGTTTCTTTCTGTGGTTCTTTTATTTAATAAAAGAATTTCTCATCGATTGCCGGGGTAATACTTTAGCCCAGGGCCTCTCAGCATGGATCTTGTGCAGGTATACAGCAGATCACAGAAGCGAGTACACCCCTCACATTTTGTAAATATTTTATTATATCTTCGTGTGACAACCCTGAAGAAATGACACTTTGCTACAATGTAAAGTAGTGAGTATACAGCTTGTATAACAGTGTACATTTGCTGTCCCCTCAAAATAACTCAAAACGTAGCCATTAATGGCTAAACCGCCGGCAACAAAAGTGAGTACACCCTTAAGTGAAACTGTCCAAATTGGGCATTATTAGCCATTCTCCCTCCCCGGTGTCATGTGACTCGTTAGTGTTACAAGGTCTCAGGTGTGAATGGGGAGCAGGTGTGTTAAATTTGGTGTTATGGGTCTCACTCTCTCATACTGGTCACTGGAAGTTCAACATGGCACCTCATGGCAAAGAACTCTCTGAGGATCTGAAAAAAAGAATTTTTGCTCTACTTAAATATGGCCTAGGCTATAAGAAGATTGCCAAGACCCTGAAACAGCTGCAGCACAGTGGCCAAGACCATACAGTGGTTTAACAGGTCAGGTTCTACTCAGAACAGGCCTTGCCATGGTCGACCAAAGAAGTTTAGTGCACATGCTAAGCGTCATATCCAGAGGTTGGCTTTGGGAAATAGACGTATGAGTGCTTGTCAGCATTGCTGCAGAGGTTGAAGGGGTGGTGGGTCAGCCTTTCAGTGCTCAGATCATACGCTGCACACTGCATCAAATTGGTCTGCAGGACTGTCGTCCCAGAAGGAAGCCTCTTCTAAAGGTGATGCACAAGAAAGCCCGCAAACAGTTTGCTGAAGACAAGCAGACTAAGGATATGGATTAGTGGAACCATGTCCTGTGGTTTGATGAGACCAAGATAAACTTATTTGGTTCAGATGGTGTCAAGTGTGTGTGATGCCAACCAAGTGAGGAATACAAAGACAAGTGTGTCTTGCCTACAGTCAAGCATGGTGGTGGGAGTGTCATGGTCTGGGGCTGCATGAGTGCTACCGGAATTGGGGAGCTACAGTTCATTGAGGGAACCATGAATGCCACCATGTACTGTGACATACTGAAGCAGAGCATGATCCCCTCCCTTTGGAGACTGGGCCGCAGGGCAGTATTCCAACATGATAATGACACCAAACACACCTCCAAGACGACCACTGCCTTGCTAAAGAAGCTGAGGGTAAAGGTGATGGACTGGCCAAGCATGTCTCCAGACCTAAACCCTATCGAGCATCTGTGGGGCATTCTGAAACGGGAGGAGGAGGAGCGCAACGTCTCTTAACATCCACCAGCTCCGTGATGTCGTTATGGAGGAGTGGCAACCAGTGAAGCTCTGATGAACTCCATGCCCAAGAGGGTTAAGGCAGTGCTGGAAAATAATGGCGGCCACACAAAATATTGACACTTCGGGCCCAATTTGGACAGTTTCACTTAGGGGTGTACTCACTTTTGTTGCCAGCGGTTTAGACATTAATGACTGTGTGTTGAGTTTTGAGGGGATAGCAAATTTACACTGTTATACAAGCTGTATACTCACTACTATACATTGTAGCAAAGTGTCATTTCTTCAGGATTGTCACATGAACAGATATAATAAAATATTTACAAAATGTGAGTGGTGTACTCACTTCTGTGATATACTGTATGTATGAAACATTGGCTTTAACAAAACTGGATGAAATATCCAAATATCTATTTGAGGTTGGCATCTATATGCTGCCCATTCATATATCAAAAGTGCTGTAAGTTTCTCAGTCCATTTAATTATATGAGATTTATCCTTCTAAATTTGTAATATCAGTATTTTAGTTATCAGAAGGGCACAAATAATCAATTTATCCTTCCATGAACAAATTTTTATGATGTAGATAAATATTTTAAAAGAGCATGTGTATCAGTGAATATTAAGGACTGTTCCAGTACAAAATTTATCTGTGTTAATAACCTACTCCCCAAAAGAAGCAACTACCAGGCATTGTCAAAACATGTATCTAAAAGAAGCAGTATCCATATTGCATTGCCACCAATTACTGTATTTCCCCGAAAATAAGACACTGTCTTACATTGTTTTTGGCTCACAAAAACACACTAGGTCTTATTTTCGGAGTAGTCTTATTTTTTTTTTTTCAATGCGTACAACAATCCACGCTTATTCATGTACAACAGCATGAATACATGTACATTTGGTATAACTCTGCCTGTGACGGGAGCCGGCGCTAGAGGAAGCATTGGCTTATGCAGCTCTGCTCCCTCCTCAGGGAGCGGAGGGAGCAGAGCTACATAAGCTTGTTTCCTCCACATAGTGTGTTAAGTTAAAAAATAAAGTTTAAAAAGGCTCTTTATGTTCCCCACTGGCCCTGGGAATAAACATAGCTAGATCTTATTTTTGGGGTAGGTCTTATATTTTAGCAAGTATCAAAAATAGTACTAGGTCTTATTTTTGGGATAGGTCTTATTTTTGGGGAAACACGGTAGCTGTATTAGACAATCTCTCATTAAAGTGATGTTACAGGGACTAATAGACATGAATCAAAAGGTTTTGCAGAATAAAACATTACAGACAAATGCTGTTTATGCATTTTGTGGCAGTGCCCACCACAGTTTCTCAAATTCCCAAATGTGACCCCGATCCAAAACTGTTGAAGACCCCTCCTTTAATTAACTGAGTTTTCATGTTACTATTCCTGCAATCACTAGATCCTTGATCTATTAAATCTTTTTGAATATTTAGGGTACATGTTCCACACATTTATTTACTTACTTAAAATCCATTTTTTTATACAGCTAAAATCACTTTTTTGCTGCTCTTCTTTATAAAAAAGGAAGTTTTCCAGGCTTACTCAAGCAAGCTATTCAAAAGTATCTTGCCAGGAACATGTGATAATCGGTGCATACATTGGTAACAATATGAAGAAATGTAGTTGTGTGATATTTACCTGTTGTAGTGACATTGCAAAAACTGGTTACTATTAGTTATTTCAATTTATGGTGCTACATTAGACCACACTTGGGCTCTGAATGGTTTACAAGCAATTAAAACAACATAGCAGTTTTAAAATCTGTAACTCTAGAACATTAACAAAACATCAAAAAATATAAAGGAACATAATCCAACACATTAAAATCATTACATAAAAACTTTTCGATAAACAATTTAAAATTAGGATAAAATCATAAGTGAAGAAGTTAATCAAAATTTCTACTAAAATCAACTATTAAAATAGCTGGAAAAAAAAAGGAAAAAATGAGATTGAAATGGAAAAATAATTGCTATTAATGTTCCCCTCTCCCTGTGGCCCTGTAGATTCTTGTTCTGTTTGTTGGAAATGAATTTCCCTGGGTTAGTAGAAGATTTTTCCCAGTTTTTATCTTTATCTAACCCTTTAAATGTGCATTTTTAATAATTACCGGAACATTTACAAGGAGGAAAGTTGGCTGATAATCTAGCTTTATAGTCTTGCATTAATAGAGCTGCCCATGAGAGATTCCACACTCTCTGAATAGCAAGCAACTTTGAGTCAGTTATTAAATCTGTGGATATTTCTTTTCTTTTGGGGCGGGGGGGAGACCAGATGCGCAAAATGGTGCACACTGATTCAGTTTCTCTGCCTTTCTTATACATGGGGATGGAGGAGGGGTGGTTCTAACTAAACATTTTGGAAGCACCTATCATGAAATCATATCAGATGAAAGTGATTGCATAAAGGCTTTCAGGAATGGTGCTTTATACATGTGAAACATTTTATTCTCTGGCTGTGCTCCTGGCAGTCTGTACTGAGATAGCACATTGGCTTTTGTCTCTTACTCAGCCATTGAGTCTACATACAAATCATAGGCAGAAGAAGCTGGTTCAAGGTGAATCCAAGAGTCCTCTCTGCCATCAGGGTGCATGGTGTTTTGACTTGTGGATAAATAACAAGCAACCCCAGGCTCAGAATGCAGGTAGTTTAAGATAGTGGCTACATTACTAGCTGTAACTTATTACGATCATTTTGTGCCAGCATATGTCAATTGCACTGGCTCCCAGTCTATTTCCTGGCCTGAATGGAAGTGACCCTGGCCTGGACTTTTTGACCTTGTAAAGTTTGATAAGACTTTGGACCAGGTACCTGAAGAACCCCCTGTCTCCTCCCCGCACTGAGGTGGGGCAGTTTGCTACCAGGAAGGGGAGGACCCCAGTTTTGGCAGTGGGGCTGCAATTGTGGAATGCTTTTCCCGGAAAGGTATTCCTGGTGTCTGTTCACTTGCCATTTATGACACTTCCAGCTCTTTAACACTTAATTTCAACACTGCTAATGGTTACCTGTTGTTTTAAGAATCATAGAATGGAAGAGGTGGAAGTGGCCATCGGATCCAAGCCCCTGCTCAATGCAGGACTCCAATTGAAACCATTCATCTCAGAATAGAAATTTTGTTCGCTTTTTGTGCAATGAATGTTACCTTCACTGTGAATTTTTGAAAGCCAGTGTAGAACTTTCTATAAAACAAGTGAGGTGGCTGGTGCCTTATGTGAACAGAGAGAAGCATGAGGAAGAAAGGAGAGAAGACTGCATGATTGTGAAATTATTTGTATGTACAAGGATTTCTGATGCTGAGTAGAGCATCAGAACCACCTTGAAGTCACCTTGGGTGTCACCAGTGGTCGACAAATGGTCTGAGCTACTGAGTCTCCATTCTAGGATTTTAAAGACTGAAAAAGGTGCCAGATGCTGATCTAAATTTTATATTTTCGGATCATGGGTTGCATCGCATGTTAGACCTACCTAGGGTAGACCTATTGAAATTCATGGGACTTAAGTTAGACTACAGAATCCAATGTATTGGGTTCAATCCTATATGCGCTTTCCAGGAAGGACTCTCTTTCAGTTCATTTGGATGTTTCTCTTTTTAGTGGTCTTCACAAAGCTCTGTGCTTTTAACTGAGCCTGTCTAACAAAACCTCCACTTCTGTATATCAGTGGTTTAAGTATTTTGCAGACTTTTTATATGCGCATTTTGGTTTCTTTCATTGTAACTACCACTGTGTTGGAAAATGTCACTGATATAATTGTCTGTACACAAACTATTTCTTCAAACCCCTCCTCAGGCAAATTCTTAGTAGTCTGTGGAGAACTAACAATACATAAAAATATGTATTTTTCCTTCCTTGCCTGTTCTGCAGAGCCTGTAAAGTGGCAGTGGCATTGCCCTTTTCTCTCTATAGGGTATTGATTTTAGGCAGGCTTCCTGCCACTAGGTATTTGTTTTTATTTCAAATATTGTGTTCTTTTAAAATACACATTCTAGTTACATTTTTGAAAAGACATGTTGCTGCATTATTAGTTTAATTTCTGATCCTGTTCCAGAAACATAGGATTTTCCTACATGCTTGCTGTCTCCAAGCTGCATTGTACCTTGAATTAATTTAAAGCGCCTTCAAACATACAGAAAAGGCACGCGGTATAGTTCGCTGACTGGCATTCTGCAGTGGTGCAGCTATGTGAAGACTATACCACATGACTGCTCTGTACTAAACTGGTGTTCAGTCAAGCATTTAGGTTAGCACACAAATATAACAAGGTCTGATTCGGTGCCCTTGAGGTACTTAGTGTGTTCCGCTACTGGAATGTGGATAAACATGCCCTTACGGGAACAGGAGAGAGGCTTCTTGTTAAGGTGAGCAGAACAACAGTAACAAAACTGTGTGTAAGAGAATGTGCAAGGCATTTTATTTGAAAGCTTCTGATCATGACCTTGCAGAACAGATCAGTTTCCCTGAGAGACTACAACAATTATCATAACAAAGCTGAAGAGAGAACTTTTTTCATGCGGCTGTGTGCTTCCAAAGGAAAGTGAGCTATGTGAGAACGTAAAGCTAACGAACTGCTGGAAGTGTCAAACCTGAATGCGATTTGACTGCTGATTCTTTCTTATACTTCTTCTGTTTGCCCATGCTGCCATGGAAGATGTGCTCTGAGGCACTGCAAATGGAGGTTCATTGTACTGCACCTGCATAATTAATGCATTGGTGGCATTTCTCATCAGACGAAAGCCACTGCTCTTATGTGTTGGCTAAACTCTTTTGCTTTGGATGAACTATGAGACCAGAGATGAAAAGTAGATAAGGGAGAGGGGGAGGGAGAAGTGGACTCTTTGCTTACACATTTTGCCTTTTGTTTGTGTGCATGTACACAGCTCTGGGTTTTCAGATCTTTAAACAAATAATTGAAGCACTGTTTTATCACCATGGACAGAAAAATCTGACATGAATAGAATTTGGGTGCCTTTTACTATGCAAGGTCACCTTTAAATTAATCTTGGGACAGTAAAAAGTCCCCATAACAAATCTGTACATGTGGTTACTGAAGAAGTACTCTTAACTGCCTGCTTGGTTCATGGTCTGTTTGTTTTATCTTGATAACGCAATTTTAAAATCTTGATATTTTCCATTGGATGGCACAAGAAAGCACTTCACTGACAAAAATCAGTAGATTTAATAGGGTAATTTGCCATTTCTGGAAATGCCAGTATGTGAGTTCAGTGGACCAGTGGTTGAAAACCACTGGTCCATGGACTGGTGCTCGTCTGCAGAAGATTTCCTGCCTTTCCATGCAGGAGCCTCATCCCACTCACTGCAAACTGACTTGGAGGCTGGCTGTGCTCCACCACCTCTTACTGGGTTGACATTGCGTTCACGAGGGAGGGGGGTGCCAGTGGGACTGGGGAGGGGAGAGATGGCTTGGTGGGAGCCACTCTGTGCCAATTTTTGGATTTCGTTCTTTTGTTGGCATTTTTTGTTGCTCAGTTTCTGGTTGTTTGGAGAATTGTCTTTTTTTTTTTTTTTTTTGGTATTGGGTTTGGGAACTAATACACAGAATACTGTGTTATGTTAATGGTGCTTTTCATTTCTTCCTCAGCAGTCCCTGAGGTGCTTTTCCTGCTTTCACCGATCCCCAGCTGTGGGAAGGTTGAAAACCATTGCAGTAGACTAGGAATGAGGGAATCCTTGAATTAGTCCCCCCACCCCCATTGTTCTTTGCTGTATGATCTGCCGTAGCTCTCTTTTCCATGTCCTCTGCTTTCCATGTCAGTATTGGCACATGCCATTTTCCCAAAGGCTGAGGTGAGAGCTAACTCAACCCAGAGTTCACATTTGCAACTGTCCAAGGTGCCCCAGTGAGTAGATCAGGTCCTGACTATAAAAACACACCAAGTCTCAGATGCAAACTTATATGCAGGGGAAGACGCTCAGGAAATTTACATTTGCTTGGCTTGAAAGTGGTGAATCTGAGAACTAAGTCATGTGTATCCATTTGCATTTGTTTCCTACCACCCAATTTCCTACCATCCAAGTAATTCAGAATCTAGTTAAGGTCTGGAGGACGTTTCACATTATCTATGCCCAACTGGCTTTCTTTTTAACGTGGCGATGGGAAATAAGAGATTGGAAAAATTCTGTGGAATACTTGAAAACTGTGAAAGCCTTGGGCAGTTCCAAGGAATGTGTGACTAGGTGTGGGTTTGTGTTAGGGATTATGTGACAAACCATTGTCTCTATGGTCTAGTGTGAGGCTGCTCAGCCTCATTTTTTCTGCCTCCCACTCCATGGAATCTTCTACCATTTTCCAGTTTGGAAGTAACAGAAGTAGCTTACATGCCTTTGTTGTGGTTGCTGTTTTAATTTCTTGCACAAATTTGCAGATATCAAAGTGTTAGGCATAGAAAATGAGTTGAAAAGAGTCTTGTGTTAACTCCTAGAGAACTAAGCCATGAGGAATGTGGGACTGAGAGGAAGGTGCCCTCATGTCTCTGCTGACTCAACTGAGAACAGTGAGCCAATAATAAAATGGCATCTAGGGCTGGAGAAACACCACACTTGGGATGTAAGCCTTGGATTTCGAAGATGCTAGGGACATGAATTTCCTGTGCTGTTCAGCATTAATGGTGCCATTGCTAAAACAATGAAGTCTAGGTTGAATAGAAACTATGAATACTGATGTTAGTGACCACTAGGAGAACAGAAGATGTCCTTGGGAAATTCTAGCTCCACAAGGAGGTAATGGGGTATTTCTCCATTTAAAAAAAATCACCAACTTCTTTCTTGATAGGAATGTTTTAATTTTTGTATGAGGACACTATGAGAAAACAAATGAGAAAACTAATATTGGAATGAGATGGGAATGTATCTAGGGTAGGTAATAGGTTCAGTATTGGCTGGCCTACAAGGCTTCAGGCCTAGGCCTTCCTCAGCTTGTTCCCATAATGTTTTAGCTGCAGTACTGGATGCTGGACCTGGGATCTTGAAGAAAAGTTTTGTGTTCTGCCCGAGATTCAGTACAGAAAATGATGAGTGAAAGAACTTTGTTTAGGTTCAGAGGGCTGCAGCTCAAACATTTAGGCCTGCCCAAATCCATTCCTCCAGAATTTGATGGGAGAAAATAAACCTAGCCTAAAGGGGGAGGTTCAAAGCCACTTGAACCATTTTTAAGTGCTTTTTTTGTTGATATTTGTTCATTCTGTTGGTATAGAGAAAGCCTAGTGATAATCACGTTCACAGAAACACTCATGAGATTTCTGCAATTCTCTACCCCAGACCCTAACCTTAGCAGAGTCATTCATGGGGAGTTGTGGGAGGGGAGAGACAGATCCTGGCCTCATTTAGTAACTGAAACGAATGCCTACTTTGGAGAAGTTGGGAACCCTTCATGAGTGTTCCATCTAAAACTTGGCACTGATGAGTGAAAGAACTTCGTTTAGGTTCAGAGGGCTGTGGCTCAAACATTTAGACCTGTCCAAATCCATTCCTCCAGAATTTGACAGGTGAAAATAAGTGTCTCTTTTGGGGTAGCAAGAAAGATGCTCTCAGTTTCATTAGTAAAAAAGCCAAACAAATATGAACCTGCTGCTTCAGGGCAAGAGGTGACTTTTCCTCACAAGAATGCTTGAAAAGAATGTGAGGACATCAGAATTTCTCTCCTTTCAGTTTAGTTAACTCCTTCTATATACTTATCTATAAACAATTTGCCTTAATAGGTCCATATTATCTAAATAAGATCATCCTTCAGTATCTGCTTAGAGAGGTTTCACTTTTTTGTTTTACTTTAGCTAATTACTCAGCAGTCTACTATGTCAGCGTATGTGGTCATAATGGGAGAATATGTGCCATTTGATGAAGAAGGAATTAAATTAGCGTTCACTAATCAAAAAAGTATTGGATACTTGACTCAGTGGCCAAACCTGAAGGAGAAAAAGATATTTCCTCTTTGGAACTGAAGCCTAAGGTATCCTTGTGTGTGATTTTTTTTTTCTTTTTAAGCAAATAGCTTTTAAAATATCTGACCAGCTTGCTTTTATTTTCACACAGAGTTGTGCACAGTTCTTCAGTTCTTTCAGTATTCCTGAGACATTCCCAATTTAGGTGGGTGCATGTGAGTGTGTGTGTTATGCCTCCTTAAGGAATTATGGGGTCTTTTTAATTGCTTCTCTACTATCAAGCCTTTGGGAAATGTGTAGTTTTTTCCCCAGAAATTATTTTGTAACCTCAATATAACTTTTTTAAATGAACACTGGGATTCTTTTCTAATTGCCTGGCTTTGTGCCTGGGGCATTAATAAAAACATCAGATATCGCAACTGCAGCCATAATATTGCAGCACAGATTCCCGGTACTTTTTTTATTATGCTCCTGTGTGTTTTGATGGTCTCTTGTCTTGCTCTTACAGATGATGAAGGACAATTTTGCAGTGGCCTCCCAAAAAGCTTTTGTTGAAGGTTAGACTTGAGGTTTTAGCAGGATCTTCATGCCTGCCTGGCATGGGGATCACATAAAACATGACTGTTTGGCTCCCTCTGCCTTAGAGAGCTTGATCTTCAATGCATGTTACCATTCAGTGAAGGTCATCAATGAGCACTTGAATATTATATATGAGCATAAAGTGTGCCTGGATGTTTTGCTTCTTAACAGCTTAATGTTTATTTTTAAGTAAAGCCAACTTAGCACATTAGATGAACATCTAGGATGATTGTAACTGTGTAGCAGAAATGTAAAACATACAGGTGCCCAACAGCTGTATGAACACACACATCATATTTGTTCACTTATCAAGAAGTCAAGACCCATGGTGGCTCCCTGTTAAGTGTACACTGGGAAGCAAATGTGAAGCCCTCTATATATCTGGACTACTTCTGCCTTTTCTCCAGCCATTGTAATAGGTGGATTCAGGAAGAGAGGCTTAAGAAAGTACTTTTTGTGGGGCTTATTTAAAACAATTTTTATTTTGTTTCAGACAGAGGCAGTATATTATCTCCAGGGAGCTGCCTCTTTGCATGAGTCCATGCAAGTCTTCTATTATTAACCATAAATTATTGTAATCATTCTTTCTAATAGGAAACTCAGGTGGTTGAGTGTTAAATAGGGCTAGAGCCAAAATCGGAGCAGCTGCAGAACAAGAGGGAAGTATTAGAATGCTTGGATGATCCCCATGATATGAAGTGTGAAGAATGCTGTTTTTGTTTTGTTTATTAAAGAAAAAAATACAGGGGCATACCCATCCAAAGAAACAGCCCAGTAAATATAGCAGGATGGGTGTTGATGGGCTGCTTTCAAGGCTCATGAGAACCCTTCCTTGAAATGGCCTCATTGACTTCTTATTTGGTTCCTGGTGATGACCATTAAAGCCCCAAAGGGCAAAGGACTGGACCGGGATGCCAGTGCCCTGGGCTGGTCCTGCCCTTGGGTAGAATGACGCATTCAGAGCAAGCGGCAGGTGCCAGCAAGGTGCTGTTTTCCTTAAGGCAGCATGGTGGAAGATGCTGCAGACAGATTCATCTGCTGGCTTGTGGCTTTTGAACCGGAACTAGGAGGGGGCACCACCTTGTTGTTCTTCTTTTCTTATAAGATTTTATTAAGATTTTAAACTACAAATTAAAAACATCAGCCATCAAATACATCGGACAGGCTGAGTCAGCCCCCTCTAACATATCTTTTAGCATTCTATGATCATAATCAAATCAATTTATAAAAGTTTAAAGACATCTTTAAATCTAAGCCAAGTCCCGTTTCTCTAGCCAGTCGTAAAAAAGTCCCAAGTTTGGTAAAAGTCAGTATCTTCCTTCTCTTTCAGCGATAAAGTCAGTCAGTCCATTTCTGCACAGTCCAGAATCTTTTTCAAAATCAATTCTTCAGTGGGTAGTTCCTCACTCTTCCAGTATTGAGCAAGCGCGATCCTCGCTGCTGTGATTAAATGTAATATCAAATACATTTCTTGTTTACTAATATTTTCTAGTACAATGCCTAACAAGAAAATTTCAGGTTTAAAAGCTAAAGATTTTTGTAGCATTTCCTCAAGCCATTTATGTATTTTAATCCAATACTTTTTCACATATTCACAGGTCCACCACATATGATAAAATGTACCCACACTGTGTTTACATTTCCAACATCTGTTTGACATATTTGGAAACATCTTAGCTAATCAATTTGGCGACAAATACCATCTATAGAACATTTTATATAAATTTTCTTTATATGAGGTTGCTAAGGTTAGCTTAATATTTCTCTCCCAGAGTTTTTGCCACTTTTCTAATTCAATATTATATCCAAAATTTTGTGCCCATGTTATCATAGTGTCCTTGACCTGTTCCCCTTCCATTTTCCTGTCAAGCAAAAACTCATAGATTCTTTTCATCATTTTCTCATCTGTTTTTAACATCACTTGATCAAAGTCTGTTAGATCTTTATAAAACCCCCATATTTTGCAGTCTTTGGCATATCTTGATTGCTTGTTCTTCTCTTCTCCCTGCACAGACCTGCCATCTGTTGAGGCAATCCTCAGAGGTCCTTTTGTCTGGCCTGACAACTGTAGAGAATAGTCCAATTGCTGCAAAGGAATGGGTCTTTTTGAGAACACCCTTCCAAGGGAGGCTTGTGTCACTTACCCATTGTGGACCTTCCAGAAGCTACGTAGTAAAGGCCTTCCTTTTTTAGGAAGGCCATGAACAAGATATTTTAATCCTTTAAAAAAATTCATCTTGCTTTGATGTTTCCATGTTTAATGTTTTATTGCAAATTGAAAGGATATTTTACATTTATTAGATTTTTAAAGTTGTTGTTATTTGTTAGCAGCACTGAATTCCTAGGAGAAACAGTGGGGAGTATATATGTATATTTAAATACAATATTTTCTGTTTGGCTTTTCTCTCAATGAGTCAGTTTCCATCGTCTGCTCCCTCTGGGCACCTCTTAAAGTAGACTCTGCTACATCTGGGGGAGGTTGGCAGCCCGTGTGTTAGTGGGGCTCTTCATCCATTACAGGTTTACTTTATGAGCTTTATGGGCACTTTATAGGAGCTACCCATGCTGCTGGAGTCCAGCCCCCAAATCTGTTCCTCTGATGGAATATTATGAGGAGCTCCTATAAAACTGGGAAGAAAAGCTGCAGAGAATGAAGAACCTCACTGGCACAGGGATCTCTGGCCTCCCTGGACCCATCCATGAGGCTCTACCCCCAGATCTGCCCAGCACCATCCCTGAGTTCCTGGGCATTACATTCTGCACCTCAAAGTCTCATCCTTGGGGGACCTGGTAATGGTAGTGCTAGAGAGATGAAGCTGTACTTAGTGAAGGAACTGTGGTTGTAGGCTGGATAATGATTCTGCTTTCAAAACAGAGGGGAAGAGTATCCAGGCAGCCAGTCAGCTTGACATCACTCTTTGGAAAGTCTGTAGAAAAGTAATTAAGTAGTCCATCTGTGTGCATTCAGAAAAGAATGCTGTCATTACAAAGAACCAGCATGAGTTTCTCAAGAGCAAGTCATGCCAGTCTAACCTTGTTTCCTTTTTATAGCACTGGTAGAGTTTGGTAGTCTGGTTGATCAGAGAATAATCCAGACATAATAGATCTTGATTTTGGCAAAGCATTCAGCAAAGATCCTGTATGACATTCATGTTAAAATGTGGGTTGGATGATGAGGTTGTGAATGGAATTGTAGTTGTCTAATGGAACATACCCAGAGACAAGTAGGCTGCTACAGGATTCTGGTCTGGGTCCAGACAGTGTTGCTGAACACCTTTATAAATAACTTGGATCAAAGAGTAGAGGGAATGCCCATCAGATCTGCAGATGACACCATGCTAGGAGGAGCAGCAGCTGGCAGCTCTTAAACCAGCCTTCTCCAAATTGATGTCCTCCAGATATTTTGATTTTAGTTCTCATCAGTCCCAGCAAGGAATATTGGGAATGATAAATCAGGAGAGCACCAGACTGAGGACAGCTAACTTGGTGGGATTCAAGTGGGATTCAGGATGGATGACCAACCGTACATGTGGAAAGGAAAGAGTGTTTTAATAGATACAAGTGTGAGTAGAACTAGCATGGCAGCTCAAAAGGCTGAAGCAATTCTAGGCTGCATCCGCAGAAGTGAAGAATCCAGATCACAAAATGTAACACTACTAGTCTGCTTTGCTTTTGCCACACCTCACCTGGAGTATTGTGTCTGGTTCTGGTCACTGCAGTGTAAGACTGAACAACTTGGAATATGTCTGGAAGAGGGAGATGAAGATAATGAGGAACCTATAAACTTAGGTTCTGTCAGGAAATCTCAAAGGTGTTTGGTTGTGTTTCGTGTGGAGAAGAGATGATTAAGTGATAAGATGATAGCAGTCTTTCATTGCTATCAAAAGGCTGCACAGAGATGATGGAGCATATTTCAGGTATCCTTTGTTCAGCATCGGTCTTCAGAGTACCCATCTATCTGGTCCTTTGCTTCAGCTATACCATACTCTGATGTGAAATGGTTTTTCTTCTTGCTAAAACTGGTTGGAAACCCCTCCCCACCCCACCACCACTAGTGCAAAGAACCAGTGGCATCATTTGCTAGGAAATAGTTAAGGATCAATTTGGCTTTAGAACATGTAAGTAAAGTCTTTGGAAGCAGCAAACCACCCAACCTTCATTCCTTAGTGCAGAAACCCTTCTTTAAAATAGGAGTAATTCCCTTGATATCAGTGCTGCCATCAAACACAAACAGGAATAAGAGTGAAGAATAGCAGGAATTGGAGTAACCTCTTAAAATGTGGGGAGGAAAAGCCCTAACATGCTCTGAATCATGACACTAGTCCACAGGCTAGTGGAAATGATTTTGTGGGCCACATGTGATATGTTGCAGGTGATGCGCTTGCCCCTGCTTTCACGCTCATATGCTTAGTGTGTGTCTGTGTCTGTCTGTCTGTCCCTTTAAAGGGAAGATGGGTTTGATGAGGTGGTTTTGTATTTCAGAGGCAGAAGGCAAGACTTGACCAGCTGGTATCTTGAACTGACACAGGTGCAAGGACTGCAGGGGGTAGGATCCAATAATAATTATAGGTTTCTGAAGCATCAGGCCTTGCCTGAGAGGGGGCTTGCAGAGAAACTGTTCTATATGGAAAATTAATGATGAAGCTCAAAGACTGTCAGGACCACTATGGTCATCATAAGAGGAGCAATGCCTTAAAGGGACAGCTCCCCCTCATCTTCTCCACAGGAAGTGAGGAGACCAAGCACAGCATTTTAATGTCCGTGCAATAGAGATTTCTTGTGACTGGTACTATTTGTGTGTGTGTGTGCACGCAAATCTCCTTTCTAGCTAACCTATGGATTCTGTGCTCTATATTTAAAGTGTGAGCCAATGTTTTTTCTTCTTTGGGGCAGAAAGTAAACCAAGGCCAAAGACTGGCAAATATTTCACTCAAGTGCCAAACAGGAAATACACCCAAATATTCTGCTTGAACTTGTGACAAAAAAAATTGTGCTCATTGGCTATCCATGAGCTTTCTAAGTGTTAACAAATCCTGTTTTCTGATAAACTTTTTGCATGTGGTGGAAAATATAAAAGGATGATCCACATAAATGGAGATACCCAGGCTTTCATGTACCTCGTTTGCCTGCTCTGATGGCCGTGCATTCGCATGCCTTTTTCATTCACCAGGCAGGGGCCTTGGCAGCTCCTCCTGCTCCAGTCTGCTTGAAAAAGGCACATGAGCCTTTGGCCCAAAGCAATCTGGCTTGCATTCCAGGAAATCTTCAACCTTGTGCTCTTTCCCACAGATTCCAAGGCTTCCTATATTTGCTACAGTGCAGAAGTGTTCACATGTTATGCTTACCTCCCAGATCAGCTTGTTTTTGAAATGCTGACTGGGGCAGGGAGAAAGTTCACTGTTTCTAAGTTTCTGGCCCAAAAAGAACACAACTGCTGAATGGAAGGAAGGCCTAGCAACATGGGATGGAAACAGCTTGTGTATACATAATGAAATGCAGATGCTGATGATTCAGGTTTGCAGGGCAAGCAGCCTTGTTGGATCAGTGACTTAGATTCTTTGTGGATGCAGTCCCACATTAAGGCCTGAGCATTTTGAGTCATTCTAGCATTGTGGATCATTTAGTTTAGCTGTTCTGGTGTTCTTGTTTTCTCTTTATCCTTGTGGATAGAAGGTCATCTTGGGGAGTGTGGCTTCAGGTGGGGAATGATAAGAGGGAGAGGGTTAAATGGGGCCCTCACCTCACAGTTCTTCTATTGAACTTGCAGCTTGCCAAGACTGCTTTGGGTTTAAAAAGTTGAGAAAGGTTTGGGCCCTGGCCTGTGCCTGTTGTCAGCTGCATTCCTTACAGCCTAAATTGGATCTTGTACCAGGATGATTGGAACAACATTTAATCTGTATTTATTCAAAGTATTTCTTACTTTCTCTGTCTACTAAAAGTATCTAAGGTGGCTAATAAAACAGCTTTTCCTTTGCAGCTATGCAAATATTTGGAAGATTGACTCAGAAGTGATCCTGGAGCACTCTCCTAACATTTGGGGGTTGATTTGTAAGTGGTTGCTCCTTTGGTTGCTAAGCAACCGCAAAGTGCCTTCCGTTTTCCTGTTCCATCCAGCTTCTTCCTCCTCAACAATTCGAATGTTTCAAAATTACAGAAATCTTGGCAATTAGTGCAGAAGTGATGCTGGCCATTCTTATTTTGAGGAAAATTTCGCTAACAATCTTTGCGCCATGGATAATTTCTGCCTCCTTCCTTTTCTGATGTTTTGGCTTGGCTTTATGTTATCCCCTCAAAGAGGAGCTGTCATGCTTTTCTCTTTGTTTCTCAGCAGCAGCTTTTGCTCATTTGACTATCTAATGATGGCTTGTTTCTGTTTATGTCTCTGCAGACATGCCTTGAGCTGGAACGCTATCTGCAGACGGAGCCCAGGAAGATCTCAGAAAGCTTTGGTGATGACTTGGACTGTTTTCTGCACAGCTCCTCGGCTCCGGGGGCAGAAGACAGAATGCAGCGGCTGGACCCCCTCTTGCTACCAGTAGACATGAGTACTTGTGACAAAAACACCACCATGGATGTTATCCTCTCACGGGACAAACTTCTGTCTGAGACTTGCCTCAGCTTACAGCCCACCAGCTCTTCTACAGAGGGCTTCACTACTGTTAACCAGGCGCAACTCAACGCAGTGACCTCACTAACACCGCCGTCTTCCCCTGAACTCAGTCGCCATCTTGTAAAAACCTCACAGACTGTCTCTGCCTTAGATGGCACAGTTACACTGAAACTAGTGGCAAAGAAATCCACCCTCAGCTCAGTAAAGGTTGGTGTGGTAGTGCCAGCTAGCACAACGAAGTGTGCACTCAGCGACAGTGAACAAGGAGGGGCAGGTGCAGATGCATCCCCGGAAAACAAGAAGAGGGTTCATCGCTGTCAGTTTAATGGGTGCCGAAAGGTTTATACAAAGAGCTCACACTTAAAAGCCCACCAGAGGACTCACACAGGTACTTGTCTCTGATGCTCAGGTCTCATTTGTCAAACTTGCTCCTTTTGTTCATTGTATGTTCAGAGCTGAAGTCCCTAGATAACAGTTTTGGGCCTTGGTTCCAGGAAGCAAGGTGTTTCAGGAAAGATAGGAATGTTCTCTTCTTACCCATTTTTACGAGGGGTGTTCAATGTATTCTCGGTATCAGCATGAAGAAAAAGGAATCATAAATTGAAATAATTTTTATTTTTCAATGTAATCCCCCATAACTTGAATACATGTATTACATCTAGAAATTAACTTTTCAATTCCCTGTAAAAAATACCCTTCTTCCTTGTCTAAAAAAAGCGCGTTAATTGCCACCTTGAGCTCTTCATCTTCGGAAAATCGCTTTCCACAAAGATCTTTTTTTAAATTCGGGAATAGGTAGTAGTCACTGGGGGCCAGGTCCGGGCTATAGGGTGGGTGGTTTATTTCTTCGAAACCACAGTCTTGCACAGCAGCCTTTGAAACACATGCTGTGTGAATTGGCATGTTGTCATGAAGAAGCAACACCTGCGGTCAGTTTTCCCCACCTTTTTTCTTTAATTGCTTCTCTTAAATTGTGCAGAGTGATTGTGTAAGATGCTGTGTTTATGGTTTCACCTTTTTCGTGTACTCAATAAGTGAGTCCCAAAACACTGTGCCCATGATTTTTCTGGCCGATGGAGTGACTTTGAATTTCTTCGGAGGGTCAGCATGTTTTTTATGCCACTGCATGGACTCCTGCTTACTTGCAGGGTCATAGTGATGAACCCAAGTTTCATCTCCAGTATCAATCTGGTCGAAAATACTCGATGGATCTTTACCACAGAGCTCTATGAACTTCCTATAGCACTCACCTCGCACTTGCTTCAGTGGCACCACGAGCATTCACGGCACCCATCTTGCACAGACCTTTGAAAGTTTAAGATGGTCATGAAAAATAGTAAATATGGTACCAACAGATAGGTTTGTCATCCCTGCTAACATTTTGATTTTTATCCAGGCATCTTCCAATACAAGTGTCTCAATTTTTTTCACATTTTCTTTTGTAGTGGTAGTAACCAGCCCGCCCGAGCGAGGGTCGTCTTCAGTGCTTTCTCTGCCCCTTTTAAATTCACTTGACCACTTTTGAACAGTAGATAATGAAGGTGCAGAGTCCTGGTAAACTGCCACCTTCTCTTCGTGAATGATTTTTTTCCTTTTTCCTTGTTTTGTAAGGAACTTAATCACAGTGCGGTGCTCGATTTTCTTCAACATTGTTGCATCAGTCATTATGGTTGTCTTTCACTCAGGATTACTAGGGAACTAATGATCACACTTATTTGAAATTTTGCATGTATACCCTCAGATAGTGTCATTAGCGAATGAAATAATTAAATTACCCACATCAATAGCAAATCAACCTGATACTGAGAATACATTGAACGCCCCTTGTATCAATTCTCATGCTTTCCTACATTTAATGCCTTGCACACCACAATTTCCAAAAGCACTGAGGATACTAAGAATCATACAAGCTGCTTGATGTGAAAAGTTTTCACCAGAAGGGTTGCTTTTGGCCATTAGTGTGTGCTAACTAGGTTGCATTCCTGGAATGTGGAAGTCATGTCCAGTGCAGCATATATTGTTCTCTCCACTGGCGATGTAGCTTAATGCAACAGGATCAATGCACCAGGACTCCAGTCAGCCAAGGGATGGTGTTAGATGGTCTTTGTTTCAGATCTGGTTTGTGGTTCTATGAGTTCTTTGGTGGAATTAGTTGTAGATAAAAGAGAAGACTGTATCCTTATCAGTTTAGCTTTTTAATAGCTCCCCCATGCAGTTCATGTAGAGAAATATCTGGATTTTAAAGGAAGCCCTTGAAGAACTACCTTCAGACCAGTTTTCAAAAGAAATACAAACTTCAAAAGAACTGTGAGGCATCTTAGTTCTCATTTAACATGGTGACTGGATGCTCTGTTCTTATAATACATTTTGTTAAATGTTACATGGAGCGCTTCATCTGTTGGCTGATTCCTTTCCTCACACCAGGTTTTTATGACCAGGAGGCTCTTAAGTTACTCTGAACTAAAGGCTTTGTAGAGACCCACAACACATTTATATTGCTTGGTGCCAGGTACTTTAATTGGTGATGCAGAATAGAAGAGTGTACAGTAAGTGTTCTGTGATTTGTGTACATGAAAAGTGAAGCTCATAAAGATGGGGTGAGCACTTGAATGGGGAGCACAGAAATGTAGGTCCCCTGCCACCACGACTCAAAGAATTGTGGTCCCTCTCAATTGTGGTCCCTCTCAAACGCTTGAAGGTCTAGATCAGTCTTTAGAATGCATCACAGTTTTAAGACACACGTGTGCATACACGCGTGCACGCACAGAGAGAGAGAGAGAGAGAGAGAGAGAGAGAGAGAGAGAGAGAGAGATTGATTCTCCCTCCTGTTGCAAACAGTAAATAATAATTTCCTTACCAGTGAGGAAGGGTGGCTTGGGTGGGGTGGGGTGGGGTTCAATGTCCTGGGCAACTTTTGTCGTGTGTGTGTGTGTGTGTGTGTGTGTAAAGTAGGAAAACTTTAAAAATGTGTAATTTGCTTCCACGATCTTGGGATATTTATTCTGGGATTTCTCTTCCTAGGGATTGCTGTTACCTCTCAGTAGGATAATCTCTTATATTTGGAAAACCTCTCAGAAGTTATTTGTTAATAATTACAAGGAAAAACTGAGGTAGTTTTTGCAATGTTCACTCATTCCTTTAAAGGTGTTTGCTATTGAATGCTAGAAGTTTTGCATCATCATCATCTCTATAATGTCTTAAATGCTGCCAAGTCTTTTCCTTAATTTTGATCAGAGATGTAATCTTGCAAAGAAATAAAGTATTTTGTCCAAAGCACCAAAATCTATCACTGATCAAAAATTTTAATCCAGATAGCCCAGTATATTTGCCAGTCCAGAGTCTCTTTCCAGAGAAATTTACATTTGTATATTTATTCAGAGTATCAAGCTAGAAAGTCTGCTTTCAGACATTCAGGGAAGCATGTGACTGCCCTTTCAAGTGACTGCCCTCTTAGTATGCACAAGGGGAAGTGCTTGCTTAAAAAAACGGCCAGTGTTACAGTCTCCTTATGTGACTGAGGGAGCTTTTAAGCAGCCAAACATGTTTTGTCTGTTTTGGGGTAATACAGCCCTCCCCCATTTTTGCATCATATCTGTGTTGAGCTCTCCTGTTTTACTCTGTAATCCTTTATTAACAGTATTTCCCAAAATAATATTATTACTACTAACCATAATTGTCCAGCTGACTAATGTCTGTTCTCTTTCTCAGCTTCTCTGTGAGGCTAATATGAATGTTGCTTTCAAAGGAACCACTAAGTCACTTTCCTCAGCTCTGTTGTCTCTTCTCAGTTTTGAATACTATCTTCTCTTCTCAGTTTTGAATACTAATAGTGTGGTATTAAAGCCATTATCTTAACTTCATAAGCATCAGCAAAGTTACTGGAGATGTTCCACCAAGACTAAATGCTTGGACAAGTGGAAGAAATAGATGACCACGTGTAGTACAGTGGCTTAGTAGCCCTGGCTTACGTCCTGCACTCAGCAAGTCATAGCTCCCTAAACCATGGTTTAGCATGATGCCTGAATTCAGCACTAGGTGCATCTGTCTGGATTTGCTCCTAGTGCTAGCCTATCATATGGGTTGATGAATTCTGGGCTGTCACAATATACAAATACTAAAGCCATGGCTGGTTAATCATGAACAATCCAGAAAGGGAACCCATGATTTATTGTTGGATTGTGAACTTATGGGTTGTTTAAACCACAGGTGATTGTTATGTGTAAAACCAGAATCATGTATTGTTCATGAGTTGTCACCAGGCTACAGAGATGGCAGGCAAGAGTGCAAAAAACAGAAACAAGCAAAAACAGTTGCTTGACACTTGCCACATGCCACATGCACGTGGGCCAGTGAGGGGGCAGGGGTGGTGCATGTGGGCACATGCACTGAGGTCGGGGCGGGGTGCGAGTGGGCAGTTGCACGAGGCGGGGCAGGGCAGGGGAGGCTCATGAGGCAGCGGCTTACTTGCTTGGAGATCGTTTTCTCTGAGCGAGCAAACTGCTGCCTCCCTGCATGTGGGGCGAGCAGCAGGCGAGTGCATGGGCACGGCAGGTCCAAAGGGCATGACGGGCTGGATAAATGGGCATGGTGGGCCGGATCTGGCCTCCGGGCCTTAGATTGAGAACCCTGATTTAACCATATGCTGGGTGTGCTGGTGTAGTAAAAATCGTCTGTTATTCTGCACAGTGCATTTGTGGATAACATTTCCATCATTTGCACACAGGTGCTTTTGGAGACCTGTTCCAAAATTATCTCCCATTTTTCTCTTTTCCTCCTACACCCCCATTCTTGCCAGTGATTGGTCAAAATGGAACCTCTGTAATGCAATTGATTAGCTGTTTTTCTGATCCCCATACTTCAAGCACTTGGAGAGGTTTCATTTTAGCATAAGCTGATTACGTACTACACACAGGTATGCTCAGGATACCCTAAACCATATTCAGTGTTGTGGAAATTATTAGCATGGTGGAGTATTTTGGCAGAGGTTGTAGGTTTGCTACTTGACCGTTTCTCTCAAGTTTGCTATTTTTGGACCTCGAAATGCAGGTCCATCTGGCAAGCACTTTTGTGCCATGTGCTGTTACCTCCTTGTAACATGCTTTGGTCTGTATTCTGTGGATTGATCTGAGAACAGTTTGTAATGAGAGCTTGGGAATGAGAGTACATGGACATTTTGCTATGTGCTGGCGCTCTGATTCTGAGGCTTCACAACTGCTTCAGATCAAATCTAGACTTCCTGGCAGTGATCAACCTGCAGTGGCCAGGCTGTAGGTCAGAGTTAGATGGCAGCTGACTTAGAAGATCTGCTTTGTTACCCGCTAGAATGTAGGTCTACCATCTGGAATCAGGTCTCAGAAAACAGGTTCAGGGAGGCAGATGCTCTCCTAGAATGAACGGTCTGCTCAGCTGAAGATTTTGCTTTCAGTTTCAAAATTAAATTCACAGGGTTTTTCCACAGAAAAATTCCTCTCAAGCTTTCTTCTTTTCCATAGCCCAACTGGGTAATGGTGTGCTGGTAGTTCATATTGTTAAAGAGTTAGAAGAGAAAGAATCCTTGTCAATGAAAAGCAAATCACCCAGAGATCTTCCACTAGATCAGGATCCACCCCTTCCTACCCCTTCTGTGGAGCCTACTGTTCATTTTTAAATGATTTATCTAGGAAATGGCGGTTGTTAGGTTCCCTCCTGTACCTAGATTATCTTTGAAATCTTCAAATTCCTGATGATGCTGGGAGTGAAGACCTTCTTTTGTCCCCTGTGCAGTTGATTTTTTGATCAGTATTGGACAGGAGATACTGAATTGGGTCGACCCAGGGTCTGACCCAGAACAGCTGTGCTTATGTTTACAAGATGTCTCTCTCGATCTGTACTGTCTGATCCCTCGAAACAATAAAGCTGGCATTACTTATGCAAGGAGAGAGCTGATTGCCTCCAAAATAGGAAGTATTAAAGGGGTGTGGTTTGGAAATGTTGGGGTATATTGTAAGGGTCCCGAGCAGGCATACCCAAGATTATAGACATGGGGTAGTCATTCTGCTGCGTCCTTTGTCTCTGCATACAACCATAGCTTCTTGGAACTGTCATCAGTGTAATCCACTGTCAATTGTGAACATGCTTGGCAGTGCCAATGGCTGCCAGCCACTTGGCTCTGTTGACAGCTGAACTGAAGGACTGAAAAGATTGTGAGATATTATTTTTTCCTTTGGCTGCTTGTAGCTCTTTCGTGTGTGGGAGAAGAGGAGGCTCTCTGTGGCTTAACTGCTGTGTATCTCTACAATGAGATTGAAAGACAAAGACTTCTCTCTCCCCTTCAGTATAAGGTGGATGAATTTTCTTCCATCCTACAGGGATTGTTATGGTAGCCACATGGCAGAGCAAATGTGTGGCAAGCAATAGAGTTCTTTTGGAATTGCAAGAGCTGCTGGTGGCATGGGAGGTAGCGGATGCTGTTGGACTATGAAGTTCCACTAAAAGGATGACTGAAAATGACAGAATGTATTATAAAACCATCCCCATCCCTGTGAGCAGGATCTGTTATAACTCAGTAGTAGGGTATATGATTTGCTTTTGAAAAGTCCCAGTTTCAAAGCCCAGCATCATCTCCTCCTCCTCCTCCTCCTCCTCCTCATCATCATCATCATCATCATCATCATCACATCTCTGTTTGCAGGCCTGGAAAAGCCTGAGCTTAATACCTCAGCTGGTTGGTGCCCACTGAGGGAGTTTGTCCTGGGCCAGGTAAACCACTGGCCTGATATGGAAGGCTGCTTCACATATTAATGGGTCATTAGCCTCCCACTTTGTAGTGAAAGACTCAGGCAACTTTGTACATAAGCAGAAATGTTGGGAAAGAAAGAAGATATTCACTCTTTTTGTGATTAATCCTAAAGCAGTTCTGCTGCTGCATTGTTAGATGACAATCTTCAGCATGTGCTGACAGAGAGAGATTGTAGTGAAGAAAGGCATGACCATTGTCAGAACGCCATGAAGCCAAGCCTCGGAGCCCCAGTTTGCTTTTCCCACTGTTCATCTGATACACAATCATGACCTTGCTAGGAGAAGATTTTTATCCCAGACGAGATGCTGTAAGTCTCTTGCCTGGGTCCAGCAACTGGATTTAGGCCTGAACTTTACCATGGTTGATTCCTTCTTCCCTGTGCTTGAGGGCTGAAGGAATCCAGGAGCAAAATTTTGGGGGTTGTCCAACCCTATGGGAGAGGACCACCAAGCACATAGTAGTTGTGTCTTGGAATGAGGCAAAAGGGTGCAAAGGTTATTTGAAGGACAAGGAGAAGTACAGGATGCAGAGCACAAGATATTGGCTTTTGGCTCTGGCCTCTTGGCAGAGCGGCAGAGCAGCAGAGGCACAGGCTGGGAGAGAGCGCTGAGTGGCCAGGGGACTGGCACAGGCAAGGTAGGAGCTGGGCAGGTGGGAGCAGAGGTCCAGGAGCAGCAGAGAGGGAGGGGGTGGGCCAGAGAGCGAGAGCAGCCAGGGGGAAGCAGGGGGCAGGGCCACTGGCCGGAGGGACTGAGCAGGCCCAGCTCGGGCGTCGTCCCTCGTCTGCGTCCCTGAGCTGCGGTCCGGGCGGTCCAGGGACTCCCTTCCCTGAGACACAGAGGTTGTTTGTTTGATTGTTTGTTTGTTTTTTGTTTTGTTTGTGTGTTTTTGTTTTGTTTTGTTTTGTTTGCACTTTGCTTTGCTTTCTTGTGCTTTTTTTTTCTTTCAATTTAAATTTAAGTTTATTTTCTCCTTGTGTGTGTGTGCAAGTGGGGTTTTTGCCTGGGAGAACTGGGAGAGTGAGAGGAACTGCAGGACTAACAAGACGGGACCAAGGTAAGGTCTCGGAAGGGTTACAGATGGCAGACCAGGAGACGGCCTTGGCAGGAGTCATGGGTGTTGCTGTCCGCTGCGAGAGCTGCGACATGTTCGCCCTTCTCCCCCAGGAGAGGCAGGGATACACTTGCCCTCGGTGCAAGATGGTGACCCTGCTAGAGGAGGAGGTGAGGTGCCTGAGGGCCGAGAGAGCTCTTCAGGCCCCCCCGCAGCAGCCCCCCCTCTGGACAGAGGGCTGAGGGAGAGACCACGGGAGGAGCAGCTGCGGAGACATGGAGGTATGTCACCCACAGGAGGAGGAGGCCAGCACGGCCTCCTCCTTCTCCTGGCACCAATCTGGAGCTGGGAAACAGGTTCTCTCCACTTGGGGAGGCTGGGGCTGAGGAGGCCTCGGGGGACCAGCAGGACCCCCAGCCTGGGACATCAGGAGGCAAGGGAGCCACTGCAGGAGAGGCGAGGACCAGGGCACGGCTGCCCACCAGCACCGAGAAGGTACGGCGGCGGGTGATAGTTGTTGGGGACTCCCTGCTGAGGGGCACTGAGGCGGCGGTGTGCCGCCCCAGCCTTGAGACAAGGGAGGTTTGCTGCCTGCCGGGCGCACGCATCCGGCACGTAAAGGACAGAGTGGAGCGTCTTGTTCGCTCCGGGGGTCACCAGCCACTCCTGGTGATCCATGTGGGCACAAACGACGTGGCCAGGCAGGGGGTGGTCGGGATCACCAGGGACTTTTCGGCCTTGGGGAAGAAACTCAGGGAGCTGAAGGCCCAAGTGGCCTTCTCATCAATCTTACCTGTCCGGGGATTTGGGCCAGGAAGGGACAGGAGGGTCTCCGAGGTGAACGACTGGCTTAGGGTGTGGTGCCAGAAGGAACGCTTCGGGTTCCTCGACCACGGCACTCGTTTTCTTGCCAATGGACTTCTGGCAAGGGATGGGTTACACCTCACGAGGATGGGGAAAAGGTCCTTTGGAGATGCTCTAGCGAGCTTCATCCGGAAGACTTTAAACTGAGCCAGTGGGGGGTGGGTTCAGGCCCCCCAGTAACGTGTCTGCACTGGACAAGTGTGCAGGGAGGATCGGGGCTCTGGGAGCAGGGCTTTAGAGATACTGCAGGGACTGACAGGACTTCTACAGAGAGGGGCCAGGTACCAGGGAGGATGGGAGGAAGGAGGAGGCTGGGAACTTCAAGGAAAGGAAGCAGTGGGAAGGAGTTGAGGTGCATGTACACCAATGCTAGGAGCATGGGTAATAAGCAGGAAGAGCTTGAAGCTCTCCTGGGAATAGGAGGATACGATCTGGTGGGACTCACAGAAACTTGGTGGGATGAAAGGCAAGTCTGGAATGTGAACACAGAAGGGTATTACCTTTTTAGAAAGGACAGGAAGGGAAAGAGAGGTGGGGGTGTGGCTTTATATGTCAGGGAAGGGATAGGATGCAGTGAGATAGAGTGCAGCACAGATGGGGATTCGGTAGAGGCAGTCTGGGTGAAACTTAGGGGTTTTGACAGAGAAAGAGACCTGACAGTGGGGGTATGTTATCGCCCTCCAGGTCAACTTGAGACCCTGGATGATGTCCTGACAGGCCAGATTCTAAGGATATCTCGGGGGAGAGACACAGTAATTATGGGAGATTTCAATCTCCCGGATATTACTTGGGAGACTCACTCGGCGGTGACAGCCAGGTCACGTCGCTTCCTAGAAGCTCTAGAGGGTGGGTTTTTCACACAGAGGGTCCGAGAGGCGACGAGGGGGGGAAACATCCTGGACTTGGTCTTGACCAATAGGGAGGAGCTGATAGATGAAGTACAGATTAGGGGAGCTCTGGATGCGAGTGATCACTCCATCCTTTGCTTTGAGATCAGAGGACTGGGGCCGTGCAGCAGGGCGAGCACTAGAAGCTGGGACTTCAAGAGGGCCAACTTTGGCCAACTGAAGGCCAGGCTGGGGAAGTCTCCTGGGATAGGTTACTGGAAGGTAAGCAAGTTGAGGAGGGGTGGATGGCACTCAAAAGGGAGGTTTTGCAGGCGCAAGCCCTGACAATACCTCTAGTCAGTAAGGTGGGGAGGCGGAGGAGAGTGCCGCCATGGATGCGAAAGGAGGTGGTTAGGGGGATTAGACGAAAGAGGAACCTCCATAGGAAATGGGTACTGGGGGAAATAGACAAAAGGGTATACCGGGAGGAGGAGGCCCGTTGCAGAAGGATTCTTCGCAAGGCTAAGGCTGATTATGAGCTGAGACTTGCCAAGAATATCAAGAGCAACAAAAAGGGCTTCTTCCAGCATGTAAATAGGAAAAGGAAGGGGAGACAAGTGGTGGGACCACTAAATAAGGAGGAAGGAGATCCAGTGACTGACATGAGGGAACAGGCACAGATGCTAAATGACTATTTTGCCTCTGTGTTCTCCCCAAAGCAGGATGGGGGATATCCGTATAGGAGATTGGATGAGGCTGGGGACTTAGGGGCAGAGATTAGAGTCACCCCCCTTGAAGTCGAGGGGCTCCTCAGGGCATTGGACATTACAAAGGCGCCAGGCCCTGACGGGTTACACCCGAGAGTACTTAGAGAGTTGGCAGGGGTTCTCTCATGCCCGCTGGCCTCCATTTTTGAGGCCTCGTGGAGAACGGGTGAAGTTCCAGAGGACTGGAGGGTGGCATCGGTGGTCCCAATTTTCAAAAAGGGTAGTAGGAAGGACATGGGGAATTATAGACCGGTTAGCCTTACGTCCATTGTAGGAAAAACAATGGAAAGGCTCATAATAGAGAGAGATCTAGTGATGCTAGATAGGGAAGGGAGGCTGACAGCCACACAACACGGCTTCCGCAGAAACAGGTCCTGCCAGACAAACCTTGTGGAGTTCTATGACAAGGTTTCGCGATGGCTAGATGGAGGGGATGCAGTGGATGTGGTATACCTGGATTTCAGCAAGGCCTTTGACAAAGTGCCCCATGATATCCTGGTGGAGAAACTGAGGAGTTTTGGGATACACCAAAGCACTGTCCGGTGGATTAGGGCATGGCTGACTGACCGAAAGCAGAAGGTAACCATTAGCGGGGAATCGTCGGGATGGCAGCCAGTGACAAGCGGGGTCCCCCAGGGCTCTGTCCTGGGGCCGATCCTGTTTAATCTTTTCATTAACGACATGGAAGAAGGGGTGAACAGTCTGCTGATCAAATTCGCAGACGACACTAAAACTGGAGCAGTGGCCACAACTGAGGAGCAGATACACCAGATCCAAAAGGATCTGGACAGACTATGGAAGTGGGCAGGAGACAACAGGATGGCGTTCAATGTGGAGAAGTGCAAGGTCTTGCACTTGGGGCATAGGAATAGCTGTCATAAGTACAGGTTAGGGGACAAGTGGCTGGAGAGCAGCACTTGTGAAAGGGACCTCGGGGTACTGGTTGACCGCAGGCTAAACATGAGTCAGCAGTGTGATGCGGTGGTCAAGAGGGCGAATGCCACCCTTGGTTGCATAGCCAGAAGTGTGGCTTCTAGATCAAGAGAGGTATTACTACCACTCTACATGACTCTGGTGCGCCCGCAACTGGAGTATTGTGTTCAGTTTTGGGCCCCTCATTACAGAAAGGATATAGCCAGGTTGGAGTCAGTGCAGCGTAGGGCCACAAGGATGGTGGCTGGTTTGCAGGGGATGGGGTATGAGGCGAGACTGAGGGAACTGGGTCTCTTCAGCCTGGAGAAGAGGAGACTCAGAGGGGATATGTTGGCAACATACAGGTATGTGAGGGGGTGTCACATGGAGATGGGGAGAGGCCTGTTCTCCCCTGCAGAGGAAGGCAGGACGCGCTCCAATGGAGCAAAGCTCAGGGAGCCAAGGTTCAATTTGGATGCCAGGAAGCACTTCCTGACAGTTAGGACCCCGAGGGCGTGGAATGGGCTTCCACGGGAGGTCGTTGAGGCCCCATCGGTGAGGGTGTTCAAAGATAGGCTGGACATGCACATGGTGGGCATGTCATGAGCGGAGCCGGCTGGTGCCGGAGGTCAGACTAGATGGCCCAGGAGGCCCCTTCTGACTCGCTCTGTTTCTATGTTTCTATGTTTCTATATGCTTGCAGAAAGTTCCAGGTTCAATCCTCAGATTCCCCATATTTGCCTAAGAGGGGCTAGGCTGACTTCTGTCATTCTGGAAGCCATTGCCTTTCAGTGACCTGTAGACTATTCTGGGTTAGATAGACCCACAAGCAGCTTCTGGTGGCTGCTGGGATTCTAGCCATAGGAATAGCCTTGAATTATGCTGTTAGGTTGAGTCACTGTGTGCACAGCAAGGGAGTTAATGCAGCTGAGTGTAACAAAAAGCAAACCACTATTTTAAACCAAAGGATTTTTAGTGGGGGTGCTAATTTATGTTGCGCCAGAGAGCTGTCGCTAAAGACAAATGTGTAAAGAGGTAGAACCAGATTTTAGCCCAGAGTAAAATGAAGAAGTCACTTGTAATATGGGAAGATACGTGTGAAAGAGCGCTCCAGGTGCAGGAAAAGGTGAAATCTGCAGTTGGGAGAAAAAGCACCTAGTTTGGGCTGTGAGGAAGGACTGAAATAGAACAGATAATTATCTGGGAATATAAATCCAGCTTTAACACAATTGTCCCCTTTTAATTGCATAGCAGATACTTTTGCAACCAGTGAGAGTTTGGTTTCTGGAGAGGAGGAGTAAGGAGAATTTTTCAGTTCCATTTCAGCAAATGCCAATGAGGCGAGTGACAGAAGGAGAGCTAATTTAAAATGAACAAAAGCAACAACAACAAAAAGCATATAAATTTGTCATTGTCTAAGAGAAACAAAATGTCTTGATGGAAAATATCCCTTTAAATAAGCCTGTGGAAGGATTAGCTCCTTCTTCGTGGCCTCTGTGCATCACACATGTGGGTACTGCGCCTGCGCAGTGCCTTTGACCGGAAAGATTGACAGCTAATGTCTTTTGGTGTGAAGTGCTCCGCTCCCCCTCCCCCCTGTAGCCTATATAGAGCAGAGCGCCCGCCATTTTGTTCAGTCTCTGTGACCGCCGTTCGTCGTGCCTTTGTGCCGTCCTTCGCTATCGCTTGATTTCTGTTTCCAGCATTCTTCTCCAAGTTTTTATTCCCAATTCTTCTATTTTCACTTACCTTATTCACAGTTATATAATTCACTCATTCTACACTTGTTCTTGTTCGTATTTCCATGTTTTTCCCTTTCACTTATCACTCCCTTAATACACACACACACACACACACACACACACACACACACACACATACCCTCTTTCTATCTTCTATCTTTCGTATTTTCCTTTTCTGGCACGATGGCTCAGCAAGCGGCGGCGTTCAGAAAATGTTCTGAATGCGGATCAAAAATGTCTCCGACAGATCCGCATGACCTATGCCTACTCTGCCTGGGAGAGGGGCATAGGGTTGATAAATGTTCCCACTGCCTCGTCTTTTCCAAACAGGCGAGGAAAAACCGGGAAAATCGTTTATGGAGGTTGCTCTGGGACCACGCCCTCCTCCAGACTGATCCTGTGGCTTCCCGCCCAGCCGCGGCTGCGACTGCGGCTCAACGACCAGCCTCCTCTGCTCAGGTCGCACCACCGTGTGCCTCGGCTGAACCAACCGCAACCATGGCTTCGCCTCCTCCTGCCAAGAAGGCAGAAAAGCGCAAACATGCTGAACCCGATAAGGGTCATAAGAAATCCAAGCACGACAAGGCTGAGAAGCCAAAGAAGCCGAAAGCCCAGGAAAAACCCAGGCATAGAGATTCGGGTTCGTCGGTCCCATCGGTCCCGTCAGCATTAGTGGTACCGACTCCGCCAGGGCCGGCGCTACAGGAAGCAATGCAGGTCACCCCTCCAGGATCGCCCCATCGAACCCAACCTTCGGATCCGACTACTGTACTGAGGAGAGAGCCTAGCTCGGATGGCGAGATACCTGACTCTCCGCCCAGACCGAGGTCGCCAACTCCCATGCTGCCGGGTCGGGATGCAGAAACTCAGATCTCGCCATGTGGGCGACGTAGTGCATCCCCTGACAGAGGCTCACCTGAGTGATACCCCAGGCCAGATTGGTATGACTACCACACCGAGGCACGGTACCTAGGACATGCCCTTCGACGGATCCGGTCTATTCAACTCTGCCATGGATTGGAAGCTCAAATGACTCCACGAATCCAGGATGGCCGCCCGTCGAATGGAGCTCCAACCACCGAACCGCCGTAAGTGGACATGGCCTCGACAGCAGTATCGCCCAGGCTACCAGGGTCAGCGACAACCACCTTACCACCCCCAGCAACAGCAACGCCGTAGACAACAGCAGCAGCCCCAACGATACCAGCAGGCTCGCCACCGTTTCAATCCCGAGCGAAGGCGCTGTTGACGGGACAGGCGGACCCGTTCTCCATTTCACCCACCCTTCTCTCATCTGGGGGTCGGCTCCGTAGCCGGCTCCCCATTTGGGAGTCCATTACATCTGACCGGTGGGTGTTATCTATTATTCAGCACGGATACCGTATTGAATTTGATGTCATTCCTCCTCCGACTCCGATTCGTGCCACTCCATCCTCACAAACGCTTCTGGATGAAGTACAGCAGTTGTTGATGAAAGGTGCGATTTGACAAGTCCATCGGCAAGAGGGAATGCACGGATTTTATTCAAGATATTTTACGGTTCCGAAGCAGGACGGTGGACTCCGACCCATTCTTGACTTACGGGGTTTAAATAGATTTATTACTCCACGTAAGTTTCGGATGACCACCCTTCAGAACATCCTTCCGCTGCTGAGGAGAGGGGACTGGTTCGCCGCACTGGATCTGAAAGACGCTTATTTTCATGTCTCAATCTACCCATCGCACAGGCATTTTCTTCGTTTTGCCATCGGATCCGATGTCTACGAATTCTTGGCGCTTCCCTTTGGTTTGGCCACTGCGCCTTGGGTATTTACCAAGTGCATGGCACCAGTTTGCGCCTTCCTACGACTCCAGGGCATACAAGTATATCCATACTTAGATGACTGGTCATTGGTCTCTCAATCTCGGGAACAGCTTCTACAGTCCCTTCAGGTCACTAGTTCTTTACTCAACAATCTCGGCCTGTGCATTAATGTTGAAAAATCTACCCTTGCTCCTGTGCAGGTGATCAACTTTATCGGGACACGTCTGGACTCCATACGGACTCAAGCATTCCTACCCTGGGATCGTATGCGCACGCTAATTCATCACATTCGTGTGATTCTTCACACCAGGATTTCGTCCGCCAAGGCCATCCAAAGACTCTTGGGCCATATGGCTGCAGCTGTTTCGGTTGTGCCATATGCAAAACTACACCTCAGACCGCTTCAGTTGTTCTTTCTACGGAGCTTTCATCCGCACTGAGACAGCCCTTCGATGTTACTTCGAATCCCATCCTCGGTCCTTCACTCACTTCAATGGTGGATGCATCCGTCCAATTTGACTGTCGGGACCGCATTCCAGCCTCAGCGCCCAACGATTTCGGTCGGTACCGATGCATCCCTCCAAGGATGGGGCGCCGTGTGTGGAGACTTAACGACACATGGCCGGTGGAGTCCACAGGAAGCGAACCAGCACATCAATTTCCTGGAGTTACTCGCCGTATTCAAAGCACTACGAACATTTCAAGATGTCCTTCACGGCAGGACGATTCAGATTACTTCAGACAATACCGCCACAGTGTTCTACTTAAACAAACAGGGCGGCACGAAGTCCCAGAGACTTGCCAACTTATCCATCAAGATATGGGATTGGTGCATCCCCAGAAGGATACATCTAACTGTGGTACATTTGGCGGGTACCGACAACGTGGAAGCGGACGTTCTGAGCAGGCGTCTAACGCTTTTTCACGAATGGGAACTACAGCCTCGGATTCGCGAACAAATCTTTCGCCTATGGGGATTCCCACTTGTCGATCTGTTTGCAACATACGAGAACACTGTGTGTGAAGACTACTGCTCGAGGGCAGGGATCAGATGAGGCTCCTTCGGAGATGCCCTAATGCTGGACTGGACTTCCCTGAAGATCTATGCCTATCCTCCCACCCCCTTATTGATGCGGGTAGTATCCAAGATTTTGTACGAGAAACCGACGGGGATAGTCATTGCTCCGTGGTGGCCCCGTCAACCGTGGTTTCCGACACTGCTTCAACTTTCACAAGGACATTTCATGCGTTTACCGACCATACCAGACCTTATCACTCAACAACAAGGAACTCTCCGCCATCCGGACCTGGATGTACTCAAACTGACGACTTGGTTCATTCCGTGACTACTACTGGAACCTCGGCCCCAACTAGACCGGTTCCATCCACTTCGAATCCGTATCGCACATCGCATCCGACCGGATTCGAACAAGACCAGCCTTTATCGCATCCAGCACCATCTGCACACAGCCAGATTTCATCGGTTCCATTGTCCCATGATGCTGTATCGTTCCTTGGACTGACGGGCTTCACATCTCTTCCTCAGGACATTCAATTAATTATTGACTTGGCATTGAAACATTCGACTCGAAAGTCATACTTGGCTAAATGGCAGCGATTCTCCTCATTTGCACAAACCCAAGGGTTTCGCCCACTCTCAGCTTTGATACCGGAAATTCTACAATTTCTGATGTCTTTACATCGTTCTGGACTTAAACCTTCGCCGATCAAGGTCTACATGGCGGCTATTGCGCACTTCCGTGGTGCTCTTCAAGGATTACCCCTTTTTTCGCAGCCGCTTCTAAAGATGTTTCTCAAAGGACTCACTAACATTAATCCGATCATCAAACCTTTGATTCCGACGTGGAGCTTGTCCGTTGTCTTACAGGTGCTTATGAAATCTCCATTCGAACTCATGGCCACATCGGACTTACGTCTAGTCTCCTGGAAGACCGCCTTTCGTGTGGCCATAACTTCAGCTCGAAGAGCGAGTGAACTTTGTGCTCTTCGAGTAGACGTCCCATATTTGAACTTTCACAGGGACAAGGCTGTCTTATGAATGGATCCTTCATTCTTCCCGAAGATATCCACACCGTTCTATCTTCATCAAGACATTACGTTACCGGCGTTCTTCCCATCTCCGTCGAATCCGTTGGAACGCTCTCTTCATGCCTTGGACATGCGCCTTGCTTTCTACAGGTCTCGCACTGAATCTATTTGTCAATCCCAACGATTATTTGTCAAATACTCTGAACATGACCAAGGGTCTCCCATTACACCCCAAAGACTTTCCAAGTGGATAGTGCAGACTATCACTTTGGCATATCAACTTTCGCACATCGAATTGCCAGTGACGCCTACAGCGCATTCTACAAGAGCAGTGGCGACTTCGTCTGCATTTGCATCGGGAGTTTCCTTAGATGACATCTTTAAGGCTGCTATATGGTCAACACCAAGCACGTTCGCCAAACATTACTGACTGGACGTTCGTGCAAGACGGGACGCATCTTTCGGCAGAGCGGTGCTCTCCTCCATACTTCAATAGCGACACCTTCCCAACCATCCTATCGGGTAAGCTTGTTAATCTACTCACATGTGTGATGCACAGAGGCCACGAAGAAGAAAGGCAGGTTGCTCACCTGTAACTGATGTTCTTCGAGTGGCCATCTGTGCAGTCACACAACCCACCCACCAGCCCTGCTTGGTGTTGGTGAGTGGAAAATTTTTTTGGTACCGTCTAACAGTTTCTCCCCATATGGTACCGAGTGCTGCCAATGGATTTTTCCTCAATACCGAGTTTTTTCCATTTTTCCTCGATACCGAGCTTTTTCAAATTTTCCTCGGTACCGTGTCACTTTCTAGTTCTCTCATTGTTTTAGATAGGGGACGAACATTCGGTCTTCGAGACTGAACAAAATGGCGGGCGCTCCACTCTATATAGGCTACAGGGGGGAGGGGGAGCGGAGCGCTTCCTGCCAAAAGACGTTAGCTGTCAATCTTTCCGGTCAAAGGCACTGTGCAGGCGCAGTACCCACATGTGTGACTGCACAGATGGCCACTCGAAGAACATCAGTTACAGGTGAGCAACCTGCCTTTTTCAGCTTTAATGCAACCCTTGAAAGATGCCAGGAGTCTTGTAGCAAGGAGCTTCTTTTATTGTGGAAAATGTTAGACGGAGAAACCATGTTGGAGTTCAGACCTACTCAATTCAGAAACAGCCAGATGGGATAGAAGCCTGGAAGGGCTGATGCAACAGGGAGGCGAAAGCAGTGTGAACAGGGTGGGCAAAGAGGCCAGTGAGTTCAGTGCCAGATGAGGAATACCTCTTCGAGGAGGCTGATAACTAAGATTGCCTTGATGCGAATTGGAATCCCAGGTTTACAGAATGAAAGTCTAGAGACATGTACTAGGGGATAGCTGCCTAGAACAGTCCAAAAGGTGGATGGGGAGTGACATGTACTCAGGACATGAGGCTTTTAACAAGCTCTTTAACCAGCATCTAGCTTCTTTGTAGGATTAAGATGGGCTACTTTACATGCATTTTTTTTTCTTTCTTAGCTGTTCCATTACATAGCCACTGGGTGGTACTGTGGTATCGCAGAATTGTGCAAATACAGGAAGGTTTCATCCTGCCATTCACAGATAAAACCATGTTTTTCTTTATCTACAGAAAAGCTGTAGAAATGGTTGCAAGGATAGTGAGTGGCCTCGGAAGATGATGGTGTTATGTAAAGCTCCTGCAAACTTCCTTGAGTGAGGAATCACAAATGCACAATACATCTTCCTATCAAAAGGCTCTCAACAGTCAGGTGGCGATATTCCAGAGCCCTTCTTAGCTTGCCTTTCTACTTTACATCTGAGGCACACTTTAGGAATTGAAGCCTGAGCTTTTCTGTACAACTGCAGAAGGATTCTTCTCTCTAAGGCAGGGTGTGCATATACTCTTGCTCCTCCTTAATTTTGCATCTAATCTCCCCTTGCGAGTGCTATCCACTTATTAAGTTGATTTCTGCAATTATGTCTTGGATTTTTTCAGATTAGTTTTTCATGACATCTTTATATGCTGTGTTTTTCTTGCTGTATGTATATCACTGTTAAACCTACTATACTATTCTGAGGAAAGTGCAATAACTTTAGTGGGGTGCTAGATTGTGGTAGGGTGGTTTTGGGATTGGGAAGTGTCCCATCGGGCTTTTTTTAAACAGTGTTTGCTAATGCAAACATTCAGAGATGTGAATCTGGGAATTCCACAAACCACTCATATTATTTCAAGTGCTGGATGTGGAACAACTAGCTAAAAAAACCCATTTAGATCTCTACTTGGAAACATAGAAACAGAGCGAGTCAGAAGGGGCCTCCTGGGCCATCTAGTCTGACCTCTGGCACCAACCGGCTCCGCTCACGACATGCCCACCATGTGCATGTCCAGCCTGTCTTTGAACACCCTCACTGATGGGGCCTCAACGAGCTCCCGTGGAAGCCCATTCCACGCCCTCGGGGTCCTAAATGTCAGGAAGTGCTTCCTGGCATCTAAATGGAACCTTGGCTCCCTGAGCTTTGCTCCATTGGAGCACATCCTGCCTTCCTCTGCAGGGGAGAACAGGTCTCTACCCATCTGCATGTGACACCCCCTCACATACCTGTATGTTGCCAACATATCCCCTCTGAGTCTCCTCCAAGCTGAAGAGACCCAGTTCCCTCAGTCTTGACTCATACCCCGTCCCCTGCAAACCAGCCACCAACCCTGTGGCCCTACGCTGTACTGACTCTAACCTGGCTATATCCTTTCTGTAATGAGGGGCCCAAAACTGAACACAATACTCTAGTTGCGGTTGCACCAGAGTCGTGTAGAGTGGTAGTAATACCTCTCTCAACCTAGAAGCCACACTTCTGGCTATGCAACCAAGGGTAGCATTCGCCCTCTTGACCACCGCATTACACTGCTGGCTCATGTTCAGCCTGCAGTCGACCAGCACCTTGAGGTCCCTTTCACAAGCACTGCTCTCCAGCCACTTGTCACCTAACCTGTACTTATGACAGCTATTCCTATGCCCCAAGTGCAAGACCTTGCACTTACCCACATTGAACGCCATCCTATTGTCTCCTGCCCACTTCTATAGTCTGTCCAGATCCTTTTGGATCTGGAGTACCTGCTCCTCAGTTGTGGCCACTGCTCCAGTTTTAGTGTCGTCTGCAAATTTGATCAGCAGACTGTTCACCCCTTCTTCCATGTCATTAATGAAAAGATTAAACAGGATCAGCCCCATGACAAGCAAATCATACTGTCTTCATTGGCACTTACTTGCAGAAATTGACACAGGGAAGAGGGGGATTTGCTTGAGTTTTCAAGAAGGAGCTGTGAATTAGTTTAAAAAAAAAATCCACTTCCTCTGCATCTGTGAACTTGTACATTGCTTAATGGATCTTTTTAAAAAATGACATTTGAAGGACCATTTCCCTGTGCACATCACCTTTCCAGCCCCTCCTACTTCTCCCACAGTGGTATTTACATTTTCAACACAGTGGAAACTGTGCTGTACTCATTAACATCTGTACCAACTATGGAAAATATGTTTTGCATAAATATTGCAATGGTGCTTCCTGATAAACTGAAGGGACTCACTGAACTACATAACTAAAATATGGAGGCAAAGGCTTTGCTCTTTGAAATGATGGTGGGAAAGGCATCATTATGGAATGTGCAAAAATGGTGTGGATTATGTGCAACACATACTTTTGCACTAGTACACATACATTCTTCAGTTTCAAGAGAGGAATGTGTTGACTATTGCACTAGCATCATGTAAAAAAGCAAGCAAATGGACATAGCTCAGTGGAGGACCCAGTTTTGTTTTGTTTTTTAAGGACCAGGTAGCAGGTGATGGGTAAGATCCTGGAAAATTGCCATAATAGCCCAGCAAACCTGAGCAAGGATTTTGGATTGGAGCAGGTGTACCAGGATGCCTGAAATCAGTGAATGCAATGTCTGCGAGGACAGTGAAGCACAGTCCATCTGATTCAGGAGGAAAGCGGTGTGTGCATGTTACTGCTCCCTCTGGAGCCTCTCCCAGTGCAGTAGCAGCTGTGCAGACTCCTACATTCTTATATAATGCCCTGTGAATCAGGGCGACAGGGCCCAGGATTAACTGTGCTTACTTTTCCCTTCTGCGCCCACCATTCCAATCCATATAGGAGGTAATAATCTTTTTGTGTGATTGTGTCTGTAGTCGGCGGGTAGCTTTTTCTCCCCAGATGCAAATTCAGAAAATGTTGCTTTGATGTTCTGCAGCATATAATTGCAGTCAGGGTTATAGAAAGCCTTTTTCTGGTTCATGAATAAAATGCAGTAATGATGATGCTAATATTTAAGGCAGCTTAAGAAAATCTTACCCAGTGAACTGAAATTTTGTCATCTCTGTGCTCCTTATCTGTTCATTTTGCAGCTGCTGACTTGTCATACATCCAGAGCTCTAAGTGGTAAAGTAAATTTAAAATGAAAAGCTCTTATTAGAGATTCTTAAAAGTTTTCCTAACCTCTCATGGGACAAAAAGTAATGGCAATTTGAAGATGCATACAGTTGTCAATTAAGGGGAAACAGTAGGAAAAAGTAATGGTTTGAATGAGTTGCAGGAGGGGAAGAATAAGAGGCAAGAGTGCAGCAGAAGGACTTGTGCATCCTGTTGCTAGGAAACCACATCATCATTAAATACAGTGTGCTAATTGGCTAGCTTGTCAGTGCCTGGGCCTGCTACACAGCTGTTTCTGCTGCCTGGTTGCTAGGAAACTGCATCTTCTCTCTCCCCCCCCCCCCCCCCCCCCGCTTCTTCTGGCACCTAATTGTCTACTTTTGCTGCTGGTGTTGCTGCTGGGTACCAGTCTGGGCCTGCCGTTCTGCTTTTCTCCCAGGGGGACTGAGATGGGCGGAGAGTATATGTCAGCAATTAATGGAGCAGAAGTGCACATTCTACAGAAGGCCTGGCACCTGTGTCCCCTATTTGTCCCCCCTCCCCCAGTAAATCCTTCTGTTCTGAACACACATCAGGTGCCTCAAGCTTCATTCTCGGCTAAGCTTATAAGAATAGGTTTTAAAAGGAATCAGAATTGAGAAAACTTCTCCCTTTTAAGAGGGGACTTGCAGAGATAGCAGAGGGGTAATGTGCCTTTTTTTTGCCTCTGTGCACTTTGTGTCACTAGGTTCTGTTGCAAGGCTTGGAGGAGAGGAGAGGAGAGGAGAGGAGAGGAGAGGAGAGGAGAGGAGAGGAGAGGAGAGGAGAGGAGAGGAGAATATTTGATTGTGCTTAAACCTTAGAGACATTTTACTCTTTTTCAGAAACATTCTTGACTGACATAAAGGGTGGGGAGGTCTAGTTTGTTTATTTTATATTTCCTTTTGTGCTTTAAATTCTGTGCACAAAGGCTGTACATGGACATTTAAAGGGGAGGACACTTCAGGATTTGATCCACAGTTTATGCAGGTAAATTGGTGTAGTGCCATTTGGCTTCTAAATGCTTTCTCTGCAGCCAGACAGAGCAGAAGCCTGGCCTGCAGGCTCCAGCAGCTCCACACAAGGGGCCGACTCCATTTAAACATACTGCATCGGGCACTGAGTTGCATGTTGTGAATGAGCCATCACAAATTAAACTGCCACAGATGTCACCTTTACTCACCTCAAATGAGCTTATCCATGGGGCTGATCCACACACTGAACTGTATACTGTCAAATATGAAGAAATCAAATAATGTCGCTGAGTCAAGGTGGAGTTGGTCCCTGCAGCTCTCTGTACCCATGATGCACACCTGTTGAGGGTTCAGCAAGGGTAATGTACAGTGGTCCAGGAAGAGCTAGATATGTAGATTCCTGAGATGCATAATTGCAAATTGCAAGATCTCACAAAATGGGATGCTTGAAGGGGGAATGGGCAGTTTGCTATGGAACACGCCGGACTCAAACCTCTTCTCAGAAGGGGCATTAGAAGGAAGATGACAGGGAGTTATTACAGCTCTTGCTTTAATCTGTTTTAACACCCTCCTTAATACCATCCAGCCAGGCCTTTTCATTCAGATCGGCATTTCAGGCAGATTGTAAAGTGTGGTGTGTTGGCACTGTGTCTGCCTGCAGTGGATAATTTTTGTGGCTTGAGCGCCATTTGATCTGCCTGTCAAATCTCACAACTAGAGACTGTGATACTCCTTTTCATCTAGCTAGTTTGAGCCTTTGGGGTACAACAAACTGCATAGGAGCAGATACGTTGAGGAGAAACCTTGCCACAATGACCTTGACTTGCTTTTCATTTCACATCTTGGCCGTGTTTCTCTTTATTGTTCAGCCTAAACTGCATGTACAAATTCTCTGGCTTGTCTGTGCTTTTGCTGGAGCTTGCTAAAATTGTACCTTGGAACATGGTGTTTCTCTATCCATGTTAGAAAATAGGAATGGTGTAATAAAATATTGTCTGCTAATCTCCCACCCTAGTAAGAAATGGCACTTTCTCTTTCCCAATGGAATAAATTAGAGGCACATGAAATAAATGAATGAATGAATGAATGAATGAATTAGAGGCACATGAAAGGACCTGAAAAGAAACTGAAATAGATGCTTTGACTAGTTTTGCTGACATTATGTACACCTCCAAAAGATGTGTGTTTTTATCAGCTGTTTCTCTGCATTCTCTCTCTCTCTCTCTCTCTCTCTCTCTCTCTCTCTCTCTCTCTCTCCATCTGAAAGCAGAAAAATGTGATGAATTTTAAAAATCCCAATTTTACATGATGCATTTAGGATTGAATGCAAGTCCCAGAGTAATTTTATCAGGTGATTGTATTGTAATTCATTAACTTCCAGTACCTTTAAAAATGTATTTATTTCCATTTCTTGTCTCATCCATAGCTTTAGGGATGAGATTGTGAAATAAAACTGCATGTATTCAGTTTGTGGCAAAAAAAATGGCACTTAGAGATTTATTGTTGAAAGATCTTTTGGCAATAGGAACAGAACACATGTTACATATGGTGGAAATGCACACACATGCATATGCGCTTGCACACACACCTGTATATATATCCATACATATCAGGTTGAAGGAGTTTAATACTTCACAGTGGGTTGAAGTATTCAATTTTAATAGCTTTAATTCTGTTCCATTTCAGAAGTTCACTTCTGAAAAGGTTTGCTGTGCCTTTTTGCTGCTGTAATACTGCGCCTTCACAAAATAGTTATCTAGATTTTGAACCTATAAAGCTGCCTTTATATGGTCAGGCTGTTGTTCTATCATATTCAATATCTAACTGGAGGTGGCTGAGGTCGCACAAGAACTCAGTTGCTGGTTTTTCCCAGTAGTGTTGCTTCCTAAGAATAACTGGAGATGGCAGAAGTTGAATGTATGACCTTTGGCATATATGGCAGGTATTCCACCAGCAGCATTCTGGCTCATGCTGAAAGGCAACGGATTTCATGCAAAAATGCCCTGAAAGCCACCCATTTTGAAAAATTATCCCTATGGTTATACAGTGGCTCTCATGCAAGGTTGAACTACAGTAGGACCAGCACAGCAGAAATCTCATAATGCATCCTTCCTGTTCAGGTGCCCCTGTATGTTTTGCACTTCAGCTCAGGCATTCCTTAGCATTGGCCACATGCTGGTTGGAGCTGATGGGAATTCTAGCCAAAACTTGGGTGCGGGACAAGCACCAAATTGGGCTGTCTGACATAGTGAGCACAAGCTTTATTTTGAAGTCATCTTCCGGAGACATAAAATTTTACAGGGAGTCCAGGCAAAGTAACCTTCCATTTTAACCCTCCTGTCTCTTCCATCTATTTTCTTTCCACAAAAGTCCTTTAAAGACGGAAAATCCAAGCAGCTACACAATGCCTTTTGTTTGGCAACACTAGGAGCCCTTGGTATCAAATCACCTCTTGCCATTAGAAATTGCATGTAGCATTCCCCTCCTGCCTCCCTTTTGTGATCGCTTGGCTACTTTATTCTGTAATGAGTGCTAGTAATACTTTCTTTAACTGTGTCAGGAAAAAGAAAGCAATAATTAACTGAATACTCTTTCCTTTTCATGTTGTTATATGTCTCTGTTATCTTTCCCTATATTTTACACTGATGTTTTGAATAACTGTCAGGTGGAGGAAGGGAGCAGCCTAATCTTTGCTGAGATCTGTGGGTCAAACTTTCCTTTAGATATGGCTTGTAAAGATCACATTCGCTTTTGTCTTTATATTTTTGCTTCTGCACTGCATACTGTAAGCAACGTGCAGTGCCTGGGAACACAAAGAGACACTGTCTGACATTTGGCAGCAAGCAGCTCCTGTTACAGAAGAAAAGAATCTGAAAAGAAGGCTAGTCTCTGCGCTTTGCAGAGCCATGCTGGAATGTCCCTGGGGCTCAGCTATCATGAAAGTTAAAGGTGTATCTGAGGCTAAAATAAAAATACACTCCAGAAGGCTATAATAACATTTGTGCTTTGGTTTCATGCAGCACTTCATACTGTCAAAACTACCTATCTTGGGTTGTGTATTTCCAGCCCGAAATCCATCCAATTAGTGCCTGCAAGATTTTTGTTTGTTGGGCCAGAGCTTGGGCATCAAGAGAGTCTCTCAGTTCCATGGAAATCAGTGGCTAGCTTTATCCATCCTTTCACTACACTCTTGAACATCTCAAATTGCTGAAGAAAATGACACTCTTTGTCCAAGCAGAAAGCTGGCTGCTGCAGCGCCTTGACATGGTGCAGTCTTTAAGCATGCTCAACCAAGAACCCCATGTTATCTCTCATGCAGCTCTGAGATAGAAGCCTTCCATTTTTTAAATGCTAATTTTCATGACATTTAATCAGTTTTTATTTAATCACATATTTAGATGAATGACCTGTCCACATCCTAATAGATCAGAGAACATACTGCTTCCATAAATTTGCAGTTAAAAAGCAGCTTTGTGTGTGATGGAGCAGACACTGTTGCAGTAGATAAATGATTGCCAAGCTTGTACTTTCAGCAACAAAACACACCAAATATAAATGACAGAAGTACAAATTTATATGGCATAGTTGGAGAGCCACCTGTCTTTGTCCATTTGTACACAAACATTTAAAACCACATATATGTCTTTTGCCACCCAAGACAATGGAGTAATGCCAGTAGAATGGCCAAAAGTGTGCAGCTGCCCCAAACAGGACAATACTCTGAGAACAGGAAGGAAGGAAGCCGGAACAGCAGAAGGGTAGGGAGGGTAAGCAAACCTCGGCTGGTCCTTTTTGGCCATTCTACCCTCCACTCAAGAAAATAGATTATAGGGCTACTCAAAAATTATTTCATAGTTCCAGTAATGAAGGAAAAACACATTGGAACAACATGTCTGTCTGTCTGTCTGTCTAATTTATACCCTGTCTTTTTTCCTTCCAAGGAACTCAAGACAGCTTACATAATTCTCCTCTTCCTCTCAAACTTATCTTCACAACAACAACTCTATGAAGTCAAATCTGAGAATCCAAATTCTCCTTTTGTCTTCTAGACTCTGTCTACCACCCATGGGACTGTACTGTAAACCAGTTATGTTTGTACTCTGCTGTTCTACCCATAAGAAAGGATGAACAGATCGTTCTGTTTTTAGTCCACATCATATTGGTATACAATTATGCACAAATCTATTCTGTCCTAATTTCTGCATTAAATCAGCTATTTTTTCACAATATGCGCAAACAAATTGAATATGTCTTTATAAACCTGTATCATGCCTCTGTTCTGAATTTTAGTCATGTTTGCCCCCTTACTTTGTTTTTATCTGTAGTATCCACACTGGAGAAGATTATTCTTGTTAACTGGTTTATAACTCTTAGGTTGGTCCTAAAAGAGATAGAATCCTTTCAATGTTTTGTTTTTGTTGTTGTTCTTGTAATGGACCAGTGGAGCAGCTAACATTTTATAAACAAACATTTTAAAACTTCATTTTTCTGGCCTTTTTCACAGCACAATCTTGAATTATCTATTCCCAAAGTTATCTTGCAAGTTCACATTTGACAGATAAAATAGCTAGGTGACTGAGCTGTTCTTACCTCTTAGCAGAATGTCTGATGAATGCTAACTTGTTGAAATATCGTTTGACTTTGTCACTGGCAGTGGTAAAAAGTGGTAGGTGTGTGTACACTCAACTGAAAATTAGAGTGTAACTTGGACATTTGCTCTCACATAACTTGGCCCTGTAAACCCTTGTTGTTGCAGTGGGTTCCACTGTCTCCAAAATCAATGTCCCTGCTTTTTGTGGTGCTTTGTACCTCCCTCTCAGCATCCATCCCTCTTCTTGCCTATGCACAAGGAACTCCAAGATAGATAGTTCATAATTCAGCAGGTCACATGAAGAAGCATAAATATCTAACATTTAGCATGGTTTTGGGGTTGCAGTTTGAGCCAAGCACCCCTGGTTCTCTGAGCTCCAGTAAACAAGAACACCTGTCATCATATATCCCTACCAAACCTTTAAGATCTTCTATGGATATCGTTCTATGCAAGCCTTCCCCAAATGACATAAAGGGGGAAAGGACAAGGAAAAGGGCTTTTTCTGTCATCATGCCTTGTCTTTGGAATGCCCTTCCTAAGGAGGTGCGACTGCCACCCTCATTGCTCAGTTTCCACTGCCAAGTGAAGACATTTTTATTTTGTACTGGTTTTTAGCATAATTTATGGTTGTATTATGTCTCTTTCACTGCTTGCTTTTATGTATCATGTGCATTGTCTCCTGTTCCCATGTTAACTTTTAGTTTTATGATGATGGATTGTTAGTTTTAAATTTTGCTGTTTTATTCTCTATGCCATTCTTATTTTGTGAACTGCCCAGAGAGCCCTTGTCTATAGGGCAGCATACATAGGGCAGCATACAGTAAATAAATACATTTTCTCTTCTTCCCTCCCTACACACATGCACACTTTCTCATGCTTTGGTGCTGAACCTTACAACTTGATGATCTCCCTCCCCAACTTCAGCCTTTAGTAAATAGTAGAAAATATGACAGGAAAACAATTCTCATAACTTTGTTAGTACAACTGAGCACATTCATGATCCCTTACATTTAGCAGGTTGGTTGTCTATATTGCTGTTTTCCCTCCCCTTTCATCTGGTAAAAAGCATAACCTTTTCCTAGTCTCTTCAGTCCTCATCTTTTCAGGCTAGACAAAGCATATTCCTTTGCATCTCCAGTAAAATTTTACCTTCTCATGCAATAAAACCATATTATATAGCCTTGACAATCATGCAGTTATCCAGCCATTGAATGAGAGTTAGCCCTGGGCAGTATGATGGTTTCAAACCCTCAGTGAGTCAGCTTTAAACATTGGGATGTGTCAGGTTTCTTAGACCCAACACTGGATCCTGAAGAGCATCCTTGCCCTCCTGTTAACTGTTAGGAATATTGCCCAGTTTCTCTGGCATGCTACAAACTAGGTGGTTGCAAGTGTCCACCTGAATTGCAATGTAGCCATGAATCCAGGCGAGCTGGATCTAGTTTTTAGCTTCTAGTTATACTCCAGGCACTTGTTCTCTGCTCCTGATCAGTTATTTGCTTTTCTTCTGTTCTGTGATATTTCACCAACATGGTAGAAGACTGATTTACTATCGGAACAAATTAAGCAAATGATAGATTACTAATCAGGGTTTATACATTTTTCTCCTTGTCACGAGACACCTGCTTCTTTGGAATTGTTGCTGTCTCCTGCTGAATAACAAGACAAATGGTCCAAATGCTGGCCAGGAGACTGTCATAGCGATGAGCTGCCATTCTAGCCATAATTTTACTGGTCTGTTTAGAATGCTTTCCTCCTGGCTAGAAGGATGTAGAACCTGGCTTTAAAATGAATGGTGTGTTTTTCCTCATTGCCTTAGTTTTTTTTTTTTTTTAAATGCATTTTAAGATGGTGGGACTTTTACTCCACAGAAGGGCAGGTATTCAGCAAATCTGAAACATAAGCAAATGCGTTGCATATGCACTGCAGTTTGGAGCACAGAATTTTGGGTGTATCTGGTATGGAGTATGAGTAAAAACATGGTTGCACCATCCTACATGGAGTTTTGAGGCAAATCACTGGAAGAACTTGAGATAAGCAGGCTGCAAGAAATTGTATGAAACTGAAACTCCTTGCTCAGCCTCTTTACCTCCAGCTCTTTCCACACCCCAGTATTCTACTCCATTTATATCCTGTGGCTTTGATCACCTGGCTGATGGGGCCAGGGGATCAATTGGTACTTGGCTTTGCTGTACCTACTACACTTTTGTTTAGGAGTTCCTCTTGGATTGCTTTAGCAACCTAGTTTGCTCTTCCCTTTTGAAACTCCTCTGAGCTGTGGATAAAAGGCTCTGATGGCTGAACTGTGGCAGATATATCTGCCCATTCTCTCCTCCTGCTTGTGCCAGATTTCCATTTTATCTTGAAAGAAGCAGTGCCTTGCTTGCAACAATCAATAATGTTTAGTAACTGACTAACCACACAGAAGCTTTTTTTGCCCTCCTCTGGCCTGGATGAAAGATGCTTATGTTAGCTTTCTGTATAATTAGGGAATTTAAACCAGTGATTTATTTGGTCCATTTCATCTCCTTACCCATCTTTGTCTACCAACCCTTGAGCATGTAGTTCCTCCCAGATTTGGGCTACAGAGCAGTCATAGTTCCCATTGTCCCCTTGCTCTTGCTTAAAACCCCCAGTTAGGGTTCAACACAAACTGTGAAGGATATGATCCTTCCTGTGAGTATGGCTCAATTTGAAGACAATGCCTGTGAGTGAACTTTTAAGGGGTACCTTTGAGGAATTTTTTAAAAAGTGTTTGCCCTCCCCATGCTTACCATTCTTTAATGAGGACCCAAATATGAAGACTGTGCATATTTCTTTTTTTTCTGAACTCTCTCTCTCTCCAAGGTCCTTTTGCTGTGCCCATATCCTCTTGGTAGAATGTCGTGTGTTGGATTTAAATTTAGGAATTCCTTTTCCTGTTAAAATATACAAGCACAACATCCCTTGCCTTTTGTCTTTTTTTGTTTGTTTGTTTCATTTCATGTCATTATTTTTCTGTACTATCCCTTAGCCAAAGTTCTTTGTTGTGGACTCTGTGCATCATACATATGGGTGCTGCACCTGTGCAGTGCCTGTAGCTGGGAAGATTCAAAAGCTTAACAGTTTTGGCAGGAACTCCACGCCCCTTCCTTCCCACAGTATAAGAAGGCTGAGTGCCCGCCATTTCTCCAGTCTTCTTGCAACCGCCGTTCGCTGTGCCTTTTGTCTCTTACCATAGCTATACTGTTGTATCTAAACAGTATAAATACTGGTCCTGCTGGAATCGATTTTGGATGGAGAGATCCAAAACTCCCACAAATGGCCCCTCCAACAGCACACTCACCAACCTTCGCCTGAGGTCTCCCTGAGGGCCCCAGCTCAGCAGGTGCAACAGCAGCAGTGTGCGTTTGTCCGGAGACTGGGTGCAGATGCCCTACGGAGTCTCCTATCGCGAGCCCTGGGATGATTATGCACCCTATGGATACTATCCATCCGTCTGTCATCACACTTCATCTCTGGTTCCGAGGGACACTCCCTCAGCATCCGCGGTGTTCCAGCCCAGGCGCCCTTCATCACCAGCCGACTCCTGCTCCAGTCCTCCGTTCCACTATGATACGGATTCGGAGGATTCAGATGCAGCGGATGCAGTGATTACTACGCAAGGTCCCAGCTCATGTATTCAACATTTGGGGAACTGATGGCAAGATTGGCAAGGCCACTGGAGATCGATGCCCAGCACCACTTCGATCCCAGTACTGACAATTTTTACAACATCGTTAAAAAGGAGCAGTCTGCCTCCATCATCTTGCCTCTGATATCAACCCTACGTCAAGCTATGATGTAGATGTGGTGGTTCCCTAACCAACCACAACCTACTTCACGACAGTACGAATCCATGTGCAGAGTTCGGGAGCAGGATATCCCATCCCTCCTGCGTCATCCTAAACCGAACTCTATTGTCGTGGAGTCGTCTCAGGGCCATGAGACAAGGGAACACTCCACTCCTTGGGACAAGGAAGGACAAAAAGTCGTCATGTTGGCTCGCTGTATCTATGCTGCCACAGGTCTCAGTCTCTGCATTTCCAACTATGAGGTGATGCTGGCACGATATCAGTACTTTCTGATGCAAAAGTTGGAAAACATCACAGCATCGCTTCCGGAGCAGCAGAGGGATCTGGCACGTGTCTTCACCCGAGAAGCGATGCAGGTGGCCGTACAACAGCTCTTGATGGTGAGACATCATACCGACTGCGACTCGAGGACCCTCATTGGTGCTATAGCCCTCTGTTGCCACAGCTGGCTTTGGAACTGCAACTTCCCGGACAAGACCAAGTGTTGGATTGACAACATGCCCTTTGACGGCTCCAGGCTGTTCTCCAGTCTTGAGGACAGACCACAAGCAGAAGAACATTTCACGAGGCTCACTTTACTGCTCATCGCATGGAGGTTCCAGCACAATCCAGACGTAAGTGGTCCTGGTCTGTCCTCAGTACCAGTACCAGCCATACCCACAATATTCTGGCCAGCAGCAGTTCCAGACTCGACAACAGCACAACCATTAACAGCCAGCTCAGTGCTACCAGCAGAGTCGCCGCCCTGACTCCGACAAATGGCAACATTGATGGGTCAAACGAACCTCTACTCTCCTCCTAAACCCACTGTCCCCTCTTCCTTTTGGGGAGTCCATCACATCTGATAGGTAGTTTTTGCCCATCATGGAGCACGGATATAAAATCGAGTTTGATACCATACCCCCATCAGGTCCGATCCGATATACACCTCCTTCATTGGTTCTCAAGGACGAAGTTTCCCAGCTTCTTCATAAAGGAGCAATTTGACAACTCATGCGCTCCAAGGGGCTTCATGGTTTCTACTCGAGATATTTTACGGTCCCAAAATGGGACGGTGGTCTTCGCCTGACATTGGATCTACGTGGCATCAACAAATTCATCAAAACAAAAATGTTTTGAATGACCACTCTTCAAAATATCCTACCGCTGCTCAGGAGAGAGGATTGGTTTGATTCTCTAGACTTGAAGGATGCTTACTTCCACATTAGCATCCATCCATCTCACAGACAACTACTCCATTTTAAAGTCAACTCTGACCTTTTTGAGTGTAATGTTCTCCCCTTCGAACCGGCTACCACGCCAAGGGTCATCACTAAATGCATGGCCCCTGTTTGCACCCACCTGAGACTACAAGGGATACACATCTACCCATACCTTGACGACTGGTTGATTGTCTCCTCTTCTAGAGAAGGCCTTGTATCAGCGATTCATACTACATGTTCCCTCCTTGACAGTCTTGGACTTTGTATTAATCATGAAAAATCCTGCCTTGTTCCTTCGCAGATCATTGATTTCATTGGAGCCTGTCTCGATTCCCTGCATGCAAGAGCCTTTCTTCCAAGAGATCGTCAGGAGAAACTTCACTTGTCCATCCACCAAATCCACATGGAGAGAACCGTACCTGCTCTGTCGGTACAGAAGCTGCTTGGCTACATGGCCTCCACGGTCTCCGTGGTCCCCAATGCCAGGCTGCGGAAGAGGCCGCTGCAGCTATTGTTCAATCGCCTCTTTCACCCACAGCGAGATTCTTACCTGCCTACCTCCATCCTTCGGACTTTGTCATAGTGGATGGTAAAGGACAATCTACCTGTCGGAATCCCATTCTGTCTACCTCAACCATCATTGACTCTGTTCACAGATGCCTCCCTCACAGGTTGGGGAGCTCTTTGCACCAGTCTTTGCACCCAAGGCACCTGGCACGACCATGAGACTACCAGAAACATCAATTATCTAGAACTTTTGGACATTTGAGAATGTTCTTCAGGTCATTCAAGTTGCCTTCTATATAAACAAACAGGGCGGAATGAAGTCTGCCCCCCTGGCTCACCTCACCCTACAACTCTGGGACTGGTGCATCCCAAGGGGAATTAATTCTCTTGCCATTTACCTTGCTGGCACCGACAACGAGGAGGCAGATACCCTCAGCAGAATGCTGTCAATGACTCACGAGTGGGAGTTAGATCGCCAAGTATCTTTTTCAACTATGGGGCCCTCTGGACATAGACCTTTTTGACACACACACCAATGCGGTCTGCAAGACATTGCTCCCGAGTGGGCATCACTCCAGACTCGATGGGGGATGTTCTGATTGTTCCATGGACAGACAGATTTTTCTACGTGTTTTCCCCGATACTGTTCATTATGAGGACTTTAGCCAAATCAATCATGACGATGCTCAGGGAATTGTCATCACTCCATGGTGGCCTTGCCAACTGTGGTTCCCTAAATTCTTCACCTCTCCAACAACACTTTTCAGCAGCTCCCTCGCATACTGCATCTCCTAACTCAACAAGATGGAGCAGTGCGGCATCCAGACCTTCATTCGCTCAAGCTGATGGCCTGGCTTATAGAAACATAGAAACATAAACAGAGCGAGTCAGAAGGGGTCTCCCGGACCATCTAGTCTGACCCCCGGCTCCAGCTGGCTCTGCTCACAACATGCCCACCATGTGCATGTCCAGCCTATCTTTGAACACCCTCACTGATGGGGCCTCAATGACCTCCCGTGGAAGCCCATTCCACATCCTTGGGGTCCGAACTGTCAGGAAGTGCTTCCTGGCATCTAAGTGGAACCTTGGCTCCCTGAGCTTTGCTCCATTGGAGCGCGTCCTGCCTTCCTCTGCAGGGGAGAACAGGTCTCTGCCCATCTCCACATGACATCCCCTCACATACCTGTATGTTACCAACATACCCCCTCTGAGTCTCCTCTTCTCCAGGCTGAAGAGACCCAGTTCCTTCAGTCTCACCTCATCCCCATCCTCTGCAAACCGGCCACCGACCTTGTGGCCCTATGCTGCACTGACTCTAACCTGGCTATATCCTTTCTGTAATGAGGGGCCCAAAACTGAACACAGTACTCCAGTTGCAGGCGCACCTCTGCTTTCGGTCAGTGGTAGTAATACCTCTCTCGATCTAGAAGCCACACTTCTGGCTATGCAAGCAAGGATGGCGTTCACCCTCTTGACCACTGCATCACACTGCTGACTCATGTTTAGCCTGCGGTCAACCAGTACCCCGAGGTCCCTTTCACAAGTGCTGCTCTCCAGCCATATGTCACCTAACCTGTACTTATGACAGCTATTCCTATGCCCCAAGTGCAAGACCTTGCACTTCTCCACATTGAACGCCATCCTGTTGTCTCCTGCCCACTTCCATAGTCTGTCCAGATCCTTTTGGATCTGCAGTACCTGCCCATCAGTTGTGGCCACTGCTCCAGTTTTAGATCGTCTGTGAATTTGATCAGCAGACTGTTCACCCCTTCTTCCATGTCATTTATGAAAAGATTAAACAAGATCGGCCCCAGAACAGAGCCCTGGGGGACCCCACTTGTCACTGGCCGCCATTTCAATGATTTCCCACTAATGGTTACCTTCTGCTTTCGATCAGTCAACCATGCCCTAATCCACCAGACAGTGCTTTGGTGTATCTCAAAACTCCTCAGTTTCTCCACCAGGATATCAGGGGGCACTTTGTCAAAGGCCTTGCTGAAATCCAGGTATACCACATCCACTGCATGCCCTCCATCTAGCCATCTCAAAACCTGGTCGTAGAAATCCACAAGGGTTGTCTGGCAGGACCTGTTTTTGCGGAAGCCGTGTTGTGTGGCTGTCAGCCTCTCTTCCCTATCTAGCATCACTAGATCTCTCTCTATTATGAGCCTTTCCATTGTTTTTCCTGCAATGGACTTAAGGCTAACAGGTCTGTAATTCCCCATGTCTCTTCTACTACCCTTTTTGAAAATTGGGACCACTGATGCCACCCTCCAGTCCTCTGGAAGTTCACCTGTTCTCCACGAGGCCTCAAAAATGGAGGCCAGCGGGCATGAGAGAATCCCTGCCAACTCTTGGGTGTAATCCGTCAGGGCCTGGCACCTTTACCAAGGGTCCAATACCCTGAGGAGCTCCTCAACTTCTAAGGGGGTGACTCTAATCTGTGCCCCTAAGTCCCTGGCCTCATCTAATCTCCTATGCGGATCTCCCCCGTCCAGCTTTGGGGAGAACACAGAGGCAAAATAGTCATTTAGCATCTGTGCCTGTTCCCTCATATCAATCACTGGATCTCCTTCCTCCTTATTTAGTGGTCCCACCACTTGTCTCCCCTTCCTTTTCCTATTTACATGCTGAAAGAAGCCCTTTTTGTTGCTCTTGATATTCTTGGCAAGTCTCAGCTCATAATCAGCCTTAGCCTTGCGAAGAATCCTTCTGCAACGGGCCTCCTCCTCCCGGTATACCCTTTTGTCTATTTGCCCCAGTACCCATTTCCTACAGAGGTTCCTCTTTCGTCTAATCCCTCTAACCACCTCCTTTCGCATCCATGGCGGCACTCTCCTCCTCCTCCCCACCTTACTGACTAGAGAGGTATCAAGGCTTGCACCTCCAAAACCTCCCTTTTGAGTGCTATCCACCCCTCCTCAATTTGCTTACCTTCCAGTTACCTATCCCAGGAGACTTTCCCCAGTCTGGCCTTCAGTTGGCCAAAGTTGGCCCTCTTGAAGTCCCAGCTTCTAGTGCTCGCCCTGCTGCACGTTCCCAGTCCCCTGATCTCAAAGCAAAGGATGATCACTTGCATCCAGAGCTCCCCTAATCTGTACTTCAGCTATCAGCACCTCCCTATTAGTCAAGACCAAGTCAAGGAAGTTTCCCCCCCTCGTCGCCTCTCAAAACCTCTGTGTGAAAAACCCTCCCTCTATAGCCTCCAGGAAGCAACATGACCTGGCTGTCATCGCCGAGTGAGTCTCCCAACTAATATCCGGGAGATTGAAATCTCCCATAATTACTTTATCTTTCCCCCAAAATATCCTTAGAATCTGGCCTGTCAGGACATCATCCAGGGTCTCAAGTTGACCTGGAGGGCGCTAACATACCCCCACTGTCAGGTCTCTTTCCCTGTCAAAACCCCTAAGTTTCACCCAGACTGCCTCTACTGAATCCCCATCTGTGCTGCATTCTCTCTCACTGCATCCTATCCCTTCCCTGATGTATAAAGCCATGCCCCCACCTCTCTTTCCCTTCCTGTCCTTTCTAAAAAGGTGATAACCCTCTGTGTTCACATTCCAATCTTGCCTTTCATCCCATCTGTGATTCCCACCAGGTCATACCCTCCTATTCCCAGGAGAGCTTCAAGCTCTTCCTGCTTATTACCCATGCTCTTAGCATTAGTACATGCACCTCAACTCCTTCCCACCATTTCCTTTCCTTGGAGTTCCCAGCCTCCTCCTTCCTCGCATCCTCCCTGATACCTGGCCCCTCTCTGTAGGAGTCCTGTCAGTCCCTGCAGTACCTCTAAAACCTGCTCCCAGAGCCCTGATCCTCTCCCCACACTTGTCCAGTGCAGACATGTTTCTGGGGGGCCTGACCCCCCCCCCGGCACAGTTTAAAGTCTTCTGGACAAAGCTTGCTAGAGCATCTCCAAAGGACCTTTTCCCCATCCTTGTGAGGTGCAACCCATCCCTTGCCAGAAGTCCATTGGCAAGAAACCGAGTGCCATGGACAAGGAACCTGAAGCGTTCCTTCTGGCACCACACCCTAAGCCAGTCATTCACCTTGGAGACCCTCCTGCCCTGCCTTGCCCAAATCCCCGGACTGGTAGGATCGATGAGAAGGCCACTTGGACCTTTAGCTCCCGGAGTTTCTTCCCCAAGGTCTCGAAGTCCCGGTGATCCCGACCACACCCTGCCTGGCTACATTGTTTGTGCCCACACGGATCACCAGGAGCAGCTGGTGACTGCCGGAGCTAACAAGACGCTCCACTCTGTCCTTCACATGCTGGATGTGTGCGCCTGGCAGACAGCAAGCCTCCCTTGTCTCCAGGTTGGGGCTGCACACAGCCGCCTCAGTGCCCCTCAGCAGGGAGTCCCCAACAACAATCACCCACCGCTATGTTTTCCCGGTGGTGGTGGGTGGCCGTGCCCTGGCCCTCGCCTCTCCTGCAGCAGCCCCCTTGCTGCTTGTGGTCCCAGGCTGGGGGTTCTGCTGGTCCCCCAAGGCCTCATCAGCCCCAGCCTTCCCAAGCGGAAAGGACCTGTTTCCTAGCTCCAGATTGGTGCCAGGAGGAGGAGGCCATGCTGACCTCCTCTTTTGGGTGACATGCCTCCATGTCTCTGCAGCTGCTCCTCCTGTGGCCTCTCCCTCAACCCTCTGTCCAGAGGGGGGCTGCTCTCGGGGGGCCTGGAGATCTCTCTCGGCCCTCAGGCACCTCACCTCCTCCTCTAGCTGGGTCACCAGCTTGCACCGAGGGCAAGTGTAACCCTGCCTCTCCTGGGGAAGAAGGGCAAACATATCGCAGCTCTCGCAGCGGACAGCAACACCCATGACTCCCGCCAAGGCCATCTCCTGGTCTGCCATTGGGATCCCTTCAAGACCTTACCTTGGTCCTCCGCCTTGTCTGTCCTCCAGTTCCCCTCACTCGCCCAGTTCTCCCAGACAAAAACCCATACACACACACACAAGGATAAAATAAAATTTAAATTGGAGGAAAAACAAAGCACAGCACAGCACCAAAAAAGACAGAAAGATGGGACGGACGGACGGACGGACGGACGGAAGGAAGGAAGGAAGGAAGAGCAATAAAACAAAAAACAAAACATCCCAGGGAAGGGAGTCCCCGAGCAGCCCGGGCCGCAGCTAAGAGACGCAGACAAGGGACGACATCCTTGTCGCGTTGCCCTTAATGCAACACCATTGGTGCCGCGTCCGTTGGCACTGCCAACGGCTGAGCGCTGCCTTATCAGTCCCTCAGGCCAGTGGCCCGGCCCGTCTCCTTCTTCCTGGCCTCTCTAGCCTCTCTGGCCCCACCTCCCTTCCTCTCTGCTGCTCCTGCTCCTGACCCTCTGCTCCTCTGCCCAGCTCCTACCTTGCCTTCACCAATCCCCTGGCCACTCAGCACTCTCTCGCAGCCTCTGCCTCTGCCGCTCTGTCAAGAGGCCTGAGCCAAAAGCTCTTATCTGATAAGCCCTACTACTTCTTTGGTACTGACAATCTTACTGGATTTGATGCTGACTTGGCGGTGCCCTTCCGCAGCTGTATCCTTGTCCCCGATACCAATAACCACTCCATCGAATCCGAGCACTCTACACCCGGATATTCAGTTCATTCTTCAGTCTGTGCTAAGACCTACTCGCTGATCATATGTGGCTAAATGGAGATGATTTGCCTCATTTGTTGAAGCCAGCCATTTCACCACTCACCCCGCTTCTATTGAGAATATTCTCCAATTTTTACTACCTTTACACCAGACCGGACTTAAACCTTCATCAATTAAGGTTTACATTGTGGTGGTTTCTCACTACCGTGGCCAACTTTGACGCTTAGCGGTATTCTCCAATGTCCTTATCCGTTGCTTCCTGAGAGGGTTACAGAATCTTCAGCCACCAGTTAGATTGCTCATCCCGACATGGAGCCTTTCCATTGTCTTACAAGCACTCACTAAACCTTTTGAGCCTTGCCACTACCGATTTATGTCTATTGTCTTGGAAGACAGCTTTCCTTGTCGCAATCAGATCGGCTAGGAGAGCTAGTGACTTTGTGCTCTCTGTATCAATCCTCCTTACCTCAACTTTCACAAGGAGAAAGTTGTTCTACGCACCGATCCGGCGTTCCTGCCAAAAGTTGTCTTGTCGTTCCTTGTCAATCTCTACGCTGTCTACTCCAGTAAACTGTTCATTACACTCCCTTGATGTTCATCGCTGCCTCGCTTTTTACCGATCTCGAACTGAGTCTTTTCAGAACACTAAGCACTATTCATCAAGTTTTCCAAGCATGACAAGGGCTCTCCAAAGGGCTCCCAAAGACTCTCTAAATGGATCGTCCAGATCATTGAGCTTGCTTATCAACTCTCCAAGTTAGAGTTGCCTGTAATGCCCAGAGACCATTCTGCAAGAGCTGTTGCAGCATCCTCTGCCTTCTCCGCTGGCATCCCGCTTCATGATATCTGCAGGGTGGCCACCTGGACTACTCCTTGCACATTTGTCAAACATTATCGCCTAGATGTTCATGCCAGACCGCACTGCTCCTTTGGTCGTGCAGTCCTCTCTTCAGTCCTTCAATGACAACACTGTCCCGCCTCCAGCTGTGATAAGCTTACTAATCACCCATATGTGTGATGCACAGAGGTCATGACGAAGAAAGGCAGGTTGCTCACCTGTAACTCGTTCTTCAAGTGGCCATCTGTGCATTCACACAACCCACCCACGGGCCCCAACCAGTGTCGGTGACTGGGTTTCACAGTACTGTTTTTTCCTTTGACTACGGTCCCATGTGTTATATACTCACCTTGTGTGTCTTTTAGCAGCTTTTAGGCCTGTTGAGAAATACCTGGGTTTCCCTGCCAGTTTCTGAGTTTTGTCATGTCTAATGGCTGGCTTGTCCATTTTTTATTATCCCACAAAAGGGTAACTAGTTTGGCTCATTTAAATAGTAGAAAGGCATTGATGGGGTTATAGCATGTTAAAACAGGGCTTAAAATTTCAAGCCTAGACCTACTAGCCAGGCAAAAACCTTACTCTCCACCAGTTGCCCCACCAAACCTTGCCCAGGTCCGCCTCCAACCCACCCCAGGCCCGTCCCCAGCCCTGCCCCCAACCACACTCCCTAAAGCTTATGAAATTACATTTTTCTTTAGAATAAAGAGTCCAAAATATAAAAAACAGCAATTATAACATAGCTTTATTATGTCAATTTAAACATAACAGCAATAGCTTAATAACAATAGGGTACAATCAAAATATCAAGTAGTTAGTACTTCTTCAGCACATGGGTTCCTATGCATAGTCAGCTACCAATTTTATCGAAAATACATATTTTTATTTTAAATGAAATTTGTAGCTGATTGTGCATAGGTGTGCTGTGCTTTGTTTTGTTTTTTTTTACTTTTTGAAATATTTAGGCCCCAGAGAGCAGCACTAAAATGGCGTTGTTAGTTTTTTTTAACATTGTTGGTGTTTTTTTTACTCTTTTTGAAATCATTTTGCCCCCAGAGCGCAGCACAAAAAATGTAATTTACCTTAAGCTGGTGGGTGTAGGGATGTGCACCGGTGGAGAGTGGATCTCTCCTGCACATGTCCCCTCAGCAGCGCTGCCAGTATAATGGTGGTGCCAAAGAAGAAGCAGGAAGTCGGAAACCGGAAGTCGGCTTCAAAACAAGGCTTGGAGTGCACGTGGAATGCAAATCGATCCCCGGGGCCTGGGGATCGCATTGCAAGCCACCCGCTCCATTACTGTGCTCGCCAGAAAGGAATTTACCCTCGCATTTGGCGAGCAGCCGAGCAGAATTTTCAATCCCTGTGTTAAAAGATGGGGACCTGAATAAGCCCCTTGCTGAAGCTGACATTGTCTGGTCTCACGGCCTCTTGCTTGAGTAGATAGAGGCAGAGTTGATGGTGCAGGGCTAATTCTTCGTTTATATCTCTGTATGATGACCCATTGTTGCTAATGATTAGTTCTTTTGTATCTGGAATCTGTCAATAAAACGCCAAATACCTCACCAAACATCTGTGAGGAAAAACGAGTGATTTTTCAAGGGAAGGCCCCAGGATATGCTGAGAAGATTTTGCTTGAGAATTGTGGGTGGTAAGCAGTTTTCACTCTGCTGGGCCTGCCATGTGGGTAACTTTTTCATATCTGTCCAGTCTTGTTGATCTGTGTTGTCCATTTTCACTAGCAGAGTTTTACCGCTCGTGATGTAAACCCTGTAGGTGTTTGGTCCCTCTCCAAAAGACTAGCAAATGGAGTTATAACATGAGGTTTAGACAATGCATTGTGTCATCTGCTATGGATGGTAGCTTGAAGCATGTATATACAGATTCTAACCAGGGGATTGATAACATAAGATAGCATTTATAATACCCATTGTGTAGTTGCACAGTGGTATGTAACCTCGTCCAGGCTCTAGTTAATGATGTTGAAGTCCTGCTGTAAATCCTCAGTGGTTTCTTTCTTTTGGTTTAAATGATGACACTTTTATGATTTATCCAGCTATGATGGAGGGGGAGTATGTTTGCTTTTCTTCTAATTAGAGTAATTTTGTTAATCTACATAGTACATGTTGCCAGTCACAAAATATAGGAGAATGTAGCACTTTATTGGGTGCTAATGCAACACAGACAGTGAGATATAGCATCTTGGGGGCAGACCACAAGATTTGGGAGAGACTTGTGACTGGGCCTCAGAACTAGGCCTAGCACCAGCATGAATCACACTTGGTTAGGTAAATGCCTGGGCCCTGGGCAGAGACCATGGCCACCATAACTGCTGCAGCAGCAGCTCAGCTGGACTGAGCAGAATGGCCAGAGCTGGAAGTAGCGTTCTGCACCCACATAAATGGGTCAACCACCCAGGGCTACCAGCTTAAGTATGCAAGTCCTGCTTCTCATCAAGGCATGGTTGATGTAACTAAAATAGCAGTGCCAGCACGTTCAGGTGAGTGGCACTGCACTCCATTGGACACTGATGCCCCAGCAGTGATTGGTGGTATGGATTCCCTGAGCCCATCCATGCTGTCCTCTTGATTATGTCAGCCCTGCCCAACATGTGAATGTTGAGATGGGAGTAGTAGCATTAAGACAGCACGGGTGACCATAACTGTGGCATGCTGGCTTGGAGCTCAACTCAGTGCCCCCATAATAAATAGCCGGTAAGTGGCAAGCACTGAGCACCTGTGTGCAGGAGGAAACCACTGGGGTGTCCCACCAAGGCAGCTTGGGTTGGACTTCCCAGTACCAAGCTATGGTTTATGGATTTTGTTCTGTTCATTCCATTTGTGTTTCATGAATTGCCAGGTGTCTTTCAATCACCAATTGATGGAATTAGATTTTTTAAAGCCACAATCCATTCTGCCACTAATTCACATTAATAACAATGCACATTAACTAGTATGTGAATGTATGTGAGTGAACATTGGCAATAATGTGCTTGTGGGAATTAGTACAAATTCCCTCAAAAATGGAAAAATCAGTTGCAAAATCAGAGAAAGCTGCTAGACTGCAGATTCCTCAGGTCAAATTCAGAGAAATCCAGACTTGATGGAATCTACCACAGATTACTCCAGCATCCCTTCAAGGAGCTAGGTCTCTTTGATTTTTAAAAAATAAAATAGAGCCACAGGCTCCCCATCCTATTTTCCTAATCCGAATCTCCTGCCCCAGCTGTATCTCCCCCAACTCCACTTTGTGTGTGGGGGGAGTGAGAGAACACACCAGGGGAAAAGTGTTAAATACCTTCTTTCCCAGTGCCACTGCTCAGACCAAATTGGAAGCTCCTACTCTACAGCTGTATTTCCTTAAAAAAAGAGAACAATATCTATTTGGTCTTAAGTATATAAAAAGAATCAATGAAATAATGGCTTTCACTAAATGATACTTTAAAATATTTTATCCTTGATTGCACACACAACTACATATTTAGTTTGAGCATGCAGTGATCACAGTTAATCATGCAAACTGTCAGTTGATGCACGCATTGCCTCCTGTGAACAATAATGCCTTATGTGTGTGAAATCAGTGTGAGAACCTGAAAATGAAACACTGTCATGTCAGATAGCTCTGCTTTATTTTAATGATTGTTTAAAAAATGAAAATATCCAGCCATAAACCAATTTGTCTCACTGTTAAGAATCTTTTGTTCAGAAATTTATATGAGCTGCTGGTGAAATGTATGCTCAGGCTGTGTGCACACTAACTTTGCTTTCCCAAACTACAACACTCTGTGACAAAAATGCCAGTTCTGCAAGCAGAATAAATCATGTCATGTAAGAGTGTAAGAATATACTTACTAAGCTTCCATAATGCTGTTTATATTAGTGAAAGTAATAGACAAGAACAACAAAACTCAGTCCTTCAGCTGAACTCTGGACTTCTGGGTGTTACATGTTGCTGACCTCTGCACACATGAAGATGATGATCAGTTTAGATGATTAAGATAAGCAGCCATGAGAAACGTATACTTTATTAAAAGAAACACAGAGTCGGTGCAGCTGTTTGGGGCTTTGTGCTCTTGAGTCCTCCATGGCTTTTTGTTCTCACATGTAATGCAATAGGAGCACTTTGTCTTTCATGCACCTCATTGATGGATCACCTCAGTTCCTGCAGAAGGGCTGGATCAGAAGGGTTTAGGGGAGCAACCCCCCCCCCCCCGCTCATGGTCCCTGATGCCCACATGCCCCTCCCCATTCCCTTTTCAGCAGATCCAAATAGAAAGCTTTTAAAGTACAGTCCTTTATTTGAGTTAGAAGTGGTTTTGTGATACCGGGTGTTTCATAAGGTTGTTCTCAAGTAGCATCCATCAAAGTAGCAGCTTTTGACCATGTGAAGAGCTGATTCCAAACTGAAGACCTCTCTTCCCTTCCTCTCCCAAAAGTTTTGGCTCCACCTTCATGAAATTGCTTTCGCATTGCTTGGGGGCCAGACTGTGGGAATGCTGGACATTACTTAATTAGCCCATTCATGAATTCACACCCCTTCTCTCCCTGTTCTAGAGAGTCTTCCCCACACCATAGGTGGTTTTGTTCTCAGCAACCGTCTGCCAAATCTTACCCATTAACCTTGATTTTCCCATGCCACCTTCTAACCCCTCCTTTTCTCCTTATAATTCACATAGTGAGTCTGAGATTTCTAACTGGAAATGCTGTGCTTTAAAAGAAATGGGCCCCATCTCTACAGTCCCTAAGCTACTTGAAGTGGCCAGATACCCTTGAGAAATATTGGTGGCACAGGAGAACATGGATCCAAGCTTTGCTCTGCACTAACATGCATACTTTCATCTCTTCTGCAGGTGAGAAGCCTTACAAGTGTTCATGGGAAGGGTGTGCATGGCGTTTTGCACGAAGTGATGAGCTCACACGGCACTACAGGAAGCACACGGGAGCAAAGCCCTTCAAGTGCAACCATTGCGACAGGTAATAGTTACTATTTACTGGTTACATTTATCCTCAATGTCTATCCTGGTTTTTTTTACTAAGGAGTTGCCCTCAAGGTGATTTAGATAAATAACAATTTTTAAAAAATAAAAAGTAATCCTTACCTCTAACTCTGCCCGGCCCCCAAGGGAAAACATTCAGGATTGTGTGAAGGCTTTGCATCTTTCCTTAACAGTTGCAGTTGTAGCCACAGGGCACAATTGCATCACTTGTCAAGGTTGATTGTACTTCTGTGGGCAGTTGCCTAGTGGGAATGCCAGTCCCTAAGCAGTAGTCCAGTCAGGTTTGGTCCCTGTATTTCCAGTCACACATTTTTGCGGGGAGGCATTCCGATTGGGAAATATCTCTTTCCAAGATCTCTGAAAGTTGTCACCAGAATACACAGTCTGGACTGGAAGGGGCAATTGGAACAAGGCAAGTTTCTCATGGTCACAGCTGACATGTGAGCAGAGTATTATTTTCCTAAGACCTTTTTGTATCAAAGGTGAACATCTACTGGGTAGGACTGGATGGGGCAGACATCTGTCATAGTCCAGTAAAATGGAATACTTCCCATGCACTTTCTCACTCCCACAGAGAGCACCACTGGAGGTGAAGTGCTGAGAAGACTCCAGTTCTAGATTCAATTTCTTTGGATATCCCATACTGAATTCAGTAGGACTGACTTCTAAGTAGGAGAAATGTTCCTTTCTTTGTACCATTCTCAGCAGGAGGGTGGATGGGCTCTGATATTTACAACGGAGCATGTGTATGCACATGGACAGAACTGAACCATCCCAGCCCTTTTCTTTTGCTCTTCTGTGTTCTGCTGTCACCTTGCATACTTTGCCTCCAATGCACCTGTTGTCCCCCCTCATGAAAAGAAAACTGCATGAAACAACTGACCACAGGGGAAGGCAGACACAGAGTTTTTAGCACCCTTCTTCCACACACAACTCTTGCTGTTGCTTGTGAATAGACAGGCTTGTGAAGAACAATCATGGTTTTCCTGCCCTATCTAGTATGCTTCCGAGGAGGTGGCACAAGAGCAGCCAGAGAAGACAAGTTTCTCAGTAGTGTCGGTTGATAAGGAGTGTTTTGATCAGATACAAAAAGAGCTCAGTGTGTTTACATCTTCCTTGAGTGGCCAGGAAAAACAATGAGCCATACACCAAAAAGTTAGGTAGAGGAACATCGATGAATTCAAATTAAATATAGCATCCACAATCACACAAAGCACAAATAGAACAATCTAGTTACAAATTACAGATAATACATAAGGTTACAATAGTGTAATGAAGCATATAAAACTTGTTGTTGTTGTTAGTTGTGAAGATGTGTCCGACCCATCGCGACCTCATGGACAACATTGCTCCAGGCCTTCCTGTCCTCCACCATCTCCCGGAGTCCACTTAAGCTCACACCAACTGCTTCAGTGACTCCATTTAGCCACCTCATCCTCTGCCGTCCCCTTCTTTTGCCATCTATTGTTCCCAGCATTAGACTCTTCTCCAGGGAGTCCTTCCTTCTCATTAGGTGGCCAAAGTATTTGAGTTTCATCTTCAGTACTGGCCTACTGAAGAGCAGTCAGGGTTGATCTCCTCTAGGACCGACTGGTTTGATTGCCTTGCGGTCCAAGGGACTCGCAGGAGTCTCCTCCAGCACCACAATTCAAAGGCCTCAATCCTTTTGCACTCGGCCTTCCTTATGGTCCAGCTTTCACAGCCATACATTGCAACTGGGAAAACCATAACCTTGACTATACGCACTTTTGTTGGCAGGGTGATGTCTCTGCTTTTTAGTATGCTGTCTAGATTTGCCATAGCTTTCCTCCCCAGGAGCAAGCGTCTTTTAATTTCTTGGCTGCAGTCCCCATCTGCAGTGATCTGGGTAATTAAATCACAAAACACCCACATCAAACAATCTCTGCAAAACTCCATGTAAACAATAAAACACAAGGGAACTGTTGGTAGGATAAAGAATGTCGGGGTTATAAACCTTTCTGTATTTGCTTAAGAAGGTAACATAGGCAATAACACTATTATCTTTTTATGTTTGTGTAAATATGTTTATGTAAATAGAAGTGCATTACTGTACACTCAGTATTTATTTTTATAGGCAAACAGCTATTGTTCAATTCTATCTTTAGCATGAATGGGTCCCTTGTAAGAAGTTGTTTGAACTCTTGGTTACTTTTGAAATCTGTTAATATGTAAAATTCTAAATAGGAGTACCTGGCTCGATGTACTTTAGAACATCTTCTATCACTGGTAAAATAAAATTCTTGATAAGTACAGTGGAACAAACTCCCCAATAATGAAACCTGATAGCACTGTCATTGCCAAGCAGTAAACTTCCTAATTGATGATACTGGCCATGCCCAGTCTAAAACCGAGATGTTAACGAGGCAATAATTGAATCACATGGTTACATCTGACTGTACCATCTTTTAAAATCCTATTTATATATGTAACTTGGTGAGCTGCTTTTAGAAAATTGCCCTCTTTTCAGAGCTGTCTGAAGACCTCTGCTGTAATAAGGAAATGCTTGTAATGCAATCAAAGATCTATTTAGTTCCTAAGTGCCTTAGACCACCAAAGCACATGCATGTGGAGAAGGGTGTGCTGGACAGAAGCAGAGACTCACTCTAATGGGAAAGAAAGCTGGCCATTTTTCACATCCTGTCTGACTGAGCCCTGCATCGACCCCACTAAGCTTGTTCTGCCTCTGCTCTTTGTCAACACTGCCTTCCCTTGCCTTTTATGTGCAGACTGTGCTTTTGTTTGCTTAGGATGGGGGATAACATAAACTAAGAGAAGATCTCTGGAGCTTTGCCCCCTCTCTGCATTCCCTTGGTTGACAAAGGAAGATTTGTCCCCTCTTCTTTGGGAGCAGTGTTGTGGGGAGAACACCACTGCTTTCTCGTTTTTTCTGTCTTTTAAGGAGAAGCCAGGCAAGTGTCTCATCTAGGGCCAGACAGTGGTCTCTGCTATAACTGACCTGTCTCCTTGCTTTGTGTTGTAATAATAGTCACTCCATTGAACACTGCCATCTGCATTTTACAGCAGCTACTGTCGCAAGCACCACACAGCCAGTTCTGCATGACCAGGGCAGATTCTGGGTTGTATTTTGGAATTGTGGGGTTCCAGGCCATGCAGCAAACTGCATTTGAAACTGAGGATTCAGGATACGAGAGGGAGGGTCTGTTGCTCAGAGTTCCCAAAGTAACTCTTTACATAGTTATTCCTTCTGGATTTTGGTGGAAAAAGGACTCAGCCTAATGTATGTGAGGCTGGGGAGATGGAGGGGCTCCCGTACACATATCACTTTCCCAAATGATCCAGCTTAGCCTGTGGGAGAACAGAAGAGGGGAATTTCTTTATCCTCCACTGTCAGCACTTTCTGAAAGGCTTTTGGGGGGTGGGCACACAAAGTTTTCCACTTCTACTATTGCCCTCCTCTACCTCTCCTTTCTTCCATGTTGTCCTGGCATCTTCCCACAACATTTGTAGAGTAGTGGAAAACCTTGTGTGCCCCCCTCATCCTTCGAGCGATATCAAATGTCCACTTAGCCACAAGTTTCACTGCCTCTCCCCTTCTCTTTGCCTATTCATGCTCACAAGTTTGTTGTGAGGCTAAAATGAGGGGGGAGAACTATTTATGCCTTTCTGACTTCAGGGAATGATGAGATACAATGGTAATAAATAAAACTGTATTAAAACCCAACAAATGGGTCCCAGCAAATGCATAATATTGATGCAACACCTGGCCTAGACTCTGAGAATGCTGGTGCTCTGTAAAAGTGTAGGGGAGCCTATAATTTTAGTGGTTTCTCCACACTGTCATAGCAAGGGTGTACATTTTGACTGAATGGGCAGACAAAATAAATGCTTAGCAAATCTTCAGACACAGGGGGTAGATATATGTTGAGAGAAGCTTTTCCATATGAATAATCTCATTTTTCCCAATCAAATATATTATATTCAATTTTCCCCATGTTAAGTTATCTGCGCAAATGAGAACCCTGTTGCTTATCCAAGATTCAAATTGGCAGAAGGAGTTTCTTTTTTATTTAATTGTGCAGGCTTTGAATGTAACATTTGCTTTCATTACTCTTCCTCTCCATTCCCTATTCTCAGGAGCAGGCAGCTCTAATCTCTCTCAAGTTCTCATTTGTGAGAGAAAAATAAGACCATGTGATTAACTGAATAGGGATGCATTTTCCTACTTGACAACCAAGCTGATAACAGTCCTGTTTCACTTTAAATCTGCAAAATAACTTGTGACTGCTTTTGTTTTAACCTCTTCTCTCCCAGGCTGCATTGGTCCAGTTTAGCTGTTGGGCAAAAACAGAGCACGGCCAGGGTGCTCTGAGCTTCTGTTTAAACATCTGTCCTTCTCTGAATGGGTTTTTGAGATAAACCTGCTCTTCTTGCAGGAATAGTTCAGGGAAGACTTTTCTAGATCCAAAAGAGTTTACCATGCATGCCAAAAAGGGTCACTGGATCAATTTGATAGTGTTTGGTTAGCCTGTGGGAAACTGAGCCATCCATGCAGGCAAACCACAGGCAGTGCTTCCCCCACCCTAGCATGGGAGGAGATGGGAATTGTAATCTAATTCCCATCCAATGGAAGGCCCCAGATTGGGGAAGGATGCTATAATAGGTTGTTGTGGGTTATGGTAGGCAGTGTGCCAAACAGTAGAATAAGATAATTATATTGCTGGTAAACATGGCACACATTTGTGAGAAGTTGGCAGGTGGATGCATGTCATTGTTCTCTCCAGACGTTTTTTTTAATGTGGTTAACCATCCTGATCCAGCACTTGTTCACTGTCTTGAGCCTGTTTGCTATGTGATGGTTTGAGGTTGTGCTTTAGTCATGCAGAAGTCTCTGCCTTGCTGTGCATTATAAGTATGTACCTGTTAGGTGCCCTGGTGTTGTGAGTGCCTTTTCAGTTGTAGCACCCCACTTGTGGAATTCTCCCCCCTGAAAGACTTGCCTGACAACTGCATTGCTATTTTGCATTGAAGGGCAGTGTAGAAGTGTTTTTTAAAAAATAGAGACTCCTGATAGGAACAGTGGATTTCCCATTTCACTCTCCTCCCCACAACCCAGCAACTTGTTGTTCTTCGTCGTGGCCTCTGTGCATCACATACATGGGTTCTGCGCCTGCGCAGTGCCTTTGGCCGGAAGATTAAAAGCTAACGGTTTCTTTGGCGGCAAACTCCACTCCCCCTCCCCCCTGGGACTATATAAAGGAGTGGAATGTCCGCCATTTTCCAGTCTTTGTGACCGCCGTTCGTTGTGCCTCGTGCCGCTTCGCTCTCGCTTAGATCGTTACTTGCCTCTCTTCTTGCTCGAAAACCTCCCTGTTTTTCTCCAAGTTATTCATCCTTGTTAGTATTCCTGTTAAGTATATTCACTTCGTTCGTTCTTTCGTGCACTTCTCTTCTGTTCCTTTAAAAAAATATATATATATTATAAAAATATTACTTTCCCGCTTCACTATCTTCTTTCTTCCTTTTTTCTGCGATGGCGCAACAGGCGGTGTTCCGCAAGTGCGGGGAGCGCAGCTCCAAAATGCCTGCGGCTGACCCGCACGATCTGTGTCTCCTGTGCCTAGGGGAGGGGCACAGGACCGATAAATGCCGCCATTGTTTGGCCTTCTCAAAACAAGCGAGGAAGAATCGGGAGAACCGCCTCCGCAAGCTATTGTGGGACCAGGCGCTCCTCCAGTCGGACCAGCTTGTGGCTAAGACCACAACCTTAGCACCGCCCGAAGGCCGCCCAGCCTTGGCCGATTTGCCACAGCGTCCGGCTTCCTCTTCAGCTATTCCACCCTCACGCCCTTCGGCTGAAGACGCTTTGAGTATGGCCGACCAATCTGCTCCGAGGAAGCAGAAGGAAAAAAGAAAACACAGTGATCCAGAGAAACACACTGTGCATAAGAAGGCCAGGAAAGATAAGGCTAGTAAGCCTTCTAAGAAGCCGAGGGATCCCGAACGCCCCAAACATCGGCACTCAGGTTCGACGGCCTCCTCGGTACCGATACCGGTCTCGGACCCGACACACTCGACTCCGGCCATCCAGGCGGCGATGAAGGTCACTCCGCCAGCCTCGCCACACCCTCTAGAGCCTAGGGTGCAAGAGGACCCGCATCACGGCTTGATATCTGATGGCGAGATAAGGGATTCCCCCCCTAGGGTTCGATCCCCGACACCGATGCCGGCTGCTCCTCTTGAGGCTGAACCCGTCGTCTCGCCACCCAGAAGCCGCGGGAGCCGCTCCTCAGAGATACGGTCTGACGACTGGTACCAGTCACGGTACTCCTCCGTACCGACGCGGGAGGAACGCCATTCTATGGCCTACTACCCGGCTCCCAGAGGTTGATCCTCACCACCAGCTCCTAGGGATCACTTCCAGCCGGCACCTAGAGACGCTCCAATACCTCCATCCAGAGCGAGTAGCAGATCAGAGTCACCAGCGGAGTCCTCCTCTAGTGCTTCTCCTCCATACTGGATGGAATCTAATGAATCGGACATTGACTCGACCTCACCAGACGCAGCGGTTACTTCACAAGGCCCTGGGTCACCCAAGGAACCATACATCTCCTTCTGGAAGCTCATGGCCAGGCTGGTGAAATCCCTGGAAATCGAAGCCCACCAACAACCGGGACCGAGTAGCGACCGCTTTTATGATGTGGTCAGGGGAGAACAATCCACATCGATCGCCCTACTGCTGATCACAACATTGCGGCAAGCCATGATTCAACCATGGGACCTCCCGGCCCATCCACAACCGACCTTGCATAAATACGAATCCATGTATCGGGTCCGAGAGGAAGACATCCCATTCCTCCTCCGGCACCCCAAGCCGAATTCGGTTGTTGTTGAATCCTCTCAGGGCCGGGAGGCACGCGGACATACATCACCCTGCGATAAGGAGGGCAGGAAGGTGGACTCCCTAGTGCGCCGGGTCTACGCAGCATCCGGCCTCGGATTGCGGATATCCAATTACGAAGCGACCCTGGCGCGCTATCAATATTTCTTGATGCAGCACCTCGACAGCATCATTTCCACCTTCCCAGGAAATCAAGCTGACCTGGCAAAGACCTTTGTGAGGGAAGCAATGCAGGTGGCGGTGCAACAATTATCGACGGCCCGCCACCACGTCGATACCGATTCGAGGTCCCTCGTAGGCGCCATCTCTCTCCGTAGACATGCCTGGCTGAGGAATTGTAACTTCCCAGAAGAGATGAAGCGCCGAATAGAGGAAATGCCTTTCGACGGGTCCGGCTTGTTCAATCTTAAGACGGACAGCAAATTAAAAAAGATACATGAATCCAGGATGACGGCCCGTCGGATGGAGCTGCAATCCCAGCCTCAGCGTAAGTGGTCATGGCCCTGCCCTCAGTTCTGCCAACAGTACCAGTCTCGGCAACAACAGCAGCCTCATCAACGTCAGCAGTATCGTAGGCAACCATCTCAGCGCTTCCAACAGACCCGTCGCCGTTTCGACGTTGATCGGCGCCAGCGTTGACGGGGCGAGCGAACCCTTCTCCTTCCACTCACACCCTTCCCCCTCTCTTTTGGGGACCGACTGAAGAGTCGGCTCCCCATTTGGGAGACCATTACATCTGATGGTTGGGTGTTATCCGTTATTCGGCACGGATATAGAATTGAATTCGATGTTGTTCCATCACCGAGTCCTATCCGCTTTACTGCAGCCTCGTCGGTACTACTAGACGAAGTCAGCCAGCTGCTCGCTAAAGGAGCGATCACTCAGTTGCCATTCTCGGATGGACTCCATGGATTCTATTCCAGATATTTTACCGTCCCGAAGCGGGATGGAGGTCTCCGACCAATTTTGGACTTGAGAGCCCTAAATACGTTCATTATACCTAAAAAATATCGGATGACCATGCTGCAAAATATCCTTCCGCTGCTAGGGAGAGGAGATTGGTTCGCCTCGCTTGACTTGAAGGACGCCTACTTCCACATCGCTATTCATCCACGGCATAGGCGATTCCTTCGCTTTGCGGTAGATTCCAATATCTACAAATTCAAGGTGTTACCGTTTGGACTGGCCACTGCACCACGCGTTTTTACAAAGTGTATGGCTCCCGTCTGTGCGCACCTTCGACTGCGTGGAATCCAAATTTACCCATACCTTGACGATTGGTTGTTGGTTTCTGAGACTAGAGAAGGACTTGCCTCGGCGGTTCAGGCTTCTTGTACTCTTTTGCAAGAGTTGGGACTTTGTATTAATCGAAGGAAGTCTTCCCTTCTTCCTACACAGGTGATCAACTTTATCGGAGCCAGACTGGATTCGACAGTGGCAAGAGCCTTCCTTCCACAAGACAGACAAGATGCCATTGCACATCACATCGCTCGAATTCGACGACAAAGGACCGTCCCTGCGCGATCCATTCAGAGACTATTGGGACACATGTCAGCTGCGATCGCTGTAGTTCCGCACGCCAAGCTTCGCCTGCGACCACTACAGCTATTCTTCAACGGGGTCTTCCAACCGCAAAGGGACCTGCCTACCAGACGGTTACGAATTCCGTCCTCTGTCCTGCAGTCTCTTTCATGGTGGACAGATCCAGTCAATCTAAACATTGGTGTCCCGTTTCGACCTCGATACCCTACGATAACTGTCGGAACTGACGCGTCTCTTTTGGGATGGGGAGCTGTATGCTCCAACCTCCGTGCTCAAGGGACTTGGAATCCTACAGATGCCAACAATCACATCAATTTCCTGGAACTGCTTGCTATTTTCAAAGCCCTACAGTCGTTCGAGGACGTACTTCAACACCAAGTAGTCCAAATCTCGTCAGACAACATGACTGCGGTGTTTTATTTGAACAAGCAAGGGGGCACTTGATCCCGAAAGCTGGCCCACTTGGCGATGCAGATCTGGGACTGGTGCATCCCGCGGAGCATCACGCTACTAGCAGTCCATCTAGCAGGCGCGGACAATACAGAGGCAGATCTCCTAAGCAGACACATGTCGCGCTCACACGAATGGGAGCTGGACCCTCGAATCCAAGACGAGCTATTTCGCCTTTGGGGCGTACCGGACATAGACCTCTTTGCTACTCGTCACAACAGAGTGTGCGAGACTTACTGCTCCAGAGCGGGGATAGGACGGGGGTCGTCCGGGGACGCTTTTATGATTCCCTGGAACGACAGGACTTTTTATGCCTTCCCACCTATTCCCCTCATCATGCGGGTGCTGGCAAAAATTGTCCACGAAAGGGCTACGGGGTTCCTAATAACCCCTTGGTGGCCCCGTGAACCATGGTTCTCGACACTTCTTCACATATCGCGAGACGAATTCATCCAACTACCACATCTCCCTTACCTGATTATCCAGAAAGAGGGCATGATCCGACACCCCGATCTCCTGTCGCTGAAGCTCACTGCCTGACGAATCCGATGACCGGGTCCGATGTATCAATGTTGACACACCCTCCGTCCGTCGATACTGCGCCTTCACTCTCCATATCTCCGCAGTTGCAGTATATTCTCAATTCTGCGTTGAGACCATCCACGAGGAAGTCATACGCTGCAAAATGGCGCAGATTCTCTGTTTTCGCTGACTCCCACTCGTTCCCGGCCACATCGGCTTTGATGCCACAGATTCTCCAATTTCTTTTCGAATTGCATCAGTCTGGACTGAAACCTTCCTCTATTAAAGTATATACAGCGGCGATCTCTCATTATCGTGGGACTATTCAAGGGTTCTCCATTTTCTCCCAACCCTTGATCAAGAGATTTTTGAGAGGACTCTGTAATTTACACCCAACAGTCAGACCATTTATGCCCACCTGGAGCCTCTCGGTGGTTTTGCAGGCACTGACCCGACCACCCTTCGAACCCATGGCGACAATTGATATGCGCCTTGCTTCCTGGAAGACTGCTTTCTTAGTAGCAGTTACATCAGCCCGTAGATCTTCAGAACTTTGTGCCCTTAGGGTAGATCCTCCGTTTATGAACTTCCATAAAGAGAAAGTAGTTTTACGCCTAGACCCTACTTTCCTTCCTA
>JAIXND010000779.1:5993925-6021860 GCA_023646645.1 Varanus salvator macromaculatus | reverse complement strand
TGTCATTTTATGTATCATGAAAAGCACCTTACCTTTCTGTCATCTTTCCATTACTCGCTTTTATCTTGGTCACAAAGCAACTTGACCATGCGGCTACATTGCATATACAGAGAGAAGTATAAAATCGGCTGCTTTGTCCTCTTCCAGGTTCAGGATGCTGGAAAAAGTATTTCCCTTGCAACAGAAACTTTATATTGGGGAAGTCTATGAACTGGAATACAGTGCTCTGTATGTGCACTGGAAGTAGCTGCTAGTGCCATAGCCCTTTTGTGGCCAAGCAGCAAGGTGTCCTGCTCAGTCTTACTTGAGTTTCCCTATGAGTGGACTGACTTGGAGGACAGAATAGCTTCTTGGAGCTGCTGCTCTTTGCACTGCCTTGCAACAGGCCTGCCATGGACTTGGAGCATTCCAGACACCAGTTTCCGTGGGATCAGCATTATTATATTACTGGGAACTGGAATCTTGAGAAAAAAGTAGTGTGAATCTTCTTTTTTTGTTTCCTTCATAGCTTAAGGGTGTGTATGAAGTTATTTTAGATGTATTTAATTGAACAGAGATTTGTCTTAAAGAAAAAATCCTGCTATTTTTATGAATTAAGACATTTATATAAATCTCACCAACTGGTATCAGAGGTACCCTTTTTAGGAATTGAAGTTATCTTTAAACAATCAATCCTTAATATCTGGCTGCTATTACTAAAGGAAAGCTCAGTTTCAGTGTCAGCTTGATTAAAATGAAAGGGTATAATCTTCTATTATATGTGAGAGATGGGGTATTTTGCCAAGAAAATTGTATGAAATGTTACAGTATCAAAATGCCTACTAGGGCCTATATTTCTGGCAATCATTCAAAATAGCTGTTTGCTGTGGCATTGCTAATAGCTAGACTGTGTTGCTTTGTCAGATTTAACAGACTTGGAAGGTTTGCTGCGCCAGGACTTACTTGGTATGCTGCTGCGAGTAGAAAATTCTAGCTGCAGCAAGCCTTCTGAATTACAACACATAGATTATACTAAAGCTTTCTTGACTCCCACCAAAGAAGGCAATGTAGTGTTCTTTCTTGTAACACAAACGTTACCCAAGATTCTAGTTTACTGGCCCAATGAAGATTTGCTGTCTGCCATTTGCATTTCTGACATGAGAGAAGTCAGAGCTTAAGGGAACATGGAAGCCCTTTCCCCTGCCATAGACATTTGGTAGTGGATGAGGATATTGCCTTCAGAAATAGTCAGTTCTTTGTTATGGCCTCTGTGCATCACACATATGAGTGTGCGCCTGCTCAGTGCCTGTAGCCGGGAAGATTTGAAAGCTTACGGCTTTTGGCGGGAACTCTGCACCTCTCCCCATAGTATAAGAAAGCGGGGCGCCCACCATTTTCCCAGTCTTCTTGCGACCGCCATTCGCTGTGCCTTGAGCCTTTCATCTCTCAATTCATAGCTATATTGTGTATCTTGATCCCTTTTGAACCGTTGCTCTCTGTTCTCTTAGCTTTCTTGTTAAAATTTCCAAGTTATTCATCCCTCCCCATTAGAAGTTTTCTTCCATTCCCCCCTTTTTTACCCTCCCCCCCCCAAAAAAAGTTTATTCTCATACATTTCTCAACTTCCTTATCTTCTCCTTTACAATCTCGATGGCTCAGCTTGCGGCTTTCCACAAGTGTTCTCAGTGTGGGCCAAGATGTCCCCCACTGATCCACAAGACCTGTGCCTTCCTTGCCTTGGAGAAGGTCACAGGACCTATAAATACGGCTATTGTAAGGCCTTCACCAAGCAGGCGTGAAAAATCGGGAGAACCGCCTGCGCAAGCTTCTCTGGGACAAGGCTTTGGTTGCATCTGATCAACTGGCGGCCCAATCTGCTGCACAGCCCTCCTCTTTGGCTGCCCCTCCACCCCACCCATCAGCTGATGGTGCTACTCTGCCAGAGGGCAAACGCTCCACTAAGTCTCCTCACAAACAAAAGGAGAAGAGGACGCACAGCAGATCTGACAAGTCCTTGGGCCATAAGAAGCCTACAAGACGGCTCATAAGACCAAGAAGGCTGACCAGCCTTGTCATCATAATTCGGGTTCATCTGGCCTGTCGGTCCCAGCGGCCACTTCTGTACCAACACCAACCAGACTGGCTCTCCAACTGGCGATGCAGGTGACCCCGCCAGGGTCCCCGCAATGGGTCACTCCTTCTGTCTTGTCCTCACCAGATCATCAGGAGGCAGCCATATTGGGATCAATTTTCGATGGAGAGATCCAGGATTCTCCGCAGATGGCTTTTCCAATGGCACGCTCACCTACCCTGCAGCCTTCGCCTTGAGGCTTATCCAAGAGCCCCACCTTAGTAGGTGCGGCACCAGCAGCTTTCGTCCGTCCCTCCAAAAAATAGGCGCAAGCACTGCATGGATCTGCCCATTGTGAACCATGGGACGACTATGCACCATGTAGATATTATCCATCAGTATGCCATTGTACACTGTCTCTGATCCTGAGGGATGCTCCATCGACATCTGTGGCAGTTCAGACCAGGCGCCCTACCTCGCCAGCTGACTCCTCCAGTCCTCCGCTCCACTACGATTCGGAGTCGGAGGATTCGGATGTAGCGTTCACCTCACTGGATGCGGTGATCACCACACAGCATCCCAAGGAGTTGTATTCGACATTTGGGGAACTGATGGCGAAATTGGCTAGGTCACTGGAGATTGAAACCTAGCACCGCTTTGATCCTGGTGCTGACAAGTTCTGTAACATCGTGAAACGAGTACAATCCACCGCCATCATTTTGCCACTCATCACGATGCTCCATCAGGCGATGATGGAACCGTGAAACTTCCCCAACCAGCCTCAACTGACTTCACAGCAATACAAATCTATGTATCAAGTTCGAGAACAGGACATTCTATTTCTCCTGCGTCGCCCAAGGCCATACTTGATTGTTGTAGAGTCATCCCAGGGTCGCGAGTCAAGAGACTTCATGCAACAAGGAAGGGCAAAAGAGTGACATGATGGTCCGCCATATTTACGCTGTCACAGGTCTCGGGCTCCAGATCTCCAATTATGAGGCGACGCTGGCTCGCTATCAGTATTTCCTCATGCAAAAACTGGAGAATATTACAATGTAGCTCCCGGAGCAACAGAGGGACCTGGCTCGCATCTTCACCAAGGAGGCGATGCAGGTGGCGATTCAACAGCTCTCTACGGTGAGATATCATGTTGATTGGGACTTGAGGGCCCTCATTCTTGCTGTAGCCCTCTGTCCCCATGCCTGGCTCCAGAACTACAATTTTCCAGATGAGACCAAGCGCTGGATAGAGAACATGTCCTTCAATGGCTTGAGGCTGTTTAACACCAGGACGGACCACAAGCTCAAGACCATCCATGAATCCTGCGTGACAGTTCGGCGTATGGAAGTTCCTAACCAATCCAGGCATAAGTGGTCCCATTCCTCCTACCGATATCAACCATACACTCAGTTCTCTGGCTGGCAGCAGTTCCAGCCTCATCAGCAGTTTCGAAAACAACCGGCACAATGTTATCAGCAGAGCCATCGCCGCCCAGATTCTGATAAGCCCCAGCGTTGACAGGCTGAGCAAACCTTTTCTCCTCTTCTGAACCCACCCTCCCCTCTTCCTTTTGGGGATTGACTGCAAAGTTGACTCCCCATCTGGGAGTCCATCACATCTGATCAGTGGGTTTTATCCATTGTGGAGCATGGATACAGAATCGAGTTTGGTACCATACCCCCATCGGGACTGATCCGAAATACATCTCCGTCATCGTTTCTCAAAGACAAAGTTCAACAACTTCTTCATAAAGGAGCGATTCAACACCTCTCATGCTCCAAGGGGCTACATGGTTTCTACTGGAGATATTTTACGATACCGAAAATGGATGGTGGTCCTCGCCCAATATTGGACTTACGTGATGTCAATAAGTTTATCAAAACTAAAAAGTTCCTGATGACCACCCTTCAAAACATCCTTCCATTGCTCAGGAGAGATGATTGGTTCACTTACTTGGATTTAAAGGATGCTTATTTCCGTATTAGCATCCACCTATCTCACAGGTGACTTCTTCAGTTTATGATTGGTTCCGACCTATTTGAATACAATGTTTTACCCTTTGGACTGGCTACTGCTCCACGGGTCTTCACCAAATGCTTGGCCCCAGTGTGTGCATACCTTTGCCTTCAGGGAATTCAAGTATACCCTTACTTTGATGACTAGTTGATCATCTCCTCATCTAGAGAAGGCTTTCAGTCTTTGATCCAGACTACATGCACCCTCTTAGATGATTTTGGACTATGTATTAATTACGATTTCCTACCATTCTCCATCTATCAGCCAACACCTTTCAGCAACTGCCTCTCATACCTCATCTCATAACTCAACAGAACGGGGCAGTACAGCACCCGGACCTTCATTCGATCAATCTGACCACTTGATTCATTCGGTAGGTCATGCTACTCCCTCGGTACCCATGGTACCATCGGACCCAACACTGACGTGGCGATGTACAGACACAGCCATTCATCCTTTCTCGATACCGACAAATACTCCATCGGACTTGAGTGTCCTACATCCTGATATTCAATTCATTCTCCAGCCTGCGCTAAGACCCATGACTCGTCATTTGTATGCAGCTAAATGGAAGCTTTTTACATCTTTTGCCGAAACCAACCACGTTATTGCTCATTCTTACTCTATTGAGAATATTCTTCAATTTCTATTATCCTTACACCAAACTTATCACAAACCCTCATCCATTAAAGTTTACATTGCTGCGATCTCTCACTACCATGGCCAGGTGGCGGGCTCATCAGTATTCTCTAACGTCCTTATTTGTCAATTCCTTAGAGGCTTACAGAATCTCCAGCCACTGGTTAAATCAATTGTCCTGACATGGAGCCCCTCTGTTGTCCTTCAAGCACTCACTAAACCTCCTTTCGAGCCCTTGGTGATTACCGACCTACATCTCTTGTCATGGAAGACGGCCTTCCTTGTTCCTATCACATCTGCTAGAAGGGCTCGTGAACTTTGTGTGCTTCGTATAGAGCCTCCTTATCTCATTTTTCATGAGAAGGTTGTTCTGTGTACTGACCCTGCGTTCCTTTCGAAGGTCGTGTCACCCTTCCATGTCAATCAGGACATTGTCTTACCAGCCATTTTTCCTACTCCTTCTACGTCCGTGGAGTGCTCGCTATATGCCCTTGACATTTGTCAATGCCTTGCCTTCTACAGGTCTCTTATGGTATCTTTTCGCAATACCAGAAGTCTTTTCATCAAGTATTCCAAACATGACAAAGGACCCCCCCATCGGGTCCCAAAGACTCTTGAAGTGGATTGTTCAGACCATTGAAGTGGCCTATCAACTTTCTAAATTAGACTTGCCTGTCATGCCCAGAGACCATTCTACGAGGGCTGTTGCAGCTTCCTCTGCCTTCTCTGCTGGCATTCCACTTCATGACATTTGCAAGGTGGCTGCTTGGACTACCCCTTGCACATTTGCCAGACATTACTGCCTTGATCTGTGTGCCAGACAGGATTGCTCCTTTGGTCGCGCAGTCCTTTCTTTGCACAGATGGCCACTCAAAGAATGACAGTTACAGGTGAGCAACCTGCCTTTCTTTCTTATTTCACCCATTTCAGAGGCTCAAATCCAAAATCAGTTTCAAGGGTTTTTATTCCCGCCTCAATGAGCTTGGTTAATAATTTCGCATTACTTTGTTTCTAGTCCATCATTCTGCAACAACACATATTTCTAAGAGAAATTCTAAAACCAGTTAGGCTTTGTGGTCCTTTATTAGGACCAACCAAATATGCACAGCATTTAGGACACGCTTTTGAGACATCCAGCTCTTCATCAGGCAAAATGTTGAAGAATGGGAGGCGGGGGACAAGAAGGTGAGAGGATGACTTGGTCACAAAGTCTTAAGAGTTATGCATTAGAGTATCTAAACCACATAGAAGCTGTAGTCAGTGTAAAACTTCCACATAGAACTCTTGAGAGCCCATTTGGGTAGTATGCTGGGGAGAGAACAAGTATTCACTCCCTTCAATTCTGTACATTATTGTGGGATACAACTGGTATATATGGGTTCTTACAGCATGATAGGGATCAGAATGTAGGAAGGGGAGGTAGGAAACAGTTTAATCAACTTTTATTTTGAAACAGTCAGCTTGTTGCCTGTAGATACAAGGTTTTTAAACCATGCTAGGCTCAAACTTAGAAACCTAGAAACAGAGTGAGTCAGAAGGGGCCTCCCAGACCCTTGGCTCCAGCCGGCTCCGCTCACGACATGCTCACCATGTGCATGTCTAGCCTATCCTTGAACACCCTCACTGATGGGGCCTCAATCACCTCCCAAGGAAGCCCATTCCTTAATTTAAACTTAATTTTAAACTTAATTTTGGCAGAAGGTATGGGTAAATAGTACTATTGTCCATGTAAAATGTCGCTAGCTAGTTAGGAAATGCTGGGACCAACTGTGTGGGTTCTTTGCACCTGACTCCACATTCCTTTTTTCTACCTTCCTGCTAGCCAGGGAATGATTCAATAAGAGGGATCTGCACAATTGTTGCCAGTCTCCAGGTTCTGGTACTCAGTCAGTAGCATGAGACCTTATCATTTGAAAGTAGCACCAGGTGATGGTAATTTCTAGGATACTTGCACTGGAGATATCTATTTGAAGTACAAATCTATAAGCAATGTCTTAAATCGCTTTAAAGGGTTTTTTTTTTGTTAACTATGAGGGATAGAAACTGATTGTCTTCTGAAATATTATGGGTATTGCAAGTTAGATTCATTATTGCTTATTAGTTCTAGAGTGCTCAGTGTATACCAGGTACGTTGAAAATTCTGCAGTTGTGAGATGCAGCTGTAAGCATCCTTCCTGTTGATCTTGTATCTGGCAAGAAATAAAGTCTGAACAATTGTATGGGAGTCAATCCTGATCTCATCTTTGTATTTATTTTTGCAGGTGTTTTTCAAGGTCTGATCACCTTGCCCTGCACATGAAGAGACACATCTAAAGCAGCCAAGATTGCTCAGTGTAGCCCAGATGCAGCCAGACCTAAGCTTCATGGGGAAAGGGGTGGAACAGAATTGTCTGTCTCTTGCTGCCTGTCAGGAGAAGAGAACTTGATCACATGTAAACCTCTGTACACAAAACATGCACTAATTGCTGTCATACACCCAACTATACTTAATGATGTACATCTGTTCTCAATGCCTTGCCCATCTGGAAGGCAGAAGATATGTGAGAGGAAAAGGGGTACTGGAGAAGTCAGTAAGACACACACAGTTGCTTGTTAAGGACTCTCGCATTTTTGTTCTCTGTTTATTGCCAATGGAAATCAATCCAGATGGAAGAGGATTCCCTTCAGGTGGACAGCAACAGGAGAAGTGACAAACTTCTCAGTGCAATTTGATGAGGGTGGAGGAACATGATTTGGAGTTGCAAATTTGTAGCACTAACTTTTCTTTTTTAAATAGAGTTTGAAGGGAATACTAATGACCTAGAAAAACCAAATCCCAGTTTGGTAGCCAAAATGTTAATATGTCTTGGTTCCGTTTTTGTTTTGAGACTCCCTTACGTACAATGTTGCATCAAGACTCCTCAAGAACACTTTGATCGGCTCTAGCTCTGGCTGTTCATAGAGCTGTCAAGATCCATTTAAGTCAATACCAATGGCCTTAATTGGCAGTAGACTGTGCAGTGACACCTAGGACACACCTACCATTTTTCTTGCTTGAACTGGTATAGATTTCATCAAGGATATCGATTTTTGTTTTGTTTTGGTATTTGGTTATTGCACACCATGTGCACTAGGGAACTATGGAACCTGCTGATGTGATTTCACAGTGGTTGGCCAGTGAAGTTCCTGAGCAACACCACAGTGTATCTTTGGAGGCATCACCGTATTGCCATAGTTCAGACTTCCTATTTAATTGCCTAATGAAAACTTGAAAGAAAGCTTACTTGGAAGCTTTGAACCTTTTCTCTGTGTTCCTCAGAACTGATTTACACACCTGGATATCTGTCTTGGATTCTACCACTCAGGCATGACTTCAGGTTTTCCTTCTGCACCATGGGGGGCATACTTGTTGCAACCCACAACAGTTGGTTAGCAGCTCTAGTCACGTGTTCTTGCTAGCCCCTTTACCCAGTTAAATGTCTGGTAACTTGTTTGTGTGTCTAGCACCTGTGAGAGAGATACTTTTGCATTGAGCAGACTTGTAGAAATGTGATCATCATGGGTGGAAAAGTGAGAACCTTTTCTAGATAAATCCCATGCAACACTCTGCTCTAGAGAAAATAACTACCTAAGTTCTCCTTTCCCATTTATCACGTTGATATAATGTTCCCACTCTTCTAACATGTTAATGGTTAAATGAAAGGGATTGGCTTTTTGGTGAGCACTGACTTCCTTCCAGATGACAAGTTTAAGCAAAACTAAAAAAAGAAAAAAAAAGATAATGCGCTTGGGTCCACTTTGACCAATGGTTGTACCAGTTAGTGATCAATGGAGGCATCAGACTCACCTTTGAATCTTGTAGATAATTTGGTTGTAGGTCAAAGTGGATTTATTTCTCTGTTCTGTACACACACACACACACTATATATACATGTCTGTTTCTAGCTAGTTGGAGCTGGCACTGATTCCAAAGACTCCCTTTTCAAACTATCTCTCATGCAGGTGGAGAGTTAGTCATTGGGAATGGTTGTGTATAGTCAATGATGTGGGACCATCCCTGCAAGACATGCTGAGAAATAAGACAGCACGTGATTCTCCCTTGGTTGCTGCTCTTCCACTCACTAAACTAGCTCACTGCCCTTCTTTTGACTGTTTTTTGACTTGCTGACTGTTCAGTAATTTCCTAATTAATGTTTAGGATGCAAAAACTTAAAGGATTCTTTTTATATATATTGAATATCTAAAATTGTATAATGTACGTACAGACACAGGGATTCTTAGCACTTAGCCATTTGGGCTTTTTTTTTTTCCATCTTTGATTTCACCAAACTGTCTTGTTTTTGGATCAGAGTTCCTGTGTACACTGTGACTGTCAGTGGCCATTTGTGTTGCAAATACATGGTCTGGCCCTTAATGATGGAATGAGAAATGGACCAAAATCTAACCATCTCTACAAGGGCAATTAATGTTGGCATTTAAGAATAAGGGAGAGACCTAAGTTTTATTCCAAAGATTTATGGTTATCAATTATTTAGAAAATATTGGAGCACTGTTTGCTGACAATCTTATACTTACCTATATCTGTGTTTGCATATTTTCTATTCCACCCAGGGGTTCAATGGGCATTTTGATAGCCCTGCACCTTGGTATTTGACTGTTGTATGACAGCTTTAGATACCAGCTGTGGGAAGATGACTGAACATCTAATCTAGTCAGTGTGTTAACTGAAAAATCTATGCTGTCCAAGAAATATTTCTTGTACCATTCTATATAAAGTACATACATGTTTGTCATGAGAGTAGCCCTTGGGTAATATCCATGAATGTCATCACCTGAAATGCTGTTAAATCATATCACTTTTAGAACTTGTAGGGATTATCTACAGGTGTTGGTGACAAATTTAATATAAGCCTGTCTTTTAAATTATTAAAAGTGGGTGGGAGTGGGAAGCGTGGGGAAAGAAAAGGAATGATATCGATTTACCTCCTATTGTTTGTGGTCTTGCTAACTTATCTAAGCGCAGCAGAATGTGAAATCATTAATACCCCTTAGATGGCTGGAAAACCTTATTCTAGGCAAGTTGTAGCAGGAATTCTGTTTCATGTACTTGGTTCAAAAACACTGCAGTGGTCGGTTGGGATCTCTGTATTGTTCCAATATTGGCCCTGTCTCTAATGGCTTCCCCATATTAGTGGGATGTTAATGTACACTTATTTGCAAGAAAAACCAGATAAAATAAGTAGAAGTTGCTCCTAGGGAAATCTGGAAAAGATAAAACTGCCATCAGTGAGGTGGTGAACCAAGGGGCAGAAGCCACCACAGTTCCCTAGTGACCAAGGAAAAGATGAGCTCGACTGCTTTCATAGGCAGCTATGCACTCTCCCACCAGGCCAGGGTGCAAGGTTAACTCATGAACAGCACCCTGGTCCATCAGCTTTACCTTGTGCTTTCAGCACCACTCTGCAGTGCCCAGTCCTGCTTTCCTTGGTCAGCCTTCAGCAGTGACACTCTTGTACTTCCCAGTGAGCCACTTCGCCAGTTGTGATGGACTCAGTCAGCCTTGCCAATCGTATAAGGAAAGGAGTGGAGGTCAGTGGGAGTCAACCTACCAGTCAGCTTGTTTGGGGTTGCAGTGGTAAATATGTGCCCCCTCCTTCCTTTTGAGACAGAGTGTGACCACTTAGAGCAAGGGTAGGGGACAGATGTTGTTGGTCTTCAGCCCTAGCCAGCCTAGCCAATAGTGAAGGATGGTGGGGGTTGAGTCCAGCAGCATCTATAGTGCCACATGTCCCCCAACCTTTACCCCAAAAGATATCCATAGCAACAATGACTCGTGCTTTTTAGAGGTTTCCTTTTTCATATTACAAGTCCAGAGGAACATGAAGAGTTTGTGCATATTTCCAGAACTTACTTTCAACACTTGTCCTTTCTCCTCTTGGCTTTCATTATCCTGTACAAATTGGATTTTTAAGGGAGATGATTTTCTCCTGTTATGCTGGCCAGCTTCTTTGCCCTGGAGGCTGATCTTCATGCTGTTCTCCCAACAGGAGCTCATCTTTTCCAGCCCAGGGAGGTATAGATGGCAAAGCAGAGAAGGGGCCAGATCTGACCCATGGCATTCCAGTTGGGCACTTTGCTGCTGTAGCACTGCATGAATCATGCTGGTAGAAAGACACAAAGCCCATGAGCCATGTGAGCTGCTGCAGAAGTAGGGTTCCTGTTGCTTCAGCAGCTGTGCTGTTTGGCATCCCATTTTCAGTATGCCAGTTTATTTCCATTAGCTATTGGTTGCATGGTATTCTCAGCATCATTTTTTTCTTTATCATTCGTGCTGCAGATTTCTGATAGATCCCATGTCAAAGTGGCTCAAAAGAAAAATCTGACTTAAAAAAACCACATTCACATAGGGGTAAGGCACTGAGGATCTTGTCTTCCCTGCCAAACATAGCTAATAGCATTAGAAACTGTAAGATTTGCTCCCAGCCCTCTTAAAAATATTTCTTTTGTCTTTCTTTCATGGGATTAAAGCAATGCTTCATTATTTTCCCCCCAAAGGCAGTGGAATGGAAGGAGGCTCATATCAAGAATGTATTTTTCTGTTTTAACTCAGAAACTGGTGGGCTCTTCAAACACACAAATAAGCAAGCAAGTGAACACCCCTTTTTCATGATACTCCTGGAGTCAGGAATCAGAAGTGCCCTGCATGTGGCTATTGGTGGTGGTGGTTGGTTTAAATGTGGCATGCTACCAAACCACAGGTTCTGCACACCCCTGCTCTGCATTCCTGCATATGCATGCACACCTATACTAAATGTAACCCTCTCAGATGAAATGGAGTGTCAACTATTCCTGATGTCGAAACTAACAGCGCCTATTTCTTTCTGTCTTGGTGAGGGTACCAGCAACTCCCAGTGGATTTTAGAAATAGTGTCATCTTACATAAGGATGCTTTTGCCCTTTTCTGGAATGCACACATTGCGGGGTACAGTGAGCAAGCAGACTGCAAACTGGGGAGGAAAAATTGGTGACAGGAATACCCTGAAAGTGAAATAGTATGATGAACAATGCCGGTTGAAGGGGAAATCATTCTATCATTTGAGTTGCACTGAGTAAGAATCAGCTATCAACACACAGTTTCCTGGAACATCCAATTTATTTTTTATTCCTGTGTGAACGATTGTTACCTGGGTAGATGACTCTGTATGGTATATATGGTTGCAAGTTCCATCTGGAAAGACATTCCTAAGAATTAAAAGGTTTTATATTTATGTTACTTAGGGCACAATTCTATGCCTATTTTAGGCAGATTGGCTGGCTGGAGCTGTAGAACTTTTTTCTCTCTAAAACTTGCATAGAATTGCATCCTCAGTGTTTGTAATACATGGATGTTAGCTGTTACAGCCTATGGCCAAGACATGTCAACAGTTTGTTGGAAGGCCAGTTGACCAGATCAGCTAAACCTCAAACCCCATTTTTCCATTGTAAAAATACAGCATGTCATATATCCATTTTTCATAAGTTGTTGAGCTCTGTACTTGCTAGTCCCTGACTGTCAAAATATGAGACTGATTTGAAACACTAGCTTGTTACTTAGACTTTGCTACAACATGGAGTAGCATGGTTTTTGTGCGTTTGTTTTTTCTCAACTCCGCAAACTAAGAACAGAGCACCTTTGCACCAATTTGGCTAACAAACAGTAAGCAGCACTTACATTGTTTCAACATGTGTCATCAGAAGGTAAAGACTTAGCTAGAGGTGGAAAATATTTTTTTCAGAGAATTGAAGGATATATAATAGAGGCATCATAACTTAAGTATACAGCCTTTTCCTTTTGTCTTAGATGTTGTCACTGTGTAAACAGGGTATTTAGGGTTTTTTGTTTTGTTTTTGTTTTTCAACACTACAGAACTCGGCACACTTCTTTTGACCACAGACAGGGTAGGAGTGTCTCTTGAGCTATCTCTTCCAATTAAAATTGTGTGTGAAGTGGTGGCATGGTCATGTTGCATTGCCCCACCATGTGCCACAGATGTGTGTGCCCTCCATATCTTTTCCTTGCCAGCTATGCTTTCAGTGGCCAAGAGAAGGTGCTTTGCACATCTGCAGCTTCTCCAGAATTCATCCACACATGGAGGAGTTATGTACTCCCGTCTCTGTGGAGGACCTTCACATGGCCGTTGGTTGCATAGCCTTTGAAGGGCAGGACCAGCACATGTGTTGGTGGCCCGGGCCAAGGTTATGTAGCATGACTTTACAAATGTGTGTGTGACAGGTTTAAGTGAACCCCAAGAGGATGGAGTGTGTGTGCATACAACAGACAACTTTGTCTTTCAGTGGGAGAGGGCAGTGCTCCAGTAAGAGCAAGACATGACACCAGCAATAGACTTAGCCCCATAAGGTGCTTAAGCATGGTTATACCTTCAGGAATGCATGGGGGTTTCCACTGACCACTGTGCAAAAGTCTGGAAAGTCTTAAGCTGGAGGACAGAGTTTTAAATGTTTGAAAATTAGCTCCAGGTACTAGGAACTTAAACATCCATCACAGCTGACCAAGCAGATGTGAATTTTTGTTTGTTGTATAATTAATTTTTTTCAGTACAGAATCTAAAAGGCCAGTGCTTCGAAGTGAACCAGCTAGATGTAAATTAGTGATGAAGTTGGAATGAGAAAGTTGGGAACTCTTGTCCATCAAATGAAACAGCCTCCATAGTTTGGGCCTTCCATATACTGAGGTCTTGTTCAAAAGCACCAATTAATTCAATATATGATTTTCACGTATCTTCACCCTTCCTTCCTACCTACCAGAGGTTCCCACTGCTAGGCCCATGCTTCTTAAGGGTATGTTTGCTTGGGAAGTATATAGGAACAGGCAAAGAGGGCTTCAAGTTTCTCTAAGCTTTCTAAAAATAAATTTGTACTGGTTGTTACAAGACTGTTTGAAGCAAGTTCAGAACAACTACATTAAGATATAGGGGGAGTTTGTGCATTGTTAGCTGTAATGCTTTTTGAATTGTGGCATGGCCAGGAAGAATGTTCAGTGGTGTTCATTGGCTATGGTCATTCACCTACATGATTTATTAGACAGGAGAAATAAAATATTGAAGCATAGTTAGCACCAGTATATCCATGTGCTTTGCTCAGAGCTACATGTGCTGGTGATGTCCCAGTGACTGAGTATTCATGCAACAAAATTAAGGCTCACCATCCTATACATTTTTGCACATGCAAATTGCAGCAAGGCTTGGAGCTCCCCCTGCCCAGTTTTCCTGCCATGCAGATCAGAGGCAATAGGGAGGAAAGGGGTGTCCATGCTTTGATTACCCTCCTCCTGTAACTGAAAGAGGGTTGCTCTTGAATTGGGGCCAAAACTGCTTACAACTAGGTATATTAGATGCAGGGTTTCCATGCCCCCAAAACTGTTTTTCTTTTTTGGTTCTTGTTCTCACAGTGAGTGTGTTCTAAATATGTAATCTGATTCCAAATGTGAATAAACACTTGCTGGATTGGAGCAACTGAGTTTTAATGGTGGTTTGACTTGCCTCTTGTCTAGGATTGATTGCCTCCCAAACTGGAGCAGATGGTGGGGAGAGTAGGGGAGTTCCAGGAGTTTGGTAGAGAAATTGCTCACCTGAAACATTTCCCTGCCTTAGAGATCTTTCCCCCTCTAAATAGATAGTGACAATGATGAGAGAAAAGACTCCAAGTCAAAAATCAGAAAATGTCTACACCCAACATTTCACTTGTAATCATAATTTTGGCTTTAATGATAAAAAAATCCACCCATGCCCTATTTCTTACTCTAAAAGCATATATAATTTCTTTAGTTGGTCATTTCTTACAGCCAGCCAACCAACCAACCCTATATAACAAGCAACAGCGCTCGGAGGACTTTCATTTTGCACTACAGCTTTCCTTTCGCCCGATGTGTCTGCCAAGTGCATTTGGAGGAACCTTCTGTCACACTCTCTCAGGCCTTCTCTGGTATTTCTAGTATATTGCAGAAGTACCCAAACTTGTAACCCTCAGTTCTGCCTTTTTTGGTTGACATTTTATTTTTTTTAAGCTTTTGAATATATTACTTTGTCAATTTTTTTGGCTGTACAAAAGTCTTAAGATTTAAAAATATTATTTGTATTATATGATGGTGGTATGTTAATGTTACAAGATTATTAATGAAGAAGAAGAAGATTTATTTTTGTTACTGGTCTGTTTCATAATTCTTTTTTAAATTGGTATATTGTAAGATATCTATGCAAAAAAGTTATGTGACGCATTTTTATTTAAGAATGTAATATGTGTAATAAAAAGTAGAATGTGTTTGGCCTGAAATTGCTCCAGGTGTCTTGGATATTTCCTTTGAGGAACAAAGAAGACTGCAAGAAACAAGATAATAACCAGAATCACACAGTACAAGGACTTGACATGTTGCCAACCCAGCCAGAGTAGTTAAAAAGGCATGCTGTTGCATTTAGACGACATGCTGTTCTCAGCTTAGAAACCAACATGGCTTCTTGTCTTGCATGAATTGAGTCATCATCTCAGGACCATTTCATGCACTGGCAAAGTCCAACCTTATTGGGGTTGAATCCAGTGGTTTTGCAGTAGTGGGAAGAGCATCCATTCACACAAGGTGAAGCACCTGAATTTGCATGATTCCTACACCTCCCACAGCTACCACATCCAAGCTGCCAACTTTATAAAAAGATTCCCCAGCCCTCAGGAAAAGGTTTGGAATGGGGGCGGGGAAGTAGTGCAGAGCTGATGAGTAAAAATGGAGTGCCCTATACGCATAGAAGTCACTTCCACTACTGCAAGGACCACCACAGGATCCAGATTTTCTGTGTGCACATTGCTGAATAGGAAGTCTGTTCCTATGGCCTACTGAAGCCTTTATTCAAATACAGATATTTTTATGGCTTTTAAAAGTCACATTAATATGGAAACACAATGGAAACAGACTCATGAATTAATGCATGTGACAGTGATAATTGACTGGAAGTAGATTCTATTGATAATGCAGAACCACTCTGAGAAAGTTAAGTAGTTTTGAACAAAACTCTTTTGGCTTCCCACTTGGATTTTTGCCTGAGGAAGAACATCTCAAATTTGCCAAAATGTAACAAGCATCAAGGAATGTACAACACCTTCCCTAACAAATGTCAGGAGTCTTATCAAAACTCTTTGGTCTTCCCTCAAAAACAGTGTTTCACCTGAGGAAAAACTCTTGCTCCTCACTTTTGCTTTGAATTCTAATTCAGAACTTCAGAGGCATCACTACTTTTTCATTGTAAACCATCTTGAGAATCGCATTAATTAAAGGGTGGCATACATTATGGAAAGGTGAACCGTTTCTTCTCATGCACAATAATTATTACATTTCATTTATTTCTCACCTTTCTTCCTTCCACAAAAAACTCAAGGTGGCTTACGAGGTTCTCTTCTCACAACAGCCATCCTGTGAGGTAGGTTAGAATAAGAGTCTGTGACTGATCTAAAGTCAATTGGTGAGTTTTATGGCAAAGTGGGACTGGGCTAGAACCAGGATCACCCGAGTCCCAGTCCCACACTCTTAACCACTCACCACACTGGGTTAGTTGTTTCCTGTTCACTCGCATGCGTTGAAACATTAAAGCATCACCACTACATAGTTTCTAGCTTAATTTGGAAGTGACTCCATGTTCACTCAGCCCCATGTTCAGACATAAGTCTTTCCAGGCAACAAGTGGAATCTTCCAGAAAGCTCTGGAAGGCTGGAAAAAATAGACAAAGAGGCTTCCTTCTTCCTTGTCCACGTTCTTTACTGGTTTCTGCATGGGGTAAGCAGATGGAGTCGACATTTGCTGCTCAGTTCCTTTCTCAAGTTGCAGCCAGTGGCTGCAGGGCAGGAGCTTCCATCAAGCCCCCTGTCCCTTTACCATCTTAACAAATGCAACACTTTCCAAACTGTGTTCTGACTGTGCAAATAAAGTTCCAGGGTTCACACCTTCATCTTCTGCTCAATGCAGACTTCCACAAATTTAAAAACTAGGCTTTCCATACACAACTAGTGCAAGAGATTGCCTGTTCTAGAAGATTTCCCTTGGTATGTCTTTATTTTTCAGAGGCGTGGCTCTTTCAAACAGAGTCTTATGCTTATATGTGTAATACTGTTGTGTACAGAAATCATACAGAAATATAGAAATGCCCAGGTGCTGCATGCTCCCTGGCAAATCCACAAGACAGTAGCACTGCACAAACTTCACTGATTCCTGTTTGTAGGGTTTGCTTCAGAGCCAGCATTTTGAATTAGCTGTTTGTCAAAATCCGTCTGATGCAGGTACAGTAAATGCTGGAGGGAATTGCCCAAAGCCCAAAAAAGAAAAGCTAATTGGTCCTTGAAATAGGGATGGGAAGCTTATTTTTGGAAATCTCATTTCTTCGTCATGGCCCCTGGGCATCACACATATGGGTGCTGTGCCTGCGCAGTGCCTTTGGCCGGAGATTGCAAGCTAACGGTTTTTGGTGGGAAAGCTCCACTCCCCTCCCCTCTAGGCCTATAAAGAGCGGAGCGTCCGCCATTTTGTTCAGTCTTTGCAACCGCCATTCACTGTGCCTCGTGCCGCTTTCGACTATCGCTCTGACCGTTACTGTTGGCCTTGTTCTTCTCCTTGATTACTCTCCAGGTTATAATTCCCTTACTAGTTGTACTTGTTCTGCTGTTTCTTTTTCTTAAACCTCTTTCTTCTTCCTATAAAAACAAAAACAAAACAAAAAATATATACTTGCCCTCTGCACTATCTTCTATTTTTCTTCTTCTACGATGGCACAGCGAGCAGAGTGTGGCTCAAAGATGTCACACGCTGACCCGCACGAGCTATGCCTCCTCTGCCTGGGAGAGGAGCATAGAGTGGATAAATGCTCGCATTGCCTAGCCTTTTCCAAACAGGCTAGGAAAAATCGCAAGAACTGTTTCCGGAGGCTGTTGTGGAATCGGGCTCTAGTGCAGTCCGACCCACTGGTGACTGCCCCGAAGCCAGGCTCGTCTTCGGTGGCTCCACCTAAACGTCCCTCCAACAAGGGCGTGTCTGCTGGGTCTGCTCTGTCTGCTTTTCCCAAGAAAAAAGCAGAGAAATGCAAACATTCTGACTCCGGGAAGCCTGCGACCCACAAAAAGTCTAAAAAGGACAAGGGACAAAAGCCTCCCAAGCGTCCTAAGGATGCTGAGCACCCTCATCAATGGGACTCGGATCCAAAGACCCCATTGGTACCGGCGCCTCTGACTGTCCCGACACCACTGGACCTGGCACCACAGGAGGTGATGCGGGTTACCCCGCAGGGCTCCCCACACCAAGCTCCTGATCACCCCTCCAAACCTCTTTCGACACTCCCGAGAGGTTCCATCTCTGACAGAGAGAACAAGGACTCTCCTCCTAGGGCCAGGTCACTGACCCCTATGCCCTCGGCGACGTGGATCCAACTATGACAGTGTCTCCACCTCAGGTCCATCGGAGCCATTCCATCGACCAGCCGCCGGCTGATTGGGCTCTCCACTATTATGATCCATGGCAAGAGTCAACTTCCGTCAGCTACTATCCACCTCCTCGGGGTCGTTCTCCGTCCTGTCATGATCAACCCCAATCCTTGGGCCTTAGGCACTCATCACGGCTGCCTCCAAAGGACGAGAGTAGCCGATCTCTCTCCCCGGCGGAGTTGTCATCCTCTGCCCCGCCTTATTACGCCCCAGATTCTGAGGATTCGGAGGTGGATTCTACTTCCCCAGACGTGGTCGTCTCCTCGCAAGGGCCCGCTTCACCAGATGACTCCCATGTGCCCTTTGCAGAGCTTATGGGTAGACTAGTACAGTCTCTTGAGATTGATGCGGTTCAGCGCCCGGGCCCCTTAACAGACAAGTTTTATGACATTGTCCGCGGGGAACAGTCGACCGCCATCACTCTGCCTCTCATTAATACCCTGAAGCAGGCAATGATGCAACCGTGGGACCTGGCCTCCTACCCCGAGCCTATCTCGAGGTGCTACGAGTCTATGTATCGGGTCCGTGAGGAGGACATACCCTTTCTCCTCCGCCACCCGAAACCCAACTCTGCAGTCATGGAATCCTCCCAGGGCAGAAAGGCCAGAGGACACACCGTCCCCCAGGATAAAGAAGGGCGGAAGATCGACTCCCTGGCGAGGAGAGTCTATGCAGCCTCAGGCTTGGGGCTCCGCATTTCGAACTATGAGGCGACGTTGGCCCAATATCAATACTTATTCTACAACATCTACACAATGTCGCCTCTACTCTCCCGGACCACCAGGGAGATCTGGCCAAGGTCCTCATAAAGGAGGTGATGCAAGTCGCTGTCCAACAGCTGTCCACAGCCAGGCATCATGTGGACACCGACTCGAGGGCCTTGGTCGGAGCCATCTCGCTGCGGAGGCACGCCTGGCTCTGCAGCTGCAATTTCCCAGACGAGACAAAGCGCAGAATTGAAGAGATGCCCTTTGACAGATCTGGCCTCTTCAGTTCTTGCACGGACCATAAATTGAAAAAATTGCACAAGTCCAGGATGACGGCATGCAAGATGGAGCTTCAAATGCAGCCACGACGTAAGTGGTCCTGGTTCTGCCTGCAGTACCGCCAATCGTATCAGCCCAGGCAACAACCTCAACACCGGCCACAGCAGCAGCAACGCTGACGCCAGCAACCCCAGCAGCGATACCAACAAGGTCGCTGCCACTTTGATGACAGGCACCAACGCTGACAGGACTGGCAAACCATTCCTCTCTCTCCTCAAATACCCACCCCTCTCTCATCTGGGGATCGGCTCCAAAGCCGACTCCCCTTTTGGGAGTCCAGCACATCTGATCGGTGGGTATTATCCATCATAGAGCACAGCTATCAGATAGAATTCGACATCGTTCCTCCATCGAGTCTGATCTGGTTTACACCATCTTCCCCGGTATTGCTCGATGAAATATAACAACTTCTTCGTAAAGGAGCGATTTGTCAAATACACGAACCCGAGGGACTTCATGGATTCTATTCCAGATATTTTATGGTCCCTAAACGAGATGGTGGTCTTTGTCCGATCTTGGACTTACGGAACTTAAACCGTTTCATTCCTACAAAGAAGTTTTGGATGACCACTCTTCAAAGCATTTTGCTGTTGCTGAGGAAAGAGGATTGGTTCACCTCCTTGGACTTAAAGGACACCTATTTCCACATCTCAATCCATTATACACATAGGCTCTTCCTTCGCTTTGCTGTCGGATCTGACGTTTACGAATTCGGTGTTTTACCGTTTGGACTGGCCACTGCGCCGAGGGTCTTTACCAAATGCATGGCCCCAGTTTGTGCCTTCCTTCGCCTTCAAGGTGTGCAAGTCTATCCATATCTCGATGACTGGCTGTTGGTCTCCCACTCGAGAGCTGGACTCCTCCGATCAATTCATACAACTTGTGCCCTTTTGAATGACTTGAGCCTACGTATTAATGTGGAAAAATCCTCTCTTTTTCCAACACAGACACTTACCTTCATTGGAGCCTGCTTGGATTCGACGGTGGAAAAAGCCTTCCTTCCTCGGGACAGAGAGAAGACCCTCGCTCAACATATCTGCTGTATTCGACAAGACAGAACAGTCCCAGCAAAGACCGTGCAAAGACTTTTGGGGCATATGGCTTCCTCTGTGGCAGTAGTACCCTATGCCAGGCTCCAACTCCGTCCACTTCAACTACTCCTCAACAAGCGATTCCACCCACAACGGGATTCACCGTCGAAACCTGTTCGAATCCCCTCTTTGGTACTTCACTCTCTTCTGTGGTGGACAGTTCCGAGACACCTCTCCTCCAGAGTTCCCTTCGGGCCTCGGTTCCCATTGGGAACCCTCGGTACCGACACATCTCTTCTGGGTTGGGGAGCAGTATGTTCCGACCTTTGAGTCCAGGGCATATGGAATCTCCAGGAATCAATGAATCATATCAAATTCCTGGAAATGCTGGCAGTATTCAAAGCCCTGCAATCTTTCGAAGATTTACTTCTCCATCAAGTAGTTCAGATAACTTCAGACAATATTGCCACGGTCTTTTATCTGAACAAGCAAGGCGGGACGAAATCTCCAACTCTAGCCAAACTTTCCATGAGAATCTGGGATTGGTGCATCCCAAGGGACATAACACTTGTAGTCGTTCATCTGGCAAGCACGGACAATGTCCAAGCGGACTTTCTCAGCAGGCGCATGCTTATTTCCCACAAGTGGGAACTGGATCCTTCCATACGGGCCCATCTCTTCCATCGCTGGGGGATTCCAGAGGTGGATTTATTCGCCACCCAACAGAACAAGGTGTGCGATGTCTTCTGCTTGAGGGCAGGGATCGGACAGGGGTCCCTAGGGGACGCCTTCATGATACCATGGACCAGTCGGCATTTTTATGCATTCCCACTGATCCCACTCATAATGAGAGTGGTAGCGAAAATTGTATACGATCGCGCCGCAGGGATTTTGATTACCCCTTGGTGGCCACAACAGCCTTGGTTCGCAACACTCCTGAACATTTCGGTGGAACATTATCCTCTCCCAGGGCTTCCGTATCTCATAACACAACAAGATGGCACACTTCATCATCCGGACGTGTTATCCCTATGTCTAACTGCCTGGCGCATCCACTGATCCATATCACTTCATCAGTACCACGACTGACTTCTTCTTTCTCGAATCCTGATTTTGCACTTGGGGCAGATGATACCGAGCCCTCTGCTACGTCCCCTTTGAATGATGCTATGCCATTCTGCCTGAACACTGTTTCGTCGGATCTGACACCCATTGGCTCGGATATCCAACATATCTTGGACTCCACATTAAAGCCTTCCACTCAGAAATCTTATGTGGCTAAGTGGAAACGGTTTTGTACATTTGCTGAATCTCATTCCTTTTCTCCAATAACGTCATCCATTCCTCAAATTCTTCACTTCCTAATGGACCTTCATAACTCTGGCTTGAAACCTTCTTCCATTAAGGTATATACGGCGGCAATCACTTATCACCGAGGTTTGGTTGACGGATCTTCTATTTTTTCAACACCTATTGTTAAGAGATTTCTAAAGGATCCACACAATCTAAATCCTGTGATACGATCGGTTATGCCTACATGGAGTTTATCGGTTTTCCTGCAGGCTCTTATGAGACCCCCTTTCGAACCGCTGGCAACTGTCGATCTGCATCTTGTCTCTTGGAAGACGGCATTTCTTGTTGCGATCACTTCAGCACGGAGGGCCAGTGAACTATGTGCACTCCGTGTAGATCCTCCATTCTTGAACTTTCATAGAGAAAAGGTTGTTCTATGACTTGACCCTTCCTTCTTGCCTAAGGTATCCACATCCTTTCATCTGGGGCAGGATATTGTCTTACCGGCATTCTTCCCATCACCATCAACTCCGTTGGAAAGATCGCTCCATTCCCTCGACCTTCGACGCTGTTTGGCTTTTTACTGGTCCAGAACTGAGTCTATCAGGCATATGAATAGACTTTTTGACAAATATGCTACCACTGACCAAGGAGCTACTATTACTCCTCAAAGACTTTCTAGATGGATAGTCCTCACCATAACTGTCTTACCAGTTGGCTAAACTGGATTTACCGTCACCTCCTTGAGCCCATTCGACTCGTGCCGTTGCAGCTTCCTCTGCCTTTGCATCCGGAGTCGCGCTGGACGATGTCTGCAGGGCAGCTACTTGGGCAAACCCCTGCACCTTTGTCAAGCATTATCGTCTTGACGTTAGGGCTCGACAAGACTGTTCTTTCGGTAGAGCTGTGCTCTCTTCTATTTTTCATTGAGGACACCTCTCTCCTTCCACTCTGGTAAGCTTGTTAATCTACCCATATGTGTGATGCACAGAGGCCACGATGAAGAAGAGTTGCTTACCTGTAACTGATGTTCTTCGAGTGGCCATCTGTGCAGTCACACAACCCACCTGATCTTCAATACCAATTCCTATGGTATCGAATCCCTTTCTTTAGTTAGCGTGATTTGTCCAAAAGGGAGCGTACATTTGGTCGCAAAGACTGAACAAAATGGCAGACGCTCCACTCTTTATAGGCCTAGGGTGGGAGGGGAGCGGAGCTTTCCCGCCAAAAACTGTTAGCTTGCAATCTCCGGCCAAAGGCACTGCACAGGCGCAGCACCCATATGTGTGACTGCACAGATGGCCACTCGAAGAACATCAGTTACAGGTAAGCAACCTGCTCTTCTCAAGAAGACCATGAATCTTGGCATTCAACACAGTGCATTGAAATGATCTGTGCAGCATTCATAAAGTCTGTAAACCCTCTTCAGTCACTTGTCATGACTCCCCTCCAGTGTTAGATCTTTTCCTTAGCAAGCCAGGGAGGCAGGCTCCTGGGAACAGGGAAAGTGTCAAGTGTGGGGGTAGCGGAGTCTGAAACCCAGCAGCATGGTGTGGCAGAGAACACCAGCAAATGGAGATCCACCCCTGCTCAGACTAGAAAGCAATCTGCCACCAGTGCTTTCAGAGGGCTGGGGCTGTTCCACATTGCTGGTTGAGCAGGGCTTCCTTGCCTCTAGGAAGCTGCTTTATCTAGCCCACCACTTTCACCACTGACTTGTGGTGGGTTTCCAGGGTTTCAGGAAGGATTTTTTCCAAGACTTACCTGGAAATGGGAACTGAACCTGGGACCTTCCATACAGTCAGTTCCCAGGTTATGAACAAGGACTCTTCCTGAGAAAACAGAAATGTGTCATTAAATTGAATTTGTATGTAAGTCAAATCACATATAGTTGGTCCTCCACATTTCTGGGGGTTAGGGATGCAGGACCCCTTTGAAAATGGAAAACTGCAGATCTCTCCCCCCCCTCCCCTGCCCTTCAACTCACTAGCACCTCCTCATTGAGGCAAGGAAATGTTGGAGATTTCACTCTCTGGATGGACAGGGCATGGAGGCCTCCCCCTCTCCCCTTTTGCTTCCTCTCTTTCTATGGTTATGACCATTTCTTGCAGTGATTAAAAAATAATAGGTTTTATGGAATAAGTACAGGTTCTTCATAACTCAGATGTTCATAACTGAGGGACTGCCTATATGTCAAATACATAGGCTGGGTTCACATGTCACAACAAACACACTGCATGGTTTCCATAGTGTTTGTGTGTGTTTGGCCTGGATTTGCCTGACCCTACATCAGCATGATTTCCACCCTGCTAGCACAGCCCCCCCACTGTTGGCATGTAGTCCATCAGCCACTGTGCCTGAAATTCAATCCCACACTGGATGGATGGAGCAGCACCTGCATCAGCTGCCATTCTTTCCAAGGGACTCTGTGGTAGTTGCATACCACGACCATGGAAACTGCAACGACAGGTCTGGATGATCAGAAAAACCATGGTGAAGTGTGAAAACCATAGAAAGGGCTGCTGTTTCCTATTGTGGTTTCTGAAAAGCAAATATGCCATGCTGAAACAGCACAACAGGGTTCAAACAACATGACAGCCCATCCTGTGCTTATCATGTTGTGCAAACCTGCCCATGCTGTGTCACTGAACCGCACCTCATGAACAAATGCATGCAACAGTGATAGAAACTGGAAGCAGGCTGCTGGAGAGTGCACTGGTCCCCAGCCTTTTGGGCTCACTCCATGTTTGGAAGTTCGAGTGACTGCTATGGGTGCTCACATAAAATGTTTGCCATGGGGATGCACAGCCAGCAACAGAAACAAGCATTTCCCAGAAGGTGTCCTTGTGAGGCTAAAAGAAAAGTAACTTGTCCAAGGATCTAAGTACAAGGCAGAGGGGGAGTTGAAGCTACCAAATATCAAGCCTTTCTTTTTAACCCACATTGCAGCATGTCAGGCACCCACTTTAAAACATGTAATATTTTTAAAAGATTAATGGAATCTTAAGAAATTCTGTGGAGTACCTGGTGGGCACCAAGGGAGGTGTGGGCAGGCATAGTTGTGTCCATGAGCACCTTGTGAGAGACCCTGGGGATACAGCATGATGATTGTACTGAGCCTGAATACCAGCTTGATATTTTTCGGGCCTGACTGGCAGCCCTCGTGCACCTGCCTGATCTCCATTCCCAACTGCCATCTTTTGCATGTGCAATGATGTACGGCTACCAGCCAGCAGTCACCAAATGGAGCAGCAGGTCAGCAGAGGGAACAGATGGTGGCTCCAGGGCAGCAGAACCAGGGGAGTTGCTCATTCGACCAAGTAATGTGGTTAACCTTCATTTAAACCAGTGAATGTTTCAATGCAGCATGCCACGTATGGATAGAGTTGTATTAATCACTGTACAGGGAGCCAGGGGTGCAGGTTAAAAATGCAGAACTGAGGTCTGAAGTAGAAAACAAAGGTGCTTGCACGCCACACCCAAAACCAGAAGAATTTTTAAAATGTTCTTTTTCAAAGTTCTACAAAATAATTGGTCCATTTTCATCTCAATGATTGTCTAATTGTCCGTACCCAAAGAAAGTGTCCATGCTCTGGCAAACCATCACCTGGTATGTGACAGGATCATCCATCTCAGCATCTCCACCCATACTAGATTCCGGAACCATCAAAGGGTTCACCTGGCCCAATCCTGAAGTGAGTGTGTCTTTTCACTGATTCCTGTGCCTAAAGCAACTGGAGATAGCGGAGCGCTCCGTGTGGGAACTGGAAGCAGGCATTTCTGCTGTGAGAACTCTTGCCAAAATAATCTGGATGGCCATTTTCTCAGGAGAAGCAAAGTGTTCGGCTGCTGGGTGGAGCTGTTTACAACTTCTACACTAAAGTGTTGTGGGGGCTCTTTTGCTTCTTTCCACAGTGGATGCCTAATTTCCTGCAATTCTTGGAGAGTAACAAGCAAAAAGAGGGGTCAGGAAACTCACCAGCATAGTCAGGCAGTGATGTTGTTAGACGCCCGGAGGCTTTGTTGTGATGGGGCAGCCTATAAATGTTGAAAGAAAGAAAGAAAGAAAGAAAGAAAGAAAGAAAGAAAGAAAGAAAGAAAGAAAGAAAGAAAGAGCATTCATTTCCTTCCTTTTCCTACACTACCGTTGGAAAGATTTTTATTTTCCCATGTTTGGAATTTCTAATCACCTCCCTCACGCATAGTACACAATTAATGATGTTATTTTTTTAGCACCTCCCATGTTGGAGGAATGTTGCATGCCAGATATTTTTCCTATGCATAGTTTTGTTGTTTTATTGCAGCTTTATTTTTACAGATGGGAAGCCCGAGTAGAGCGAGGCCACTTTGGGCACTTTCTGAGAGAGCTATGAAGACGGTCTCTGGCTCGGTTCCCGCCATTTGCAATGCTAAAAGACCAGGCTGGAAACTAGAGTAGGCTCCTCTCCCCTCGGCAGGGCCGGCCCTCTCCGTGGGTTAATCTGAGGCAGCCCCCAAGGGGATGAGGAAGGGGAAGGGAAGGGAGCTGCGCTCGCCACGCTGTCCCCAGGTGCAGGGGCAGGTGCAGGTGCTGAGCCGGCTCCAGGGCCGAAGCGAGAGGCAGCCTTTGCTTTTGCTCCTGGCCCTGGAGCTGCGCTCTAACCTGCAGCCCGCGACCCGCTTGCACGCCGCGGCTCTGCGCTGCCCGTCCCAAGCGGAGGGCGATTCAGCGCATCGTCCCTCAGTCGCTGCGCGCGGAGCCGGCCCGCGCAGACGCAGGAGCGGGCCGCAGCTGCTGTTTCTCATTACAGTCAGGCGGAGAGGGCAGCCGATTTGGACACTTTCCCTAAGCAACTGGCAATCCCTGAAGAGCCAGAGGGAGCTTTAACAGCTGAAGTGAAAGGCAGCCGGAAATTTACTCCATGTGTCAGGTCAGTCCTTTCACAGAGTATGAAAACGAGGCGATTTCCTCTCCCATGCGCAGCTACAGTGCTGCTTCTCAGCCGCAGAGCTTTTTTGCTGACTGAGTCTCCATTTCCTTTTTCTCAGAAGATCGGTTACTAAACTATTATTTGGAGTCCTGCGCTTTGGCTCTTTTCAGCGGCGGTGGCAATTAACCCCTCCTTGGCTGCAGCGCTGTGCTGGAGCCAAGAAACCCTACCTGAGGAGATGGAGCCTCCAGACACCCAGGATGGAGGAAACCCGCGATGAGTTCCCACACTGTTTTTGCCTTTTGCATCAAAGCCACTGCAGAGGTCTGTTACTCTGGTTGAGGGAGGGGTGGTTAAGATGGGGGAGGGGCATTTTTATGCCCCCCCCCCATTATTATGTTTTCCTGAAAAATGGAATAATTGCTGGGTGATGACATATTTTCTTCTAGAATTTCAGACAATTGTTTATATTGTTACCCAGCTTTTATTCTGAGGTATATTTACTCCTGGCAAAATGAGTCCTAGAAATGATGTAATACGAACACTTTTTATACAAGACCAGAGATGTAAAATGTCTAGAAATAATGAAGCCATGGGGGTAATGTGTTTAATCCTCTGTGTTAGATTCCCAGAATAGCTATTTCTTCCATTCCTTATGAAAATTATGGATCTAATGCAATTTTTACTGATGGCCATTTCGGAATGCTCCAGGGCAGGCCATGTTGAGTTTACCAACATATAGGTAGAGTTCATAGCACAGAAGAAAATGTTCTTGAATATAATGCTTTGAATATAAATAAAATGTTCTTGAATTAAATGTTTTCACTGTAACAATAATTTTAGGAGTCAACCAATTTATGCTTCTTTCAAAAGCAGCCTCCCCCATCTAGTGCCCTCCAGATGTTTTGGACTACAGGGCCCAGCATTCCTGACTAGCAGCCATGGTCCTGAAGCTGAAAGCACCTAAGACCCAGAATATCTGGAGGGAAATAAGTTGTGGGAGACTGTCCTAAAACAACAATGTAATGCTTAAACAGAACCAAATAAAACAATTAGCATTGCTTCCCCCCTGCACAAATGTCCATATTTTCCTGGGGGTGGGGGGGAAATGGGAAAATAATTTTTCTCATGGCTTCAATATTTCTGAAAATTGTATTTCTCTAGACATTCTTCCTCCTTCATGGATCACTGCCTTGTCGTGGCGAAGGGGCTTGCGTAGCTCAATGAAGCTATGAGCTATGCCGTACAGGGTCACCCAAGACGGACAGGACATAGCAGAGAGCTCTGACAAAACGTGATCCACTGGAGAAGGAAATGGCAACCCACTCCAGTATCTTTGCCATGAAAACCCCATGGACAGTACCAAAAGGCAAAACGATATGATACCGGAAGATGAGCCCCTCAGGTCGGAAGGTGTCCAATATGCTACTGGGGAAGAGCGGAGGGCTAGTACTAGTAGCA
>JAIXND010000779.1:5963884-5993915 GCA_023646645.1 Varanus salvator macromaculatus | reverse complement strand
TTAGACAAGCCAGTCTTTCTCCTCTACAGCATGTTCACTGGTGTTCTGGAGATAACCCGGACCAAACCTACCTGGCTGTTGTAAGGACACCTGAGATGAAATATGCAAACAGCTCAAGCACTTGAAATATTAAAAAAGAGCATGGATGCTTGACCAGGAAAGAGGCTATAATTCAGTGAGCATTGGAGAAGAAAAAAAAACATGAAAAACAGATAGGAGTGCGGGCTTGCTAAAATTTTTTGAATCAGGAAAGGCAGGTAATTGGGAAAGGTTCTGATGCCCTTGCAAGGGCTGGGTAGGGAGCAGGTGTTTTGGACTTCCAACTCCCAGAAGCCATAATGGTCAGAAATGATGGAAGTCCACAACATCTGGAGAGCTACTTTTGGCCTGCCCTAGGGAGTCATTTAATTGTGCATGTTTATTTTACCTGCATTTAATAAACAGAGCTAAAATATTTTAGTTTTGGGTGTGTGTGTGTGTGTGTTGTCCCAATTCAAGGTGACAGTGTTTTTCTTTTCTTTTGTCCCAACATGCCACATATTTTGCCTGAAATATTTGAAGATGAAAATTAAAGCACATTTAATGTGACTTATTTTATGTGAACATTTTACTGGAACATTTCTAAGAAAATACAGAAAATACTATGTCTGTCCCTTACATTGTTTAAATTGAAGGGGAAAACCACAAAAGTACTGAAAGCAGTTGACACATTCATAAATTTTAGCAACCTGAAGAACTTTGTGTGATATGTTGACCACCACTCATCTAGTTCAACAAAGTTCAACTCTTGCCCACTGTGGCTGTTTGGGCATCTTCAGTTTTGCTACCTATCACTGCTTATTACTTCCATTTCCCAAATAGCCTGAAGTGCCTGATCCCACCTAATCTTGGAAACTAAGCAGGGTCAGGCAGGGTTGAAATGTGGATAGGTGACTAAAATGTTGTGAACCATCCAGAGAGCTTTGGCTATGGGCTCTACAGAAATGCAATGTAACATAAGAACTACTACTGCTTTACCCCAAGACAGTGACACGTATGCATTCTTGGACACGCTTGCTATGCATGATCACCTGAAAAACATTAATTGCACTAAGAGGAAAGAGAGAGGGCTCTGTCATAGAAAAAGCTGTGGTGGCAGCTTGGTTCTCCGCTCACCTTGATTTCCAGGGGTGGGGTGGAGATTATATTTCATATGGCATGCAAGATCTCTCCCAAGCATATAAAGTCTTTCAACAGAATTACCTAGCAAAACTAGCAGGCCATTTATTGAAATGGTCCCTGAGGCACTAAAAAGATTCTCTTTCAGCTCTTCTCAGTGCTACATCTGGCTCCCTGCTTCTGCCTCCAAACATGCCACTCAAATTACATGCGCTGCTGATGCTGGAAAGCAGCATGGTACTTCACCAACTTACGACACTGTGCTTGCCCAAGATGTAAGATACAGCTGGAAAGCCTTTGATTGTGCGGATCACAACAAATTGTGGCAAGTTCTTAAAGAGATGGGAGTACCAGACCATTTTATTTGTCTCTTGAGAAACCTATATGCAGGTCAAGAAGCAACAGTGAGAACTGGACACGGAACCACTGATTGGTTCAAAATTGAGAAGGCGTTCGGCAAGGCTGTATACTGTCACCCTGCCTATTTAACTTATATGCAGAGCACATCATGAGAAAGGCAGGGCTAGATGAATCACCGGTTGGAATCAAGATTGCTGGGAGAAATATCAACAACCTCAGATATGCAGATGATACCACTCTCATGGCAGAAAGTGAAGAGGAACTAAAGAGCCTCTTGATGCGGGTGAAGAAGGAGAGCGCAAAAGTTGGCTTGAAACTCAACATTAAGAAAACTAAGATCATGGCACCCGGGGTCCTCTCACTTTCTGGCAAATAGATGGGGAAGAAATGGAGGTAGTGAGAGATTTTATTTTCCTGGGCTCCAAGATCACCACAGACGGGGACTGCAGCCAAGAAATTAAAAGACGCTTGCTCCTGGGGAGGAAAGCTATGGCAAATCTAGACAGCGTACTAAAAAGCAGAGACATCACCCTGCCAACAAAAGTGCGTATAGTCAAGGCTATGGTTTTCCCAGTTGCAATGTATGGATGTGAAAGCTGGACAATAAGGAAGGCCAAGCGCAAAAGGATTGAGGCCTTTGAGTTGTGGTGCTGGAGAAGACTCCTGCGAGTCCCTTGGACCGCAAGGCGATCAAACCGGTCAGTCCTAGAGGAGATCAACCCTGACTGCTCTTTAGAAGGCCAGATAGTGAAGATGAAACTCAAATACTTTGGCCACCTAATGAGAAGGAAGGACTCCCTGGAGAAGAGCCTAATGCTGGGAACAATAGATGGCAAAAGAAGAAGGGGACGACAGAGGATGAGGTGGCTGGATGGAGTCACTGAGGCGGTTGGTGTGAGCTTGCGTGGACTCCGGGAGAAGGTGGAGGATAGGAGGGCCTGGAGGAATGTTGTCCATGGGGTCGCGACACAACTGCGCGACTAACAACAACAACAACAGACATTCTTCTGATCTAATTCACTGTGTCCCCTGAACTTGCTTTTAGCCATGTTACAGGATTAAAACAGCCTTACCTCCAGCAACAATCTGTCAAATAACTCTCACCTAATCCTACAGGGCTTTGCCATTTTAAAAGAAGGACATCAAGCAATCTGAAAATGGACCTCTCCCATTGTCATGCATTACCTGGCACTTAAACACTTTTTAAAGAAAGGATCATTTCCTTTTATCTGAGTATAACACTTCATATACATGCATACACCAGTGAAATGTGCCTGGGTATTGAAAAGGTGTGCATTTGTACTCACCATTAGAGTGCATAACATATCACTTTTCACATGTGTTTCAGGAACCAGTGTGCTTTTCATAACACACACACACACCGAAATGTATGACTCTGCCATTCACATGATGGACCAAAAGACCCAAAGAAGAATGCAAATCCTCTGCATGCCAGCCATCTCCACTGCAACAAGACTCTGGACCAGACTGAGGGACAGACAACCTGGCCACCCACCTCTAGTCATAGGCTCCTAATTCAGTGATCCACTTAGAAACTAGAACAAATGGGACTAACTGTTCAGGATCCCTGCAGAAGCCAGCCACCCATGACCTGTGTACCCAGAACGGAGTTAGCTAACATCAGGGTTTCCAACAAATGATGATGACACACAGGGCATGCATGTGAGTAATTATGATCAGGTCCATGTGTGCAAATTTATTGTCTTACATGAAAGAGAGAAGTTCTGTATCATTCATGAAGTCATGAGGTGTGCAATGATGATTCAGAAAGAGTCAAGTACTCAGGGGTGGAATAAACAGTGATGAGTACCAAAGAGACTCTGTATCTGGGAGACTCCGAGAACTTGGGCTAGCACAGACAAGACCATGCCTCCCCCAGTTCACTAGGAACAGGTCAATTGTGCTACTAGTGCTAATGCAATTTCTCTCTCTCTCTCCCCCAGGTCCCAGTCTCTGTGTTTTCCTATTGTCTTTGTATGACTTGTATGCCAACTTTCTATGACTAGGAATGGGAGCCCATGAGCTACCAGCCAGTTAGAGCAGAAAGTCACAAATGAAGCTCCACCTCAGCATCACACTTTATGGAAGACAGTCCTCTCCTTGAAGGGCTGCCAGTCCTTTATTTAAGGATAAATAAGGATAAAGTTCAAGGATAAATACTGTAAGAAGGTAGAGCTTAAAAAGACCATGAAGTTGCACTGCAACACTTAGTACCTGGAGAAGCACACCAGAGGTTCCCTGGTCATAGTCTTCCCTACAGTAAGACTACAACCAGGGAAGATTTGAATGTGCATGTAAATTGGGTTAGGGTGAATTCCTGTGCATGTTTGGGCAGAAACAAATCTTACCCTCAGGCATCCCTGCTGGCTGGGGAGTGCTGAGAATCCTAGTACCATCTTCTGTCTAAACCTGGATAGGACTGCACCCTAAATCTCACTGAATTAAAAAGGGCACCTTCCTAGAAAGCACATTTAGGGTTGCAGCCTTGGGCGTTGGGCTCTGGACTTCACTCAGGGCCATTTCAACAGGCCACAAGCATGTGCAACTTTCACTGGATGGCTCCTTCCTTGTCCAGGATGGCATTTGCACAGAGGACTAACCAGGGCCTCACCTGGCCCTCTGGCAGACCTGGACAGAGGGAGTGCCTTAAAGACCATCAAAGGCTGTCCTTTGGTACTCAAATAGGAAGCAGTAAGAGGGACTTGTAACAAAAGATTGCAGTGTATTCTTGCCTCCAAACAAGATTGCTCCTGTTCAAGATTCAGTGAGGCAGCCATGCTCTCCTCCAGAGATTTTCATTCCATTCCATGCTCCATCTCATTTCCTGGGCTTCATTCCAACTAATATACAACATTCCTTAGGTACTGCACATGCTCTGTTCTCAATGGAATGTTTTGTCCAGTGGGGCTCCCCCTGTGTTTTTTAAAAGATTTGTTTTTACTTCTGCAAACTTCAGGGTTTCCCCCAGCATACTGATAAATCCCTCTTATTTCCAGGAAGCACTGTTCTGGTTGCAGTCTTGTCTGCATGCACCACCTGACTTCACTGTTGGCCCAATGGCTGGGTTCATGTTTTTCCAATCATAGCAAACAAGCACAGGCTCAGTTTTCCAGAATGTGGGGAAGGGGAGCAGGTTTTTTTCTGAATGGCCTTTGAAAGGTGTTGGCTTCAGGTTGAAAGTGATGCTTTGATGTTCCTGCTACTATCTCTGTAATAATACTCAGCTATAAAATTTGTAGACCTCTTCACAAAACAGCTGAGCTGGCTTTCTCTCATCTTCTTCAGCCTCCTGTTTTACTGCATTTCTAAGACAACAAAAGAGGAAGATGATATTTCTCTTCCAGGAATGGAAACCATACAGTGGGCAGGCCATCCTGAGTTCAAGCCGTTCTTCTGAAAGGCAAAAGCAGCAGCCTTGGGGGCCAGATCTGCACATGACCAAGAGAGAAGGGGCCACCTCGGGAATAGGGAAGGCTTTTTAGCACACACACACAGTGTATGAATCTGAAGTCTTTGGCCATCCCAACTCTACTGACACCATTTCTGTTGTAAAGGATATGAAGACAAGATGGGTAGGACTGAACTGAATGCTCATGAGTTTCCTCTTACACTTCACTACACCAAACATTCTTTTAATATAAGCAAAATATGTGCTGCTTATATCCATCATGGCTTGCCAGCAATGAAGATAAAAATGCAGCCACAAAGACAGCACAATCCTTTACACATCTGTTCAGAAGTAAGCCAGAATGAGTCCAGTGGAAGTTACTCTCTGGTGTGTGTGTAGGACTGCAGCTGTAATCATTGATACCAAATTCAAAACACTCCATAAGTAAACTGCCCTCAGGTCTGCTGCAGACTGCACAATCCTGTATGACAGCCCTCTCCCTGCAGCATCTGGTGAGGCAGTGCAAGGCCTGGATCAGTGCCTAGATTCAGCAAGAGCCTGGATGAGGGCCAGTAAACTAACTGAAGCTGAATCCTGGCAAGACAGACGCCCAGTGGGCGAGTGGCTTCTGAGTCCAGGCAGTGGGTGGCCTTTTCAGGATGAGGGCACACTCTCCTTGATGGGTCAAGTCTGAAGGCGTGGTTGTTGCTGGAGCCCCACATGACTGCAGCTTCAGTGATAGCCCTTGGTCTGCACTGGCTGCCTGCTTGCTACTGGCCCAAGCTCCAGGTTTTGCTGCTAGTGTGTAACACCCTAAACGACTTGGAACCAGGATCCTGAGAGAGCATCTTCTCCCCTAATGACCTGCCCAGTCTCTCAGGCCATCAATGGCGCTTCTTCATGGACCTTCGGCCCAGCTGGAGTCTGCTAGGAGAAGAGCCTTCAATACACAGCTCCATTTTGGGGACACTTTCTGTCGCTGGAGGTCAAGCGGGTCCCATTTTGGCATAGCACCTCCTGAAAACACTTTTATTTCAGGAAGCCTTCCTGATCTAACCAGGTACAGTTTTATTGATATGGTTTTATTGATCTTCTTTTTAATGCCATGTTTTATTCTTTTATTTGTTCTCTACTCTAAAATACCTATACTGGAATATGGAGAGGTATATAAATCTTGTAAATAAATAAATGTGTTCCTGTAGAGAATTATTACACCCACAGTTAAACTGACAGACCAAAGGCCTGGCTCTCAACAGGCCAGTAAACTTGTGTCTGAGTTTTGCCACTTGAAACTACAAGTGGGGACTTGTATAATCGAATACTCTTCCATAATAAGGATAATTTTAAAAAAATCCCTGCACATAGAAAGCTAGAAGAGCAGGAAGAAATGGCTTTCTGTGTGACAAGAGATCTAGTTTTCCTTGTGTGTGGGAAGGGGTGGTTCAAAGGAGCCTTCAGTCTGAGCCCCTTGGCCCCATGGTCTTCCACGGCATCACCTGTGAACAAGCTTACCACCTCAATAAAAGCAAGGCCACAAGTGGTTGTTTAGTTTCTGTTGCCCTTTAAATTATATGCACATTAAGTTCCTTGTTAGCCTAATCTGCCCATGGAATATATGATGAGTGACCTTTGATGCCTTAGAAGTTTGACACTGCCCAGAGTATTAAGGGTACTAGCGGGTACCATAAGCAAAGATGCTCTTTGGTCAGGAGCATTACACAGAATGATTCCACCCCCACCCCACCTCGAATATCAACCAATGAGAACAGGTGAAGTTATCCAGCTAAGCCATGCCTCACAACTGTGGCACAAGTCTGCTCCTGTGCTGAAGCCAGTATGGGCTCCTGGGGTTTTAGGGGAACGGCCCCCCTCCCTGAGGGCTCTGCCTGATCACGACCATTGTCACCAGCTGCTCCTGCCTCCTTGGCTGGCTTGGCTGGCAGGCAGGTGGTGGCATCTCCTCCTTCTGCTCCTCAGCATGTCCAACACCACCGCCAGTGTCTGGGCTAGATGTGAGGCAGGAGAACAAGCAGCTTGTGAGGTGGAGGAAGGGCAATGTCAGGGAACCCTTGCCCTGAGGCCCTGCCCAGTATGGGGCCTTGGAAGATCCCCAGTGACACCTGCCCTTGCCCCTAGCCCTGGCCAAAACAAATAAATAAGGTGCATGAAGCAATGATGCATTTTGTGACATCTTATATGGATAGGAACCCAGGCACCCTCTGGCTGATTTGTACTATGGTTCAGAACTTCCAGCCAGAATGGCCTATGGTCAGGGATTCTTAGAACTGCAGCCCAAAACATCTGGAGGCCATCAGGTTGCCTGTCCCTTCTGTAAAAATGCATGGGCTTGCACAGTAAATTAAATAATCTTTGGGGCTGCAATATAATTGAAGATTTTTTTAAAAAAACATTAATCTTATGGATTTTAATTGATTATTCAATTACTTTGTGAAATTTGCATTTTGGAAAAAACTAACATTTCCAAGGCAAGATGAAGCATACTTCATTTTTAGATGAGGTACATATTTGTTACAGCCATTATACCAATTTAGAAGAGGGAAAAAACGCTTTTTCTAAAATGGTGCCTTCCCTCTCCAGTTTTTATAAACAAGCATGAAAAAGCATCTTAAAAAAATATTCTGGCCTATTAAGAGGGAGGAACTTTTCAGTCAATGACACTTTTTAAAACCAATTGATCAATTAAATATTGTAAATTGTAAATTTAAATTGTAAGTTCACACTGATTGACTGTATTAGCATAATTTGTACTAAGACACATAACGTAACACAACACAAGGCACAGAGCTATGCAGAATCCGTGCATCTGATTCAGACAGTAGTATCTGTCCAGCACAGCTCTTCTGGTTCTTCAGAATTCCCCAGACATTCTCAAGCTATAGAATGAATTACCGTATTTTTCGCTCTATAAGACGCACTTTTTCCCCCCTCAAAAGTAAGGGGAAATGTCTGTGCGTCTTATAGAGCGAATGTGCCTGACACCTGGGACGCTGCCCGCCCGCCGGCACCACCAGGCTGGCATGTGCTCGGCGTGCCCTGCTCCACCTTGCACTCCGGGAACTGATCACCCCCACCGGGAAGCTCCGTGCCACCGTCGCCCCACCGCCCCGCGCCATTGCTCTGCACCGCCACACACCGCGACGTCCCGTGCCACCGCCGCCGCGCACCGTCGCTCTGCGCCACCGCCGCTCGAGCACTGCCATCCTGCGCCGATCTGCCACCCCCCCCCCCCCCACGCCACTGCTGGCAGGCACAGATGACGCTTTAGAAGCACAATCCTTCTAAAGCCTCTGCCGCCCGCACTGTCATCCCGCATTGCCATCCCGCGCCAATCCAACCCCCCGCCCCCCATGCAGTGGCAGGCACAGATGCACAATCCTTTTATTAAAGTTTAACAGGTTAAGAAACAGTATACATTGAAGCAGTGTTCTCTTTGAGATGTGAGAGAAGCAATTGACAATGTAAAGAGCTGGATCCAAACTTAAGCTTCCCCTCCTTCCATTCCTTTCAGAAAGAATTCAGCCCTGAAGGTGGCCCCTGCTGGTTGAGGGCTAGACAGCAGGAATGCTGGACACTTCTGAATTGGTCCACTTGTTTAGCCTGTCATATCCTGTTGGTGCCAAGGACACCCCTTCCATCTCCTCCCCACCACTCTGAAATGTCTCCCTCCTTTTCCAAAGAGGGCTGGTTCTCTCTAGCCATGTACCAGCACTCTAGGACAATTTTTAAAAAGGGATCTGGAAAATTATATGCTGCTTTGCTTTCTGTTGGTTCTGCGTAAATTGGTTGAAAGTGTTATTCAGGATAGATTCAGTTAACATATAGAAGAACTAGCCCTGCTTCAACAGAAGCAACATGGCTTCTGCAGGGGTAAGCCTGTCTTGCTAATCCAGTAGAATTCTTTGAGAGTGTCACTACTACACATGGACTGAGCAGTCAAATAGACATTGTTTCTTCCAAAAGCCTTTTGATAAAATCCATCAACAGACTCTTGAGAAAACCTGGCAGTGATGGAATAAGGGCTGTGTGTGCACACACATGTTGTCCTATGGATCAGTAACTGATTGCAGAATTGAAAGCCAACATTGAGAATGCATGGTATTCTCACAAGATTCTGCATTAGGATCAGTGCTTTTCAACCTGTTCATAAATGATCTGGAATTAGAAGTGAGCAATAAAGTAGCCAAGTTTGCTGATGATACTAAAATAAAACATTTAAAAGGGATTGTGAGGAATTCCAGTGGGATCTCTCTGAGCTGGGAAAAAGGGCATCAGAACGGCAAATGCTTTCAGTGTAAGCAAGTGTAAAGTTAGCATGCTGGGGGGAAAGAATCTCATCTTCAAGTATAAGCTGATGGAATCTGAACTAGTGCTGACAGACCAAGAAAGGGTCTTGAGAATGTGGGGGACAGCTTGATGAAAATGTCAAGTGTTAGGAGGAAATGCCATAATTAGGAAAGGAATTGAAAATCAAATTTCCAAGATCATATTCCTCTTACACAAATCTTTAATATGACCATACTTAAAGTATTGTGTACAGTGCTGGCCACCACACCTGAAAAATGACATTGTTGGAAAAACTGCAAAGAAGGACAACTAAAACAATCAAGGGATTGGAGCAGCTCCCCTATCAGACTTTGTTACAACAACCAGGATTGCTTCTCTTAGGAAAATGATGAGTAATGGGAAGCATGGCAAAGATGTTCAAAATTATGCATGGTGTGAAAAAGTGGAAAGTGGGACATTTTCCTCCTCTCTGAAAAAAAAAAGGGTTAATCCCCATGAAAACACCCATCACTCCTTTGTTCTGAAAAAAAAAAAAAAAAAAGATTCAACAGCAGAAGTGTAGTGAGCTTGAAATACCTTTTGGGAATGGAAGGAAAGTTCCCCACAATTCAGCTTTGTCTTTCAAGGGTTGGGCCTTTTAATACCTCATGGATAATTAACTGGGACTTCTAAATGCTTAACAAAAACAATGTGGATATAAAGTTCCCTTCCCAATTGAGGATACAAGAAACACAATTATTATAGTGATCTCTGCAACTGTGCAAATGTTAGATTTTCATGCCCTTGGTCCAGAGGAAGAAATGACACACAAGAGACCACTGAGTGAACATTTCTCTCGACTCAAAGGGATGCATAGATGCAGCCCGAGTTTCTTAAGCATCACTTTTAAATATGAAAAAAAAAGAGAGAAAAGTTTCAGGATTGAATTTAGGTCTCTCCTCATTGCTCACCTTCTCTGTCTAAGATAGAGGCAAGAAAAACCAGAGAGAGCTTGGGGTGTGCAATCAAAAGAATATTTACAGTTTATTCAGACCTACAGGAAATACATGTGGCATTGAAGGGACTGCAGAGATGTATTCTATACAAGATGTTTTCATCCCCTAACAGTTACATGCACAGTCTGTGGGGGATGGGGGGGTCATGCACACAGTATGCTAGAGGCACATGAGAGTAAAGCAACTGGGATTAAGAGATCCCAACACATCCCATAGTTTATTAAATAGTTCAGTAAACCATTTGATTCAGAATATTTTTTTTCTTGTTTTCCTCCTCTAAAATCTAGGTGCGTCTTATAGAGCAAAAAATAAGGTAATGAACTGTAGAGTTGGAAGGGACTTTGGAGGATCATCTGCACTGCAGGATGCAGCTACATCACTCTCACAGATAGCTGACCCTCATCTCCTTAAATATTATTTATTAGATTTCTGTCCTACTTTTTCCTTACAAAGAACTCCAACTTACATCATTCTCCTCCTATTGCACTCAATCTTATCTTCACAACAACAACCCTGTGAGATAGGTTGGAATGAGAGTCTGTGCCCAGTTGGTCCATGGCTGAGCAGGAACTAGAACCCAGGTCACCTGAGTCCCAGTCCCATGCTTTTGACTACTGGCTTCTTCAATGAAGGAGGGGTCTCGCCACCTCTTAATGCATGCCCCTCCACTGTTGAATAGTTTGCACTGATAGAAAGTTTTCTCTTACTGTTTTGCTAACATTTGCTTCCCTGTAATTTGCCCCCACTGGTTCTAGTCCTGCTCCCTGGAGCAGCAGTGAATGAATCTGCTCTGTGTTCTCCATGATAGCCTTTTGGAATATTTGAAGATTTCTATCATGACTCTTCTTAATCTTCTCTTCTCCAGGCTAAACACTGCAGCTCTTTGAACTGTTTTCCCCAGGAGGTTGTTTACAGTCCCTTTTTCCCTGGACACACAGCCTTTTGTCAGTGTCCTTAACCATGTGAACAGGGCACAGTATTCCACATGTGAGCTGATGCAGATGAGACTAGAACTTTGACCTGCCCACGATGTTTCTGTGCATGCATCCTCTTCTCTAGGCTAGGCTTTTGCAAATGTTCCTTACAGAACTTAATTTCCTTCACCATCCTGGTCATCCTCCTCTGGACAGGGGCCATTTTATCTCCTCCCTTCTTAAAACTATGGCACCCAGAAGTGGGCTCAGCATTCAGATGTAGCCGCCTTCCCAGCCTGGTGACTACCTAGAAGCCACAGCCAGAATGACCAATATTTGGAAAGGCTGAGAGTTGTAGCCCAAAATATCTGGAGGGCACCAGGTTGAAGAAGTCTCCCTCAGAAAGCTGAGAATTTCATGCTGTTAGCTTCTCTGAGACTGAATGAAAAGTGCTGCTAGTGCCCCTCGCTTAGAAAAAGAGCAGAATCTGCCCTTCAAAAGTGTCTCACTTTGGATGATCTGGCAAGGCACGAAGTCAGCCCTGTCTCTGAGCTGTGGGCAATGTCCATGCCACAGTGTGAGTTTTTCTTGCTTGTTTCTGTACAGGTTCCTTAAACAGGATCATGAACCTGCATTTTTGGTTGATCATTTGGAGCAATTTTCTGGAGTTATTTGGCGTGGTGCACATGAAGTTATATTTGTGAAAGAAAAAGAAAATGTATTTTCCTGCATGTGTAATTGCAACACGGCCTACAATTTATAAAGCAGAAAAGGAGGAAAGCACTTAGATCTCAAATCTGCAACAAAAATGAAAACAATTACTTTCAACATGTTGTTGGCTTAGCCGATGAATGAGGTCACTCTCTGGACCTTGTTTTCTTGACGGGGCAGGAAGATGGTGATCTGGAAGTGAGAAACTTGTGTTTGACTCCCTTGTCATGGTCAGATCACTTCCTCGTGAGGTTTGAGCTCAGAGCTGGCCTTTCCCTCTGTAAGGGTGTGGACCCCATTAAGATGGTCTTCCCTTGGAGTCAGATGGATTCTGATGGATTCCTGAGGGCTCTGAGGGATTTTCCAGTTGATAAAGCTGGCAGTCCTGTTGATGCTCTGGTTGATTTGTGGAACAGGGAAATGACCAGGGCAATCAACATAATCTCTCTGAAGTGTCCTCTCCTGTCATGCAGAGCCTGCTTGGCACCATGGTACATGCAAGTTGCAGGCAATGAAGCAGGATGGGAGACAATTAGAGCACAGGTGGAGGAAATCATGAGACAACTCTGACCGAGCACACTTAAGAGCCCACTATTGGGTCTATGCTGTGGTGGTGAGGGCAGTGAAGAAACAACTCTTCTCCACTTCCATTGCTTTCTCAGAGTGCCATCCAGTGGAACTTTTTCAAGTGGTGCATGGCCTAATACATACTGGCCCTAAAAAAGATCCAGTGGCACCATCGATAGCCTGCTGTGATTACTTTGCCCAGCACTTTAAGGAATCACTCAGATTCGTCATGAGCTGAACTCCACAGTTGATAGGGATCCATTACGGGAAGTGTCCAGAGCCCCGTCTGGTCCAGCATTGTTGGATGAATTGCAGTTGATGTGGCCTGATGATGTGGACAAGGTGCTTGGGCTGGAATGTCCTACCACCTGCCTACTTGATCCATGCCCTTCGTGGCTACTCACTAAACCCAAATGCGAGATTGGTACCTGGGTCCAAGAGGTCATGAACGCCTCACTGAGGGAGGACTGAGTCCCTGCCTCTTTAAAGGAGGTGGTGATCAGGACTGTCCTAAAGAAGGCATCCCTGAACCCAGAGGTGGCTGCCAATTATAGACTGGTGGCCAACATCCCATTTTTGCACTCCTTCTAAAGGACAAGGTCTGCAGCTTGGGAGTGCTCCTTGACCTGAAACTGTCCTGGAAGCCCAGGTGACAGCGGTGGCCAGGATCGCTTTCCTTCAGCTTTGGCTGATCCATCAGCTGCATCCTTACCTGGACAAGCACTGCCTAGCAACAGTGACACACACTCTGGTAACCTCTCAGTTGGACTATTGTAACACACTCTACGTGGGGCTGCCCTTGAAGACTGTCCAGATATTTCAAATGGTGCAAAATAGAGCTGCCAGGTTGCTGTCAGGGACTGGTCATTACACTCAAATAACCCCGGTCCTCCATCAGCTTCACTGGCTTCCCATTGAAGTCTGGGCCCAATTTAAGGTGCTGGTTATGACCTATAAAGCCCTAAATGGCTTGGGACCAGGACACCTAAAGGAACATCATTTTCCCTACATGCCCTCCTGCCCCTTAAGATCTGCAGCAGAGGCCCTGCTCTGGGAACCCTCCTTGAAGGAGATTAGGAGACAGAATACCCGGAGGAGGGCCTTCTCTGTGATGACGCCCCGACTATGGAATTTGCTCCCTAAAGAGGTCTGCCTGATGCCATCATTATATGCTTTTTGGCACAAGGCCAAGACCTTTTTATTCACCCAATATTTTAATGTTTAATAGATTTTAATTATCTTTTATTTCAGTTGTGAGTTATTTGTTTTATTATTGTTTGGGGTATTTATGATATTTATATTTTTGTATTTATTGAATCTGTTGTAAGCTGTTCAGAGATGCATAGTGATTGGACGGGTTAGAAATATCTCAAATAAATAAATAAATACTGCAGATTAACAACCTTGTATAGAAAAGCAGCCCTACCAGGGGTGGTGAACTTGTGGCCTGTGAAAGGTTTTAGCCTACAATTCACATAATCCCTATCCAGCATAGCTAGTGGGGAGGGATTTTTGAAATTGTACTCCAAAGCATCTGGAGGGCTGCAAGTTGCCCATGTCTGCAGGCTTTGATATTAGGATAAGTGTTTACCTTTAGAAGTGAAGCACTCCAGGTAGAAGCTGCAATATACACTGCAACATTTTGTTGCAGATTCCTTCTTGTTTAGATAAAATTCAAACAAGCACTGTAGACTTGTTTAAATAAAATTCAAACAAGAACTGTCTCTATACCATTGGAAAATTTTATAGAACAACAACAGATAGATTAAGTTTTCTGACAACAAAGGAAGTGACTGAACATAGTGAACAATGCAAGAATGACAAAAATCAATGAGATACTTTCATACTTGTCTATAAAGGATAGGCAAGACAAATTGCAGGAAAAGGTTTTACATTTAAAAGTGCCATTGGTTTGCCCCTAAAGACCTTATGATGATGTAAAAAATAAAAGCAAGCAAGCAAGCAAGCAATCATCTTCAATAGGCATTGCATTTTTCTCAATTTTAGTTTTTAAAATGAGCTTCTGCTATTAAACTCTTTAAGGTGGGTTTCCTGAACCTCGGGACCTTCAGATGTGTGTAAGAGTAACTCCCATCACTCCCTGTGAGCATTATGGCAGGGATGATGGGTGCTGTATTCCAACACGCCTGGAGACCATTGGGTTGGGGAACCTTGCTTTAACAGGCCTTGCAAATTTCATTGAAAGGCAGTGAGTTGATGAGTTTAATTAAAACTCATTGTGGCAAGATTTCAAATTATATGCTTGTATACTTTGGCAGGTTTTTCTTGAGTATATACAACATACAGAATTGTTTAATCAGCATGGGTTCTTCTGTATTTTCAGGGCTGGCTCTGTCCTTTACATACCAGTCTGAGCACACTTTAGTATATGTTGTTATTCAGAAGCTTTTAAACGCTTCATTTTATGGGTGGTAAGGATTTGGCCTCCATTATAATAGTGACGTCATGGATCAATAATGACTGCATTGTTGTATAGATATAAACTCTAGGATAACTGAGGGATTATATATATTTAAAAGTCACACATAATTGTGCCATTACAAGATGGATTGCTTCTCACAAGCTGAAAATGTGTTTTCTCTTTCCCATGCCAGTGAAATGTTTAATCCATACCTTAATTAAAATTTGGTAAGATCACAAAAGGCCAGATGGAGATATTTTTCAGGCCATATTTGGCCCCCAGATTGGCCACCCTTGCTCTAAATCTGGGCATCAATTCAGCTGCAGTTAGTCATGATTTCCCCCCATGAGAATGAATAGAAGAACATTCCATTGCTTCAGCAGAATTGTTTAGGACAAACGTCGAATAGATCAAAACTATCCTTTCAAGATGGCACTTACAAAGCAGAAGCATTTAAATTACTGGTTTGCTTTTCTTTTGAACTCCTAGAAAACCTTGGGCCTGTCTCCTGTCCCAGGTCAGGATTGCATTCATCCTGCCATGCCCTTTCCACACCAGCAGCCAGCAAAATGCCTTCTAGGAAATCCATAGGCACAGTACAAAAGTGATAGCTTCCCCCCACCAATTGTTGGTCCCCATGCCAGCAACTGGTTCTCAAATTCCCAGTATCTCTGAACATGGCTCTGTAAAAGTGAGGCAAGAGGACAAAGGCAGCATCCCAAACTTCATTGTTTCAAAGGGGAGGGAAATAGAAGGGGAAGCATTTAGTCTCAGTTCACTGGGCAAGTTACAGAAAGAAGCTATTGGGTGCGTGACAGCTGAAGGGTTTGCTTCTGAGAATTGCTGCTCTATTACCAAAGCCTATAAAAGATGTTTCGTCCCCTCCAGCCCCCCCCCCCCCACCCCGCAGCCAACTGAAACCACTCCATTTGGGTCCTGAGAGGTGCCACAAGTTTAGCACACACTCTTATATAGTCTGCAGGGAAACCACAACTTATAAAAAATGCTGTGATGTATCTGGTTCGAAGTGTTGTATATAATGGCAAAAACATGAGGAGGAGGATGGTTTGGGGTAAGTATCAAGTGGCACACCTGTGAGTCAGTGACACTGCAATCCCAGTAAAATGGCTAGTATTGTAAGCTAGTGGCTACAGAATGCCCTGGCTGGGCATCTGCAAAGGAGGCAACACCAAAGGGTGTTGGGATGCCCCTTCAGGATGCCACAAGGGGGAAGGTGACTTTCTGGTTGTCTCTCACCAACTTTGTAGGCCTATACCTGGAGCCCTGCCTGAGAGGGCATCTATAGAGCCAAGCAAGGAGATGGTGAAAGTCCCAATTAGCATAGTAATGGGGAAATGGCAATATGGCACTTGGAGGAGGTCAATATGGCCAAATAAGGAAAACGTGGGCCAGACAGCCAATGGCTATACTGAGTTCCAGTCCTTCCCCGACACCTGACTTGGATGGTTGCCATGTCAGCTGGTTCTTGGGTCTCCAGATGCTGCTTCTATTTATTTATTTATTTATTTAAACAATTTCTATGCCACCCCATTTGCAAAAAGCCTCGGGGCAGCTTGCAACATAAATGCCAGATTGATGCAGAATAAATCCTTGCTCATCAATAAAACCTCGCATATCATGGATGAGGAAGTCAATCTGGCATGTATAACCAAGGCCTGGGTGAGTGAACACGGAGGAGTTAGTCTCTCCCAGTTGGGTCCACCTGGGTACTAGGTTCAGCATTAGGGAAGACATGAGGGGTGGGAGTGGGGTTTGCTCCCCAAAGACAAATTCCATTTCTCTCCCCGGCTACCCTGCAACCCATCAGACTTCCTACCAGAGCCAGCAGAGGTGGTCTTGGATGTGATGTTGGAATTCCCAAGCTGTTGGTCTTGGGGGACGTCAACATTCACACCAAGGGCACCCTATCCAAGGCAGATCAGGATTTCATGATTGCCATGGGACTATCCCAACATGTCACTGGCACATGGCAGGGCATGCTCAAGACTTGGTCTTCTCAACCAGATTAGAGGATGCTGCTCTGAGTGTAGGGGGCTTTGACTCAGCCCCTTTGTGGTGGTAAGATCACTGCCTGCTCAGATTTAAATTTAGAGCAGCCTTTTCCCTCTGCAAGGGTGGAAGACCCATTAAGATAATCCACCCCCAGAGGTAATGGATCCAGATGGTTTCCAGAGGACTTGGGGCGGGGGGGCGGGGTCCAGTTGACATGGGTGGTGCTCCTGTCAAAGCTCTGCTCACTCTGTGGAACATAGAAATGACCTGGGCAGTTGACACAATCACTCCTAAGTTCCCTTTCTCTTGTAGAGCTCATAGATCTCCATGGTATACCCAGAACTGAGAGATGGAACAAGTTAGGAGACACCTGGAGTGCAGATGGAGGAGAATTCCCAATGAATGCAACAGCATGGAATTCCTCAGAGATCTCTTCTGTCCCCCATGCTCTTTTATGTCCACATGGAACCACTGAGTGAAGTCATCCAGAGTTTTGGAGTGTGTTGCCATCAGTATGTTGATGACACATAGCTCTATTTCTCATTTCTATCATCAGCAGGTGAGGCTGTGGATGTACTAAACCGGTGTTTGGCTACAGTAATGGACTGGATGAGAGCTAATAAATTGAAACTCAATCCAGACACGACTGACATGCTGCTGCTGAGTGATTCCTTTGACCAGATGGGGGGTGTTCACCTTGTTCTGCATGGGGCTGCACTGACCCTGAAGGAGCAAGTTTGCAGCTCAGGGATGCTCCTTGATCCATCTTTGTCACTTGAGGCTCAGGTGGCACTGGTGGCTGAGAGTGTCTTCCACCAGCTTCAGCTGGTGGCCCAGCTGTGCCCCTGTCTGGACAGGGATAGCCTGGCTTCAGTAATCTATGCTCTCATAATCTCTAGATTAGATAACTGCAATGCACTCTACACGGGGCTGCCCTTGAAGGCCATTCAAAAGCTGCAACTGGTACAGAAGGTGGCAGCCAGATGTATAACTGGGACTTGGAGGTCTGAATATATAAGACCAATTCTGACCCACCTACATTGGCTGCCTGTATACTTCTGGTCCCAGTTCAAGGTGCTGGTTTTCACCTATAAAGCTCTACATGGCTTGAGACCACAATACCTGCTGGAGCGCCTCTCCCAATTCCGATCTACCCAGATACTACGCTCAGCCAATGGGGCCTTAAATTTTCTTTGAAATTATTATTATTTAATTTTTAGTGTTTTTTCTATTGTATTTTATTGTTTTGATACGATCGGCTATAGGCAATATAGAAATGAAATGAAATGAAATGAAATGAAATGAAAGAATGCAATGTTTTCACATGGTCCATAGTGAACCACAATTCTGTGACCTATTGTAACCCATTACCTTGACTCAGTTCTAATGCCCTTCTAAAGCCATCCATTTTGGTGGTCATGCTCATAAGTTTGTGCTTTTTCCTTAGTCTGGCTGGTCATCTTTGTTTAATAATTATAATTTAATAAACCTTCCAGCTTTCCTTGGCCATGCTTTAGGTTAACTGTCCTCCAACAGGTTTCTTTACCCAAGACATTTATCACGCACTCATTATTTCCCGAGCACAGCTGCTTATGGGCTTTTTAGATGAGGTCGTGCCTCTCCAGTTTTGTGTCTGTATCGAACCAGTATTTTCAGGGAATTTTGGACAGAGCAGGAGAAATGTGGCATTTAATTGTAAAACTGAAAGGAAGCACCATTTCCTCTTGTGTACTTACAATATCCCACTGTATCACCGTGCCACATAGAAGTTCTGCAGTGGAATAGCAAAGGCTCCTTGTCTGGTGCTCAGATTACAATCCTGCAACAAACTTGAAAGCAGAAAAAGCAAATTTAACAGCCTTGGTTAGAAAAGTGCAATATAATGTAGGAGTTCTCTTGTTGTCATTTTTCACAGATCTTTGAAGGAGCAGGAGAAGGACAAGTTAGTTTGCATGTAGTGTTCTGTTCAGGATCTTCCAGAGGGAAGAAGATCCATTGTACCTTCTCTGTGTAATTGTCCTTCCTGAGATGTAGGATATTAAAAAATGTTTGCTTGTGAGCTGTTTTCTGTGTCCAATAAAGGCAAAACTGCCACAATGTTGTCCCACATGAATTATAGCCTCTCAAGGAAATATAGCTGAGGGAAAAAAGCAAATATTGACACTTCAATAATGTTTGCCTAGCAATCAGCAAGCAGCATACAGCACTCAAGATTGTCTGTGTTACATGAATCAATTAGGAAAATGGAGAATTGATGTTCTCCAATAAGAAAACTACACTAAGTGCTGTCATAACTGACCATATTCACCTTATGCATAATTCTGGAAACACATTTGTGTGATGCTTAATCATGAGGCCTGAACAATATGCTCCATCACAGCAGCAGCAACTTCCAGGAGCAGCACCGCAATGTCAAGTGCCTTCTCTCACTGTTCTTAGCACCAGCATGATCTAAGTAGGATGTGCCTTGCCATCAGCGACGGGCATGGAGGTGGGACAGCCAATTTTCTAGTCAGCGTCAGGGCATAATGTTAGTTGTAATGTGACTAAAGCCTTGAGGCTTGTAAGCTGCCCAGAGAACCTTCAGGTTATGGGATGGCATAGAAATGGAATCAAACAAGCAAGTAGCAAACAGTTTGTGCAGGGACAGTGTCTGCTGGCTGCTGCTTCAGATGGAACATGGGCACTCATCTGACAAGATGATCCTTCAGAAAAAGGAAGGAAGGAAAAGAGGAAAGGGAATTCTCTCAGCACACAGGAAACTGATATTTCAGGGAACAGGATCTGCCTCTTGTTAAGCAGATGGTGGTGGTCATTTCTGCACCTGATCTGGAGTGCTATGAAGGGCAGAAAAAACAATGCAGTGTTACTCCTTTCCTCCTGCCACACAGAACACTTTGAAGACCAAGGGTGGCCAGCTGAGCGCCTGAGTCGGGGAATGAGGAGAGGAAGTGAGGCACTGCTCGGTTATCGTGTGAGATGCTGGCACCTGCCTCCTCTCCTCCACCGCCCAGAATGCCCCTTAAACTCATCTTCTCAGGCTGCTGTGATGATCTTGGAGCCACAGCCAGCCCGGTCCTTTCTACCCTGGCTGTCAGGGTGGTGGGAGGATGCTCCAGGTTTCTCCCAAACATCCCATTTTCTATGGGCTGCATCTCACAAAGAACAGGAAGCAGATGTTTGGCCACTATATGAAAAACTTCATCAGGAGAGCTTTAAACTAAAACCTATAGGGGAAGGAGATGTGCAGCATGGTGTACTATCATCTGGCAAAGGCTTATATATTTCAACAGAGAAAAAACCTCAAGCAGAACCCAACACCAGTCTTCCAAAAAACATAGGAAGAAAACCAGGGCACAGCCAGAATGAACTTTAATGTCTCTACACTAATGCTCAGAGTTTGGGAAACAAACAACACAAACTTGAGTTCATAGTACATGAGGGCAATTACAATTGTATAGGAATAACTGAAACTTGGTGGGATTACTCACATGACTGCAACCTGTTTAAGAAAAATAGAAAGGACAAAAAGGGAGGTGAAATTGCCCTATACATAAAAGACACATGTATCTGCACAGAAATACAAGAAGAGGAACTTAGTAGCCCCATCGAAAGCATCAGGATTAATATAAAGGGAGCAAAAAATAAGAAAAACATAGTTATCGGCATCTATTACTGAACACCCGGTCAAGAAGAGGACAAGGATGCAACCTTTGAAAAGCAACTTGCCAGCATGTCCAAGAAGAATGATATAGTCATCATGGGGGACTTCAACTTCGCTGGGAGACAAATTCTGCCAAGCATGACCCCTCCCGGAGATTCCTGGCATGTGCTGTTGACAACTTCCTCCAGCAGAAAGAAGAGGAATCTATGAGAGGATCAGCTGTCCTCAGTTCAACACTAACACGTATGCCTGGTGGACAAAATAACAGCCATAGGAACTCTGAGGGAAATTGACCATGTGATACTTGAATTCTCAAGTTTAAAGGAGGAAAAGGGTAAGGGGAGTCAAACATGCACACTGGACTTCACGACAGTCAACTTTAACAAACTCAGAAAATGACAAGCAAAGTGCCATGACAACACTTAATAGAGTGTACTTAATAGAAGCCATCATGATTTATCAAAAATAAATCCTGTCAGACTTATTTAATCACATTCTTGACTGGGTAACCTCCCAAATGAACAGAGGGAATACTGTGGACATAATCTACCTATAATGTGATGAGAACATACCTGAGAAAGTACCACTTTGGCATGCTGTGCTGGAGGCTGAATTCTTCCCATGTTTAAAACTCCCTTGCCCTGGGAAAAATAGCCTTTTAGGGTCCTAGCAAAACTTTTAGTTGTGATATACCAATTTTTCTATGCACTAGGGCTTGAGGTCAGGGGATTCATTTAGGAAACTGGTATAGTCTCAGAAAGCCTCTGGCTATGGGGCGGCATACAAATGCAATAAACAGACAGAGACAGACAGACAGACAGACAGGAATTTTCTGACCATGTACATAAACTTTCATCCATAAATAGCATTCCCTGATTTTTGTCCAGAATGCATGCAGGGATTGTAGTATATATCCAATAAAAAACAAAAATTTTGTATTATACTGTGAGCCAGATATTTTTTAAGTAGCTCAATCTAATTTGATGCATTGCAGACATACCCCATTCAACATCACCAGAATACAGAGGCAGCCAACTGTACCAGGTTAATTGTGCTGCTGTGATTGTGAAACAGTATGATGACCAAGATGGGGTAGGATTGGGACTTCTAAAAAATTGATGGCAAGAACAAGAGAGCTGCCACACAAAAGCAATGTGGCAGAACTGAGCTGCAAAATGAAAATTTCCTCTTATGGCCACTGGGTCTCTTTCAGGGATTCCCTTTAGATTCAGAGCCACAAGCCTACTTTGTTTTAACATTGCTAAGCTTATTTCATCAACTCCTTTAAATTAAATTGAGAAAAACAAAGATGTGCCTCAGGTCTTACAGAAGCAGCAAAATATTAATATACCTTTACAATATTTTCATTAAAAATAGTAATGAAAAAACAAGTAACTATTGATAATTTTATGATAACATGATTAATCTTTAATGTATCTAACAGAGGGGTTTTTTAAATGGTTCCTGAGCTTCTTATTTTAGATGTGTTTTAATACTAATAGTGGGATCAATGCTTGAACCTAGGCAGGAGCAACATATTGTATCAAGACTAAAGCAGTTGGTAGAATAAAATAAAGCATGATGTTGTTATTACATTTACATCCCAGCCTTTCTTCCTCCAAGGAACCCTGGGCAGCTAACATGATGCTTCTCCTCTCCATTTTCTCCTTACCACAACAACCCTGTTGTTAGGCTGAGGTAGGTTAGGTAGGTTAGGCTGAGAGTCAGTAACTAGCCCAAAGCCAGATTCCAGGATTCCCAGTCCAGTACTCCAGCCACAGTGTCACACTGGCTCTCTAATGTTCTTATCAAGACCTTGTTAAAAAAAAGAAAGAAAGAAAAAAAGAAGAACAGTTTCTCTTATATCAATAATGAAAAGGCCATTCTGGAGACAGAAGCAGAGATCATACTGGACTCATTGGTGGGAACCTGGGGCTACTGAGAGGAGCTGAGTAAATTTGTTCATTGATGAGAGTCCCAAGCATTTTAAAAACCCAGAAGAGTGTCCTCTCACTAACCACTCCCCCCTGAGCATGGAGTGTTTGTAAGCATTGCACTACAGCACATCAGCTCAGCCAGTGATGCCAATGTATTCATCACTGCCACATCTACTGGTACCATGAACCCTGCAGCATGCTGAAATATAGATCGAATCTGGTCAACTACCTTGTCATTTGTCATTAGGACTCCCATCTATATTTCTTCTGCTGTGATCATGCACAAATGTTCAAGCTGCAGCATTTTGTGATTTATGAACCTTCCAATTGGCCTAAGCAGCAAAGGAAGTAATTAAATTGGTTCTATGAATGTCACTTTACAATTCAGGATTGCACTTTTTGTTTTTTATAACCAGCCAAAGTGATTGCTTTTACACTGCCAACCTTTCTGTTCTTTCTGTAAATGCTGGGGAAAAGTGCATATCAGACAACCAATTCAAACAATTTTCTGGGCGTGTCAAAATATAGTTTGGCTTGAGCCATATTACAGCAGATCACCCATTAATATGATTGATTGATTGACAGTGTCATGATGTGCTGAGTGACAGATATATGCTTCTTGAAAATAAATGTTTTGAAGGAATTGGAAGAAAATGGAAAGAGCTCAATCAATCAGTAAAAATAAATGATTTTATTTTTATCATGTTGTATGCAGGCACACATGTATGTAATGCTGGTAGGTTCCTCATTCCCAGAGGTCAAATTCCAGGAAAGGAAGGTTGTTCCTGCATCTTCTTTTTTATTCTGCAGAGCAAGAATCTCTTCTTTTGTTATTATCTGTAACTACTCCTCAGTACACCTTCCAGGAAACTTCTCTATGTGTAGTTTCTGTAGTTGCTCATGCCAATGTATTAGTCTCTGTGGCACTTTTATGTGTGTAACTACCTTTAGCTAACACCTATGTACATTTTGACAGTCAACAGTATCTTTATGGACGGCTACCCTTTTTGAAAGTTTAGTAAATCATATCTAATAGCTACGACAAGAAGGGAGATGTGAAAGAATACAGCAGCTACAGGAACATTGCACTGATTTCCCACACAACAAAGTGATGCTCAAGGTTTTGCAACAAAGAATTTTACACTACATGGAAAGAGAAATGCCTAAAGTTCAAGTTGGATTCCAAAAAAAGGAAGAGGCACCCAAGATCATACTGCAAATATTTGTTGGCTACTGGAGCACACCAAAGAACTTCAGAAGAAGATCGGTCCATGCTTTATTATGGATCATGAGAAGCTATGGACAGTTCTGAAAGAAATGCGGGTGGACCAGCACTTGATTGTTCAGATGCGTAAACTGTAATGTGGTCAAGAAGCTACACTTAGGGCAGAATATGGAGAAACAAAAGGGTTTCTCATAGGCAAAGGCAGCAGACAAGGGTGTATTTTATCTCACTATCAGTTTAATCTGTGCACAGAACATATCATAAGAAAAGCTGGATCAGAATCAGGGGGAGGAGTAAAATTGGAGGAAAACACATCCATAATTTAAGCCATGCAGATGATACCATCCTCCTGGCAGAAAACTACAGCGAAGTGACTCCTGATGAAAGTGAAAAATAAAAGTGAAAAAGCAGGACTGTGGCTGAACAGTAAGAAAGCAAAAATCATAACTGCAGAAGAATTGCAGAACATTTGTGGGAACGATGAAGAAATTGAAATAGTGAAAGATTTTGCATACCTCAGCCCAGTCAGAGGGAGGCTGCAGCCAAGAAATTAGAAGTCCCAGACTGAGCCCAATTCCATAAAGGAAGGCCCAGCCTTGACTTTACAATTGCTGGGCAGGGTTGTCCGCGACAACCCCGCCCAGGCACTAAGGGCTGCCATAGGCTAGAGATGTCTTGATGCCACATAACAACAACAGTAACTATTTCTTTTATTTTAAGATGCAAATGAGCACACACACTTTGATGACATTGCTGCTTCGTATTCAAGAGCTTTTCGTCCCAACAATCTGACTAGTTTTGATTTCACTGCAGACGTGAGAGCTAAGCGCTAACCTTTCCTCCTTCCTCACTACAAAACCTCTAGGTGGCACTGTGATATAATGGGATAGTACAATTACACAAAAGGAGATTTGCTTCCTTACACTTGCACAATTTTCCTGCTCTTAAAAAAACAAACAAACAAACAAACAAACTCCAAAGGTGCTCTTTAGGACACAGCACAGAATTGGGAAGGCCTTGATTATCATCTAAAGAATCCACATACTACTGTAAGCAGGGAATAACGATCCTCGAAATGCTGTAAAGCTCTCAAGTCTGCCCTTTCGCCACTGTGGTCCTCATCCAGATCAATACACTGGGAAACATGGTGACTTATCCGCTTCTTCTTATCCTTTTTGGCAGTACAGTCATTTTGTTTTTCCAACTGTGAAGGCCACTTGTTCAAAACAGAGCCTGATGCCTTGGTTAGCAAAGGAAGATCCAGTCTGTTGCCCTCCCTCCAAGCCGTATATTGTTTCATTCTTTGTAGAGTTTATTTGTATCTTACAAATGTAGAGGCCAGCAAGGGGAGAGAACAGAAACATGAGTTGAAACTGCCCAGGAACTGTGGATCCATTTTCTAAAACTAGATACATTATTTTTTTAAAAAAAAAAGCCAACGTAAAACAAATTTCAAACACCAGATTAGCCCAGCACTCTCATTTATTTCATAGAGAGTGATATTAATAGATCATATGACAGAAGGGACTGGGATAATAAATGTATTCTCATCCACATGGGGGACTGGCAAAATGACTTAGAAATGCAGAAATAAATAATGACTCCCAATGATCTTACAGGGAGTGAAATAGCTTGCCTCTTTTAACTGTAACCTAACTTGTTAAATTCCATTGGTTTTATTTGAGGCTGTGGATAGATTGAGTGATCCATCTCTATTACCTTGGGCTACCTCTCCCCCTCCCCTTCCACCTTCACAGAGTCATTTTTCTTCTTACTAGACATTGCAGTTCATTTCCCTGAGCCATGTTCAGCTGAACAGCCAAATTGAAAGGCTACTGGGGTGCAGGGAGGGTTCTCAACCATCCAGAAGGAAGAGGCAGGAACCAGGAAAAGATATTGGTGCATACGGGTGGCAGTGGGGGAATAAAGAGATAGTGGAGGAGATGGGTTAAGAATGGCATGCATGGTCAACCACTGAAGGCAGACTTTGCTAGTCTTTGTAAATAGACAGTTTCAGGCAGGTTTTAAAATGATTAGCTTCCCCGCTCCTCCTAGGTGAGTCACAAACAGGTATTCCCCTGAGAACTAGAATGCGGGAGCTGCAATTAACTGGATTGCAGTCAGAGTGCTGATCACAGCCTTAGCAACTGCTTTGTCTCTATGGCTCCTGGAACCTTTGCTCAGCTCCAGACCCTTTCAGTGCATTCTCACGGCAAAGGTCAGCATGAGAGTCCTTGGGGCTTGCTGACACGCCACCTCAGGGCACCATCCATCTTCATTTGCCAAAGCTGACCATCCGCAGCAGTGGTGTCTAAGTGGGAGGGCTAAAAAAGGAGCTGCTGAACTAGGTTAGACAATTCAAGCTGCTTGTTTTGCAGGAACACAGAGTGAATAACAAACACAGTGCTTCTCTGATGGTCTTCTCTGAGCTAATTGTCTTAAATGTGCAGCTAATTAACTTTATCTTTCAACTCCATTGAACCTCATTATACTGTAAATATCCCCCATGTAAAATTCTTATGATGCTGCTACCAAAAACAATAAGGATGTTATTGGTGAGAAGTGAGGTCCACCACCGCCCACCCCTTTCTCCCCCACTAGGCGCAGTTTGTCAGAATGAATGTGTTCTCTGGAGATGTATTGGCCCAAATGACAGATCAGCTAATAGAATAACCTGGCTCACAGGAGGTGAGGAAAGAATCAACACAGAAAACCATCATCAGACCACATCTTCACCCTCCAAAGGAAGGAATGGCTGTTTGGCCCAGCAATGACAAAGTTTGTTTCACTGGTACCAGCAGGGTCTTCCTTCCACCATTTCCTACTTGGGCACATTCTGGTCTGCTTTCAGGAGCTAAGAATAAGGCAGTGCCCCATGCTTTCTGAGATCTAATTTTTGCCAAGGGATACAATACATGTAAGAAGAATCAAAATGACTGAAGCTACTCAGAATAAGGGATGCTTTCTGCCTTTCCCTGCAGGGGTGGAAGTCTTGCATATTTTTACAATTGTATGAGTCTGCAGATGTGCCAGCTGTGGTCTGACCCCAAATGCAGGTTGCCCCCATTTGGGTTGCCTGGCCTTGCTCTACAAACTCCATTACTTGAAAAAAGTAGAAAGCCTTAAATCTCTGGGCAGTTTCTGTCTGAGGCTTTGAAGCTAGGAAGGAGAAAGATGGGGACATGGGCTGCAATCAGTAGCCATTCTAACCCAGGGGTCCTCAAACTTTTTCAACAGGGGGCCAGTTGAAAGGCAGCGGCGGTGGGCATGGGTGTGGGCATGCTCGTGCAGGGAAGATGGGCATGATCATGGCCATCTCCCCCCCAAGCACAGCCACAATCACACCCATTCCCCCCACCACCACCACCACCAGTGATTGCAGCCATCTCCCCACTGAGTATGCCTGCGCTGGCTCAGAGCTTTTGGACTCGCTCGGAGAAAACGAGCGAGTCCAAAAGCTCTGTGGGCCAGATAAATCAGCATGGTGGGCTGACCTGCGGGGCGTAGTTTGAGGACCCATGTTCTAACCCAATTGCCAGTCTGTGCTCTGCAAGGCAAAAGGACTCAGAAGTGTTTTTGAGCAGGGGCAGAGAGGAGAGGCACAAAAGGAAAGGCCTCCTTCCCCTTGAGCAGTTCTGTAGGTTTCAGCAGGAGTGGCTTGCCATGCAAACACTTTTGCATCTCCTGTTACCCCAGCCTGTTTGTGCACAGAACATACTCACCCGCTGGTATCCCCAATGTGGTGGGCACAGCAACTGTTGGGCAGGGTTAGGGAGGTGAAGAGTTGTTCAGCCAGAACATACACAGCTCTTCCAGGGAAGCTCTGAAAAATAACAAAAAAACACACTCATTTGTGCTATCTCATCTATGCAATTTAAAGTCTTGGCAACTTCCAAGCTTAGTGATACTCACAAAACACTTGGGCCTTCTTGGCAGTATATGGTAGCTCAATCAGTCAAGCAACCAGACACTTTTTCCACTAGTGATTTAGAGAAACCACACCTGAGCGGGCACTTCTGGTTTGATCAGCTCCTACTCCACTGAAAGAAACAGATTCCCAGCTCTGAGCTAGAAGGACCCACTGGGAAAAGATTTTCCTATGGTCAGCTACACCAGTTACCATATTTTTCGCTCTATAAGACGCACTTTTTCCCCCCTCAAAAGTAAGGGGAAATGTCTGTGCGTCTTATAGAGCGAATGTGCCTGACATCCGGGACGCTGCCCGCCCGCCGGCACCACCAGGCCAGCATGTGCTCGGCGTGCCCTGCTCCACCTCGCACTCCGGGAACTGATCACCCCCACCGGGAAGCTCCGTGCTGCCGTCGCCCCACCGCCCCGCGCCATTGCTCTGCGCCGCCACACACCGTGCTGTCCCGTGCCACCGCCGCCGCGCACCGTCGCTCTGCGCCACCGCCGCTCGAGCACTGCCATCCCGCGCCGATCCGCCACCCCCCCACGCCACTGCCGCGACAGGCACAGCTTTAGAAGCACAATCCTTCTAAAACCTCTGCCGCCCGCACTGTCATCCCGCATTGCCATCCCGCGCCGATCCAACCCCCCCCCCACCCATGCAGTGGCAGGCACAGATGCACAATCCTTTTATTAAAGTTTAACAGGTTAAGAAACAGTATACATTGAAGCAGCGTTCTCTTTGAGATGTGAGAGAAGCAATTGACAATGTAAAGAGCTGGATCCAAACTTAAGCTTCCCCTCCTTCCATTCCTTTCAGAAAGAATTCAGCCCTGAAGGTGGCCCCTGCTGGTTGAGGGCTAGACAGCAGGAATGCTGGACACTTCTGAATTGGTCCACTTGTTTAGCCTGTCATATCCTGTTGGTGCCAAGGACACCCCTTCCATCTCCTCCCCACCACTCTGAAATGTCTCCCTCCTTTTCCAAAGAGGGCTAGTTCTCTCTAGCCATGTACCAGCACTCTAGGACAATTTTTAAAAAGGGATCTGGAAAATTATATGCTGCTTTGCTTTCTGTTGGTTCTGCGTAAATTGGTTGAAAGTGTTATTCAGGATAGATTCAGTTAACATATAGAAGAACTAGCCCTGCTTCAACATAAGCAACATGGCTTCTGCAGGGGTAAGCCTGTCTTGCTAATCCAGTAGAATTCTTTGAGAGTGTCACTACTACACATGGACTGAGCAGTCAAATAGACATTGTTTCTTCCAAAAGCCTTTTGATAAAATCCATCAACAGACTCTTGAGAAAACCTGGCAGTGATGGAATAAGGGCTGTGTGTGCACACACATGTTGTCCTATGGATCAGTAACTGATTACAGAATTGAAAGCCAACATTGAGAATGCATGGTATTCTCACAAGATTCTGCATTAGGATCAGTGCTTTTCAACCTGTTCATAAATGATCTGGAATTAGAAGTGAGCAATAAAGTAGCCAAGTTTGCTGATGATACTAAAATAAAACATTTAAAAGGGATTGTGAGGAATTCCAGTGGGATCTCTCTGAGCTGGGAAAAAGGGCATCAGAACGGCAAATGCTTTCAGTGTAAGCAAGTGTAAAGTTAGCATGCTGGGGGGAAAGAATCTCATCTTCAAGTATAAGCTGATGGAATCTGAACTAGTGCTGACAGACCAAGAAAGGGTCTTGAGAATGTGGGGGACAGCTTGATGAAAATGTCAAGTGTTAGGAGGAAATGCCATAATTAGGAAAGGAATTGAAAATCAAATTTCCAAGATCATATTCCTCTTACACAAATCTTTAATATGACCATACTTAAAGTATTGTGTACAGTGCTGGCCACCACACCTGAAAAATGACATTGTTGGAAAAACTGCAAAGAAGGACAACTAAAACAATCAAGGGATTGGAGCAGCTCCCCTATCAGACTTTGTTACAACAACCAGGATTGCTTCTCTTAGGAAAATGATGAGTAATGGGAAGCATGGCAAAGATGTTCAAAATTATGCATGGTGTGAAAAAGTGGAAAGTGGGACATTTTCCTCCTCTCTGAAAAAAAAAGGGTTAATCCCCATGAAAACACCCATCACTCCTTTGTTCTGAAAAAAAAAAAAAGATTCAACAGCAGAAGTGTAGTGAGCTTGAAATACCTTTTGGGAATGGAAGGGAAGTTCCCCACAATTCAGCTTTGTCTTTCAAGGGTTGGGCCTTTTAATACCTCATGGATAATTAACTGGAACTTCTAAATGCTTAACAAAAACAATGTGGATATAAAGTTCCCTTCCCAATTGAGGATACAAGAAACACAATTATTATAGTGATCTCTGCAACTGTGCAAATGTTAGATTTTCATGCCCTTGGTCCAGAGGAAGAAATGACACACAAGAGACCACTGAGTGAACATTTCTCTCGACTCAAAGGGATGC
>JAIXND010000779.1:5945281-5958884 GCA_023646645.1 Varanus salvator macromaculatus | reverse complement strand
TCATGCACACAGTATGCTAGAGGCACATGAGAGTAAAGCAACTGGGATTAAGAGATCCCAACACATCCCATAGTTTATTAAATAGTTCAGTAAACCATTTGATTCAGAATATTTTTTTTCTTGTTTTCCTCCTCTAAAAACTAGGTGCGTCTTATAGAGTGAAAAATACGGTATGTTTCCATGGCCTCTGCAAATCAAAGGAAATCCCTTAGGCTCTGGGGCACTAACTAGTAGAATGATTATAGACACCATTGAGCCAGGATGTCCTTTTCATGCCATCTTGAACACTCTAAAATTACAGCCTGCCTTCAGCTGTGGACCACACATCTATTGTGTCCTATTCCATTAAACTCTGTCCCTTGGGGGTCAGCAGCAGAGCAAAGGTGGAGGCACTCGAGAAGCAGCAACTTCTGGTCAGCACTCTTTTGCCAGGATGCTCAAAAAATTAAGACCAGAATCATCACTGTTGTGAGCTGGCGCCCTGAGTGGCCTTGAGACCCAGGAATTGGACCACCTTCCTTTTGCAAGAACAATCTTTTCTGATATTCTTCTTGGCTCTCTTCTCAAACTGATGCCCTTTTATACACCATCTTTGCTGGGCCACACCTCAGGCCATTTCCTCATCGAGGCGTGTGCTTCATTTCATAACATTTCTCATACAGTAGAGCAAGTGCTAACTCAAGCAGTTACTGAGATCCAACCTTCCTCCAATCAGCAAAAGCCATTGTGAAATAGCCATCATGTTAACTTTAGGAATAGATTATCATTATTGAGCTTGTATTACTTTGGCTGTCAGCCCAGCATGTCCTTGGTAACTCAGGGTCACCAGAAATGAATAATACTCTGCTACTGTTCAATAAGGCATGGGATTCTTGTGATTAAAATCACTTTTGCATTCAGACAATCCTTAAACCACCACCTCAAATTGGATTTTAAGTGATTTGACTGCTGTGTACCCTAAATAGCTGTTCATCCTTGACAGCTCTCCTTGCCCTCTCCTATTAATTACCTATTGCCCAAGTGCTAAAATATGCTTGACATGGTCCCATTTGAATTTAAATAAATGAAGAGTTGGTGATGGCCCACTTACGGATGGGGATGGGTCACTGAGAGCCCCTCATCTAACCAGGCCTCCAGATATCTCTGCAGGCTCCAGGAATAAGGCAAGTTGACAGGCCGGCCTGTCTGCTGTTTCTTGAACTCTCCTTGGTTTGGTATTGCTGCATGACACTTTTTAATATTGCTGATCATAGCTATTCCCCTGGGCATGCACCCAGCCTTCCCCATGCTAACACAGTTCAGAGGTTGTGGACTATAACCCCCTATGGATCTAAGCTATTCCTTGAGGGTGGCCTGACTTTGAGGAGAGCATTTCTGAGAAAGGGTGGTCAGGAAAGCTCCCCAAGAAGACTGTCCCTGAGATGACTTTGATTCAGCCCTCGGCAAGTCTCCAATGCTCTCACCTTGCTGCTTGACCAAATAGTGACAAAGTGCCTACTGCTAAAAAACAAAGCAAGCAAGCTCAAAAGCCCTTATTACTCCTTACAAGGATTCAGTAGGAGCCCAAACATTTTGTATTACTGTAATAGGGATTCTTTCTTTGCTTTGTTCCAGAAAAGTGAAGCCAAGGTACTGGGAGTTGCATTTCCCCGTACTGAGGTTTATGGGATTCTACACACAAACCTCTTAGTAAATGATTTTAGGAATGGTCTGCTCAGGCCATTTGGCGTTTTGAAAATATTTTGCTGTATTACCTGATCTTTCAGAGGCTTCAGCAGTGCTAGCTGGTCCTCACAAAATACTCATCCCCCCTCCAAAATAAACACCCGCTCTTAGGACATAGAAATGAGGCCTGTGCTCTAAAATGAAAGGCCACTCGTGGACCCAAATAAAAATGGTGCTGGAGGGCAGAATTTCATTTTGTACCGTGCCACAGCATTCTGGTTAAAATGCTTTTAAAAGCAAGGAAAAAGCAAAACGAAATCAGGAGGGGCCTTCCCCTGACTGCAATTTGGTGACTGCAAGGCGAGGTACTGTTGGTGAGGTAAAGTTAAAAGAAAATTTGAGTTCTTTAGAACTTTTCTTCAGGATGGGTGGTGGGAATGAGGATTGGATGATGTTGGGAACAGTGAACATGCTAAATGTTTCCCTTTTGCCCTTGAGCAGATGAAGTTTTATGCCAACTTAGAGCAAGATCAGGGATGTTCTAGATGGTATCCTCTTCCCAGATTGTTACCACTCCCCAAATCATTGATGATTGGTTATACTGACCAGGGATGAATAGAATTGTTCATTGGGATGGTGTAACATGGTGTCCAGCAACAGCAGAGGTTGGACCTTCATGGCCTCTTCCAACTCTAGTATTCTATGATTCTATGAATTATTGTCCAAAACATCTGGAAGTCTTGAAGTTGCCTGCCATGGAGTTAGACCATGTTAGGTATGAAATGTCTCCAGTTGCACCAAAGACTGCATGGCTGCTCTTCTTTGGAAGTTGTAAAAGTCAGCTGCTATTTCAGTGCATCTCTAGTGCTAGCCAGGAAACACACAGCTTCTTTGTAGGATACACAGACAAAGGCCCATATATTCCCAGTACACTAGAGAAAGCTCCACAATGGTGAGCTTTTGCATTTTTAAAGGGAAAGTATCCATCAGGTTGCTCTGTGAGTAGGCTTTGGTGTAAACCATAAATCTTCTTAGCAAAATTGCATGCAGCATGGGCCTATCCTAAATAACTCTTTATAACCTCCCTTCCAATCCAATCCATCTTATAAAACAAAGGTTTCACATTTACGGAGCATATTCAGACAGAACTGGGGCAAGAAACCCACAAAGAGATGTGGAGACTCTTTCTTAAATCATAGATTTTTTTCTCTATTATAACTTGCTTGGGGGCCCCCCCCCCCCCGCCACCCTTAGGAATGAATTCGGTGGCAAACTGCATCTTGATCCAAGTTGGTCAGGGTACCAGGGGCCAGATACAACTGATTAAGTACCAGATCTGTTACTTAAATCCAAAGTGGTGTTGTAGCAAACATTGTATTATAACCCACAATTATAGCCTCCATCACATATACACGATTTTTCTACACCTGATTTCTCTAAATTGGTTGATTGGAAGCTAAAGGCATAAACTGAGACTATTGAAAACTGTTGGGTTTAAGGTGCTCTTATACCAGTTATTTGCAAAGTGTGGGAGTAAGTGCTGATCTTTCTGTAGCCAAAATGGTACCACCTCCTCCCATGAGGGAGGGAGCAGCAGGCTTGCCTCCCCCTACAAACACCAAGGCTTTCAGGAACACAAAATATCTTTAGTTGGAAACTCCAGTTGGCACTAATTCAGATATACTTTCCAACGTCTATAATATGGGCTGGGTAACTTGTGGCCTTCCAGATTTAGTCCACAACTTCCATAGGCCCTAGCACGCATGATGGGAGTATTTCGCCAAAACATAGACACCTTGGCAACTTTGGCTAGCCAGTACCCAGAATCCACTTGCACATGGATGCCCATTCCTGCCCATTTGGGCCTGTAGAGATGAATCCCACAGTGCTAAGCAGCAGAAAGAGGGGGCACTACAGTGGTCACATGAGCAGAGAAGGCCAGAGAGGGCTGAGCTGCTTCCTTGGGCGATGCCCTCCTCTTTGACACAGCTGAGAAAATGTGCACCCACCATGGTGCAGATGTTGGGCTGGGGGCGCAAAATGCAGCTTCAACTTCAGTCCCACCAGGTGTGCTCAGTGACCAGCAGCCACAAAACAAAACAAGGTTAGAGGAAGAAAAGGATGGTAGCATCCAGCAAAGCACCACTCTATGGCTTTCTCCTCTTCCTCCTTTTGTTTCTTGCTTTTTTCCTTGGTGTTGGGAGCAGTTTTGCTGGGAGGCCATGAGAAAAAATGATGGATTCATGACAGCAGGGAATGCTCCAACCCACAGAGGCCCATTCCTGCAAATGTGGAAGCAGATGGAATGAACACAAACCCTCCACAGCAAACCGAATTGATGAATATGATCCACCACAGCACAACTAGCACACAAACCTCTTCCCCTTCTACAGAGCTGCAAACTACCTGCCAAGTCCCACCAAGGGATAGGCTACTGCTGCAGGTAAAGCCTCTCTCACCTTGCAAGAGCAACACACCCAGCCCAGAGTCCACAAGTGAACAGCATAACGGCCAAAGACAGTCTCAGAAATTCTGGACTGTGAGGGCTGAGGCAATGCAAGGGAAACACTTGGTGAAGTGTGCTTTGTGCCATGCTGATGAGGCAGAAGTTACAATGATGGAGGGGCAGATGGGACCCTTCACATGGAGGGGCAGATGGGACCAGCCCTTGTTTCAGTGAATTCATGATAAATCAGAGGACAGTCAAGAAGATGCCATAGCCATGTAGATTCTGTGAGTGAGAGAGAGTGAGAGAGACCAATACTTCCTCAGGTTTCTTGGCTCTCCTCCTTCCAGCATGCATGCGCGCACGCACGCACACACACCCCACTTCTTTTAAACTGTTGTTGACCCAGTGACTGATGCTCACGATGGGCCTGACTGGAAGCCTTTGTCAGTACACATTATGGTTCTGTTAAAGATGACACTGAGCCGAAATAGATAGACTTCCACAGAGCTGCATGCTCTACAAGTGGGCCCACACTGCCTGCAGCTTTAACTCCTTTATGTCCTCACCTCAGCTGGTTCATGGGCACTGCATGTGAAAGCTCAGCCTCCACACCCCTGTTGCCAGAGCGCCTCTTGATGTAGCTGACATCAAAAGTCTCTTGATGTAGCTGACATCTCTCACAACAGTACAGATTCAGCCTTCTTTGTCCTGTTTCAGATAACTTCCTATTCAGTGCAAATGAGGTGGCAGAATTGTGAAAACTGAAGTTTATAGTGTGTGGAGGGACACAATCTCCCTGAGCCTCCCAAGGCCGGTTCTCAATTAAATGGCCATGTGGCAGCAATACTTATTTAAAACATGCAGACACATCAGGATCTTATCCAGGATTTTTGTTTTCCATGCAATTTACAGATCTGTTTAAATCTCCAGAAAACCCTTTTAGTAGCAGCTTCTCTCCTATTATGATATAGCGGCATCTGGTGGCCATGGGAACAGCATTGTGCATGTTTAAGAGAAAATTTCCCACCAAGGCAAATTCAATTACTGGTTTAAGACCAGAGTACAGGCTGTCTTGTGTAAGTTCAAGCTCAAAAATGTTCACATTAGAATTGTGCGTGTGTGAGAGAGAGAAAGAGAGAGAAAAGAGAGAGAGAGAAATTGTCAGGGAAAACCAACACATTTCACTTCAGTAGAGGAAGCATCTTTAAAATGAGGGAACTTGTAAAAATGAAGTTGAAAGGAGGAATGAAGAAGGTCAATCTCCTTCAAAATGCTTAGAGGCTACTCAAAACTACAGTAATGGATGCTCAGATAAAATATATTCTACAGGTTGGGAAAGATAGCACCAAGTCCGTGAGTTTACCAGCATGCTTAACAAGAAGTTTTGAGGACCTGTTAAAGTAGAGAAACCTTCTTTCAGAAAACAAGGTTTGCCCAAAAGAGGAAAACAAGAAGGAGCACAAGCTTGCACCAAAGGGGAGGGGGAAGCTTTTTTGGAGGAGCATATTGTGAACAATATCAATAAATAATTATCTAACTATATTAGAAACAGGTAACTATTTAGGGAGGCTGTTGGTTCTTTGGATGATAATGGAGTTAAAGGAAAGCTGCAGGTGGTTAAGGAGATTGCTGGGAAGTTGGATGATTTTTTTCATCTTTATTACAGTAGAAGATGCGAAATACAGATGTGTGTACTTGAACAAATGTTTTAAGGAAGTGTGCCTGAAGGATCTGAGGCAAATAACGGTAACAACAAATTAAGTTCTGAAGCTTACCAAAAAATGGAAAGCTAATAAATCTCCAGACCCAGATGATATTCACCTTTGAGGTGAAAAAAAAATCTAAACATGCATAAGACTGAGTCCTACAGAACTCAAGTGTGAAATTGATGATCTTCCAAGAAAAATATTTAACATGTCCCTAAGATTAGCATCTGTGTCAGAGGAATGGAGAATGGCCAATGTAACATCGTTGTTGTTGTTGTTGTTGTTGTTTTTGAGGAGTCAGGGGAGAACTGGGAATTTACAAGCTAATTAGCTTAACATCTGTTCTGGGTAAATTGGTTGAACACATTATTAAAGATAAAATTAGCAAGCATATAGAAGGACAATAATCCTCATGGCTTTTGCACAGAGAGGCTGAGTTGAGAGAGGCTGGTTCCAGGAAACTGATAGACAACAGGCTATTTGTGGATGCACCACAAATCTGATTGTAGAAAAGGGCACGAGGTCTCAAGCCCTGGTTTGGCCATTAACACGAGAGTGGAAGATTGCAGGAAAGGCGCTGACATTCCTTCGCAACTACTGGCATTCCTGATCATCATAAAAGCATTTTAAATTATATGACTGATATCTAAATTACCAGTACCCTTCATATGTCTCAGCAAGGAAAGAAATACAGATATTTAAATATTCTGGCTAACCATCAGCATTATGAGATCCTGACGGCCCATCCTTTGTGGGCCCACCCTTCCAGCATGCCCTTTGGAATGACACAAGATTGTGCTGAGCCAATTTGGGGAATTTAACCGCATTACATTTTGCACAGTTCTTGTATCCAAGAGGAACTAGAGAAAGTGCAGAGCAGGGCAACCCAAATGGTCAATAAAGGAACTCCAGCATGCTGGTACTTTCAGAAAATCTTGTTGCCAAGAGAGAAAGAAAGGAGTAGGCATTTCCCCCCATTTTCCTTTCTGGTTTGTTTTCACTTTCCCAAATTCCTGCTGTTTCACCGATGTCAGTGGGAGGTAAATGGCTGACACCAGCTCCAGCTCAGAGGAGGGAATCTGACATTTCCTATGGCTCCCGAGATACCTCCCAGGGACTGTAGGATTGAGGCCTGAAAAAATTGTTTAAAAAATATGTTGCTAAGGAAAAACTTGGAATGATGAGAACTCTGCTGCAGTTTTGCTCCAGGCTCTGGTGGGTGAACTTTGTATAAAGTAATACAATAGATCATGTAAGCCTGAAATCTACCTACTGCTGCTATTGGACCTTTGCAAGGTTCAGCAGGTTCCCCTTGTGGTTCAAGCTGATGAGGAAAGATTTCATGATGACAAAAAGTTTGAAAAGCATGCGAATAGAATGTAAATGCACACATCATTCATCCCTTAGAGAGCCCCAGTTGGGACTATTGGGGGTGGTTTTATAAATGAAATAAATCTAATAAATCCATGACTGATGTCTGTGTTATACTGCCTGGGAAGCTTTTGCCTTTCCTAAGCACTTCATTTGTATAGTGAAACTTGTTGCAAGTTCTTGAGTCATTGCTGTCCTAGGGATCATTTTGATCTGAAACACCATATGACGGCGGTTCCTCACTCTGCTTCAGAGATGGGCTGGCCCTTGAACCAAGGGAAATGTCTACTCCAGTGTTGGGGACTCGAGTTGAGCAACTCACTCGCAAGTCCAACTCGCATCTCATCAGCAACTTGACTTGGACTTGGACTCCACTCAGCTTGAGATTTCTACTGTTTTTATGAGCTAGTTGCCCCAGGGCTTACCATGGGCAGGATATCCTGGAAGGCAGGCACAAGCACAGTGGTGGTGGGAGGGAGGGAGGGAGGGAGGGAGTTTCTGGTGAGGGGGCAGGATAGGGAGTTTATTTCTTTATTAAAATGAATTGTGGTTGAAGTAAAGGACTTCAATGCATCACTGAGAAGTGCAGATGGGAACATGGAGGGGTTACAACTCCCCCCGCCCCCATGCACACACACAAACCTCCCTTTTTTCTGATAAAGTTGGCTCTTGTGACTTGAGAAGATACTTGAGAAATAACTTCAAAATGTCTTGCAATGACTTGATACACAACTTGGACTTAAAAATAAATTTACTTGAGAGTTGACACGAGACTTGGAGTAAAGGACTTGGGCACATCACTGGACTGTTCTAAGTTCGAATTTGCACACTTTGTGAAGGAGTTGCACTGCACTGCTTCCGTGTTGTTACTGCCACCATACGACCCATCATATGACCCACTTAAAGGGCTCTGCAACCTGAGCTGTCCTTGGTTCCAGAGAGGCAGGGAAAGCGTGACAACAACCTTGACCTGGAGGGCAGCTAAGCACACAGTCTGGAGGGCTGCAGCCTGTGTGCTCATAAGCCCCTCACCCCAGGGGCTTCAAGTATTCTTGAGCTCCCCACTGTGCCCACTCTGCATTTTCACCAGATGGCTATTTTTGGCTGCATAGGTGGTGCTCTGGAGAGAGAGGGAAAGAAGCGACAAAGGACACATTGTACCTGCCCCTCCAGTCTCTTTTCCCTGCCCCACTTTCTCGCTCCCTCTCCAAGGTTGTGTTTCTGACCTTGCAGAGGCAGCCTGCCCTGTCCTTTTTGCTGTTGGCTACTGCAGGGAGGGGAATCAGGACATACCTTCCCAGTTCTTAGGTCAAAGTTCTATCGCCCATGTTGTATCTGGGGATCCAAACTATTCCATTCCCCAGATGATGCCAGAGTCCCCAGGACTGCTCCCAAAGTAGCCATTTTAAGACTTTTTCTATCCCAGCCTTTCCCAACCTGGAGCCCTCCAAATGGGAAACTGGGAATTGCAGGCTGCACCTCTCTGAAGAGCTCCCAGAAGGGTGATCCAGCCCAGCAAGTGCTGCTCACTTTAGGGCAGCCACTTCCCACCGGGTTCCCTCCAGGTAACAATTCCCAGATTCGTGAGTACTGGCCATGCTGGCTGCAACTGATGGGAGTGGAGGTCCAAAACATCTGGAGAGCACTAACTTGGGCCATAGGCATGCCATAAAATCATTGTGTCCTCAATGCTGCCAAGTAGGTTAGGCATGACTCTAACATAACCCCTCTTTCTTGGATTCCAGCAGGGCAGAAATGCACTTTCTGCCATGGATGGTTTAATTCCAAGCATCTGCTACAATTCATTGTGAATTGATAAGTGCATTTCATGAAGTTGTAAGCAACAGGAGCATCACTTCCATCAACAGATCGAGTGGTAGCAGCACCTGCGTAGAATGTGTATTGGTGCCCCATTAACATGAAATGTTAAACCTGCTGAATATGATTGAGTGTCCTTACTCCTTTCAATACACCAGCCTTACAGATGAGCTGGAAGAACAAAGAAAGTCCAATTCCCTCTGCAGCTCTCAGTGGGAAACAGCTGCTTTGTACGGAACTGGTTTGCCTCTGCCTAAGAAGAAAGGCTTGTAGCTGCAGGACAAACTTCTCTTCCATGTTGGAAATCAACATTTCAGCTGTATTTTGAAGTTTATTTCCCATCAATGCCTCCACTTGCCTTGCTCTTTTTCTATGAGAAGAGAAACAATTGGAATGGATAATGACTGTCTGTCCCCATTGGCATTACATTTTAATTACCATGCAAAGAAAACCGTGCCAGCTAGTTAGATTGCTGCCAGATGGCTAGCCCTTATTTACTGATAAACCTTTTACAATAGCCATTTGGAGACAGATTTTTTTTTTGAAACACCACAGCATTATGGATGAGGATGCTCCGCAGACAAAGCACAAAGTCTTTCTGCACGGGAAAATCGGAGTGTGCGCATTCCCCGTAAAAGACAAGCAAAGCATTTGGCCACACAGCCAGGGCTTCACCAGGCATGCCTTTTCTTGCTGCTACTCTAGTATTGTGTGGAAGGCACCAGCTGTGTTGATTTGTCTGGGGAAGAAGAGCCACCTGAGCACAGCAGTGGGGGTCAGAAGCGCTCGTCAGCACTTCTGGTTCTCAAGGCCAGCACTGGGTACAGATCTGGACTGGGGTACAAGTGCCCCCCATGTTGTTAGACTCCAACTCCCATAACCTCTAAGCATTGACTGGAGTGGTGCCCAGCAACATGGAAGAGAGCTGGAGGTTTGTCTCCCCTGCTGTGGATCCTCCTGTAGGCGACATGGCCCTGCCCACCCATGCAGGTCCTGTCTCGGGGCTCCCAAAGCCTGTGGCAGAGCGGGGACCCAAAGCAGCAGCTCCTCCCTTCATGACTCGGTCTCTTTGCCACAGGACCACTCCAGCTCTCAACTAGCTGCTGCAGCATGGCTGAGCTCTTGCCACTGCCTCTGATTAACTGGGGACAGGCCCCTGGCAGAGTTCTTGCAACTGGCAACAGCCAGGAGAATGAGATCCCCACCAGTCTGTTCTTCCAGAAATGTGTCCATGGAAACACTGACAGAATGTCCATGACAGCTACCACCCATACAGTAGGAAAGATGCCCACAGAGGTGGAAGAGCTGTCCCCCAGCCACATTCCCAAGACTAATATTCCTTTGTTCCACACAGTTGCTCAAAAGGCCTTCTGCAATCTGTTGACCTTCAGATGTGGTGGACTTCAGCTGACATCAACCCAAGCCAGCATAGCCAATGGTCAGGAAAGCTGAAAGCTGTAGCCTGGAGGGCACCAGAGTGGAGGGCACCAGAGTGAGCATGCCTGAGTTTAAGTCCTCCACAGCAAAGTTTTGCCTGCTTGAAAGGGCTGCTGCTTTGGAAAAATTCTTAGGATTGCTGCTTGTGAACAAGGTCAGATAAATGCCGATGTGAAATGGTGGCTGCCAAAGCCCCAAAGCCCCAGTGGTGTGTCCCCAGGTCCTCCCTCTCTGCCTTCTTCTCACAATCTCTGGTAGACCTCATCTGTGCACTGACTTCATTGCTCTGCTCAGTTTTCCCATCACATTGCTGTGGGTGAGAAGAAGCAAAGTGCCACACATCTTAGAACAAGCACTGACATTACTGGGGAAGGCTGGCCATATGTGGATTGGGGCATCCTGTTGGCCCTTGACTGAGGGCTGGTGGCGTGCCCAGAGAAAGGACACTGTGAGAAGCGCACTTCCCAGATCGGATTTCACAGCACAGAGGGCTCGGCCACACAGCAAACTCCTCTTCTCTGGAGGCTTGGAGGAACGGATTGCCCATGCTGGCTGGGGGCAAGGAGAAGCAGGGCCCAGTACATGTGGAGGGCACCAAGCAGGACAGTCCTTTTTTCTGAAAACTATCTGAAATAAAGCAATTTTAGCCCAGGGAATAAAGAATATATTTTGTCTGATTTTTTTTGCTGATTTCTGTTAATTTGGCACTGCAAAACATGTAACATCCAGTTTATACAGGCAGGAAAAAGCCAGAGTCACTTATTAACAGAACACTGCCCTTTCCTGGAACCCCTTGTTATCTGTCATTCATTTTCTGTGAGTTTGCAAAGTACTCCACAAATTCAGAATGAGCCACTCCACTGAACGGCTATCCTCGCCCAAATTCCGGCCTTTTCCTTGACCCTGATGGTTGTCCTTGCCCCTTACACACAGCTGATGGATTGAAGCCATGCATATTCCAACCCAAGCACAGTAGAGAATTATGCAAATCTGATGGGTGAAGTATGCAAATCAGATCCACTACATTAGCCTATCTAATTTGTGTGATTTCCACTTGATGTGCTTCATCTCCTGCCATGGACATGGGAAGGGCAAGAGAAGGACACCCCTTTTCTGATTGGCATTTCCAGTTGGTAAAAAAGGGCTTCAGTTCCCCCACTACTAAAATGAGGAGGGAAATTGGATGAGTTGCTGGGTCCTCTGCGGGTCGCCTAAAGGAGCCAGCCCTGTTGAGGTCAGTGAGACTGGCTCCAAGGAAGTTCATGTGGCCTAAAATATGCATTAACAATGCCAGTATTGACTGATGAGTCATTTCAATAAAATCCACCCATATGGCATGGTGTTGATCCTCACCTGTCTCTTTACAAGACTAAAGTGAGCCCTTGAACCATTCCTTTCAAGGGGCGTGTTTTGCTCCAGGACCCTCTGGAGCAGAACTGTGCAACCATCCCTAGTTCAGTGGGACTCCCTCATGGGGAAGTAAGCAGAGGGTTGCGACCTCAGTCACAGGTGTGGCTCAGATGAAGCTGTGCTCTCTGGCACCCCTGGGCTCCTAAAGATGCTGCTTCCTCAAAGGAGGACTGCAGGGTGAGGCCTGCTCTACCAAAGCAACAGCCATGCTGCTCCAGCCAGGATGCCCTTTGGCTGCAAAGATTGTGGGTAAAAGATCACTTCCAGATCTGCCAGCTTCAAGCAGAACGCATGCACAATACACACGCATGCACGCACACACACGCACACACACATCTCTAAGTCTTCACTCTTCACAAATGCAATGGGTGCCACCAGTGCTTTTTTTGTCATAGAACACACCGGAACAGAGTTCCGGCACCTTTTTTCAACAGATTTTCCAAGTTTTAAAAGTAACTTTTGAAAATGTGATGTTTGGTCCACATGGATTTGAATTGCCCTGTTGAGGGTAACAGGTAGGCGGCAAAATCATTAAAACGGTGCATGCGGGCTGCTTGTGTGTCGAATCCGATGCATGCATACTTTGTCTGTGCTGGTTGTGACGGTGCTGCTCAGCTTGTGGCGCTGCTTGGCTTGTGATTGGTCATGTGGTCACGTGCTGAGTGCTTACTGCGGGCGGTGACCGTTATGTTTCATTACACAACTGACGTGTGTGGGTGTGTGTACAGTGATTGACTACGTGCAAAAGGTGAATAATTTCATGAGTTCTGGCACTGTTTTTCTTACAAAAAAAGCACTGGGTGCCACTAATTAATCGAAGGGGGATGTGGCCACCTCGGCCATCACCATGGCTGGGTATCGGCAACTGGGGAAACTTCACTTTGCTGCAGCCTTCTCCATTAATGATTACACTTGCATTGCTAACAGGCTGCTCTAACAGCTGATGTGTCAGCCCAAGAGAGCCTTGTAGACAACAGATAAATGTTTCGCTGCCTGAATATAAATACATCAATTTCACTTTCCATGAATGCTCTGGTTTGCTTTCCTCATTGACTGGAGACAAAATCTTGTGTAATGTCTCTGCCTTCCCAATTGATATTACATCTTAATTATGCTAAAGGAAAGAAATGCCTGCAAGTCAGCTTGCTGCCAGATGGCCAGCTCTTATTGACTGATAAACCTTTTATGGTAGCCAATGCGAACACATAATTCTCTTCTCTTCTCTTCTCTTCTCTTCTCTTCTCTTCTCTTCTCTTCTCTTCTCTTCTCTTCTCTTCTCTTCTCTTCTCTTTTAACAGGGCACTGAAATTAGAGTTCACCTGTCCCTTTATGATTATGGGTTGGGTTTACAATTACGGCTCAGGCTTCTGGCAGTGGGCAAGACCTAGAAAAATGGTTCTCTGCATCCTGTAAGGTCCACAGATCGTCAGACGACGTCTCAGTGAGTCTTCTCCACAGGGACCCTGTAGGAGCTGCATTTTGACTGGTTTCCCCAGAAGCCCTCCTAGATACACTTGCTCATACCATATTTGCAGCTATGCACACGGGTTGGGGATGACATCTCTTTTATTCAATATGGCTGTATCCATCCAAATCAATTTTAATTGATTTTTCAGGCAAGGTAACACAGGGAATCAAATCATTTATTGAAACCTAGACAAGCACACTCATTTTACCCAAGTGATTTTGTGCATTTGATTGAAAGGAAAGGAAAGGAAAGGAAAGGAAAGGAAAGGAAAGGAAAGGA
>JAIXND010000779.1:5922111-5945271 GCA_023646645.1 Varanus salvator macromaculatus | reverse complement strand
AGGAAAGGAAAGGAAAGGAAAGGAAAGGAAAGGAAAGGAAAGGAAAGGAGTCCTTCGCTATACAGTCCAACCTATTTGCTAGCCCTTGGTTTTCAGGGGCAAATCTTGATGTCCAAAACTTCTTCAGGAGCAGAAAATCTTAATGGCTTAAAAACTAAAAAGATGTTTAAAAAATTTGGAGGTGTTGTTTTTGCTTTCCTTTCCTTTTCAAACTGGTTGATTTCTAAAGTTATGGCATGATTCCAATTGTGTGGCTTATGCATATGAGCATTTGGTGCAAGGTCTGCCTGGGATCCCAGCTAGTTCAACCAGTTGGCAAGCTCAGCTGGTGAGGAAAGATAGTGCCTCAATCTATGTTTTTTTTTTAACCCTGAAATTGAAAGACTCTCCATGGCATATAATAATAACCTACATGCGGAGAAACCACACTTGACATTCGACAGCACCCTTGGTATTCAAGCAAATGTTATACAAACTGTTAATTATATTAATTAAAGCATGCAAATTAGATGCTGTCTTCCAGTTTATGACACATTTCAGGCCTGATCAAATGGGCCACCTTTGCGATAGAGTATGCTTGTGGCTGTTGCCCTGCCACCTGCCCCCAATGTGCACACACGCACACACACACTGGTTGGGTTCAGGCAACATGATAGCCTACACACAGGGGTGGAGTGTGGCTGGGTGTGTGTTGTAGAGTTGTGTGGGCCCAGCTGAGACAAACCGGGGGTTCTCTTCATGGGTTCTTTGTGGTTTAACAAGTCACAACGTGTTAGTGCAGCTAAGTTCATACTCCATACTCCACTGATGCACCGTTATTGGGTAGTTGGAACTCAGCCATTACGATAGCTTCAGCTAAAAGTGCAGTGTTGGCCCAAGGCAGAAAGGACAGAGGCTGCAATTCGTACCCAACCCCATGGCAGGCAGCTCCACTGACCTGAATTGGGCTACCTGAAGCTAACAGCTCCCTCTTGCTGCCCCAGCCTTTCTCAGAATGAGCACTTTCTTGCTTGTGGCTATTGTCTCAATGGGAAACCTCTCCTGCCATGGCTGAGAGCTCAGAGGGACATTCAGGCAGGCCTCACTACCTGCCCAGCTCTGCCACAGATCACCTTTTGGTCCAAGAACCAAATCCCACTGCGAATTCTCAAGGGCTGCATCTCCTAGTGGGCAGAGTCCCAGCCTCCCACCCCAAATTCCAGCAAATTTTAACTTCAAGCTCTTACTGCTGGCAATTAAGGCTTCAGAGAAACGTTTCAGCCATTCAGAATGGGGCAAGAGCCACTGGGGTGAAGTGGCGAGAGGGTGGCCACAAGAGAATCAGGGAGGGTAAGGTGGGGTTTGGCTATGGGCCTGGGGTTCTGCTCCCTGGCCCCAGCGGGACCCCTGCCCTCAAACCCTGAAAGACAGTACCCCTTCTGGTTGCCACAGCCTGGGAGGTTTCAGCAGAATTCCTGAGAATGCAGTGCCATCCTTGAAGTGGGGCTGCATTGTAGGGGTGGGGGCCACAATACATCCTCCTGGGGGGCACACAGCCAGTGAGCCACTGAGTGTCGTCCCACACTGTGGGGGCCAGTTTGACCCCGGGACAGCTTCACTGCCTGTCCGGGCAGGATTTTGCAAGGGATCTTACTTAGCATAAGGTTCTGCCCACCATTGCAGTAGAATCTGGGGATGCCCGAGTCTTATTCCATGGTTTAAAGAAAGAGCACGCATAGCAGTTGTAGCTGTTTGTAACACTTGCTAATGCACTGCAGCAAGGCTGGGGCACTTCCAGCCCTGCAACTGTTTTTGGACTTCAGCTCCCATCAACTGCAGTTACCTTGGAATGACAAGTGTGGACCAGAAAACATGCCCCAGGGTCCTCACTCCTGTGCTACGCACACCTGCAACTATTTCTGTGCTGAAACTACATAGATTAGATACAGAAGAGAGCAGCAAATGTATGGAAATAATCCAAATTTTGTATTTTGTTGGGAGAATCTTTAGTGTAGACTCAGAATGCCACATTTATTTATTTATTTATTATTATTATTATTTATTAAAACATTTCTATGCCGTCCCATCGCAATAAAGCCTCGGGGTGGCTTACAACAGTAAAATTAAAAACATACAATTCCATTTAAAAACCAACCCACTCCCACAGGTGCATCTCGGCAAAACCCATTAAAAATACAATCTATTAACAATATTAAACAAATTAACAATTAAAATATGATTTAAATAAAAAGGTCTTCGCCTGGCGCCAAAAAACAAATAACGACGGCGCCAGGCAGACCTCTCTGGGGAGCGCATTCCATAGACATTTGGCCTCTTCAGCAGGTGCTGAACATCCCAGCTGGTATGAACATCTCTTGAGGTTGGAACCATGGACTATTCTGGCTTTGCTTCCCTTTAGCCCCAGGAGAATGCTCATCTTGCAGACTCCTGTAACTCATGCGCTCAGAGATAATGCCCAGGGTGCTGGGGCGGGGGGGGGGGGCTCCTCCAGGTGAGAAGCTTTAGGATTTCCAGCTACAGGAGGGGACATGCAGAAAACACAGGGAGAGATTCCAGTCAGCCTCTGAAGCATCTGTTAATGCATTTATTACTAAATGCTTTACTCATTTATTACTAATGCTTTACTTGTAATAACGTAATGAAATTTTGTGTATAGATGGAATTTTATTACTATCAGCTTATCTGTAAAGGAGAAGACATAACCCATTATTATTCTCTACCAGTCTGAAAAAGATTGCTGCAATGCACTGGGAGATAACCGGCCACTTAATCTTTATAGGGTTTTTATTGCAAGACATAAAACAGCATATTAACTATTGAAACACAGTATAAATGACAACCGTTCAAAACACGGGGATGTGAGCACAAAGCCAAGGCAAATATTTATGCTCAGAGAAAGTGATCTGCCTGGGATCAGCCGAATTCTGCAGAGTATTTGTTTTAACCACCATCCCACTTATGTATACATCTGTTTGTGGATGGCTTGTTGGCCACAGGACTACAGGGGTTGGGAGGAAGCAGTTGGGACAAACTTCCCCGGACTCCTGCAAAGCAGAGGCTTCCCTCCTAAACTGGTCAGCATGCTGTGGCCCCTGCCATATTGCAAACTGGACACCTGTGCACATGTAGGCATTAGGGGGGACAGCAGTGGGGCCCCCAGCATGTCCCTTGCCCCCACAACCCTGTGGGAGACCCCAATTTGCCAGTGACCTCAACAAAAAAGCAATGCCCCAAACTCTCCAAAAATGCAGGTAAGGAACATAGGAAGTTGCCTTATACTGGACTCAGTCCTGTGGCCCACTGGACCCCTTATTACCAGCACCAGCTGGCTGGGCCCCTCCAGGGTTTCCAGCAGGAGTCCTTTGCCACCATGCCTGATGACTTGGGGCCTTCCCCATGTCACATGTGTTCTGCTGTTGAACTGCCCGCACATTCCGGAGGGACTAACAGGGAAACAGGGAAATTTGTTTGCCAAACAGGGAAATTTGCATATTATATGAATAATGCATGATGAGTACAGAATTAAAATGGTATCTGGTCCAAGATGTGGGCTGCTTTGGTGTATCAATGTTTTGCCAGCAGGACTACCTGTCAGGACTCAATATCCACTATCCACAGAACTTGCTATCCAAGCCACTTGTGTAAGTGGATGTTGGTTTCTGATGGCAGCCTCACCTAACAATGAACTCATTATTCTTGGCTTCAGTATGCTGCATTCATTAACAACATAGTGGGTTGGATACAGTCTTACCCATACCCACTGAAATTATGTACTTTGTATGTCTAAGGCAGCTTGAAATCTTCAGATTCCTAAAATGAACAGGCAGGAGTTAGATCTACACTGTAGATCAGTAAGAGATTTGAAATAAATCACCAGGACTTCTGGCTCCCAAAATGCCTTCTCACCGAAAACTATATTGCGGACATAAAGAAAGCTGCAAGCTTTTGGGGTCGCTGAGCGCATTTGGAATTTTGAGAAAATGTGGGTGCTCTCACAAAATGGCTGCCCAGCCACATTCATTTCCCAGAAAAGCAAACTGTTCAGATGAAAGGAAAACCTACCAAAGAATTAAGGGCAAGACATTGATGAGAGGATGAGCACCAACACAGAAAATGACTCTTTTCAACCTAAGTAAAGATGGTGTTGCAGAAGAGCCCTTTGTATGGCAGTAGACCAGCCTCCCATGTCACAATTTTTTTAAATCCTTAAGAAAATTAATAAAAATCAGGAGGCAAAAGGACTCTGAGAAGTTACAAAGTGAATTTTTGTGTGGCAGCATGAGTATTCCATACAGTTCTTGTGCTTTAAATAACTTCCTGGACACAGAAGTTTTAATTCTGAGTCTGTACCTTTTGTACCAGGCTCCAAGTGGTGGATCTTGGGATTTTAGTAAAGGAAAACAAACAAATTCCACAAGAATGAAGTTTCCCCATCTGTGCTATAGATGATGTCCAACTGATCATCCTAGCTATCCATAAATCATCAGGGCAGATGAGAAGTGTTGATTAAATTTCACAGGATACCATAAAACTCAAGGATTGTACTTTTCCTCCAGAAAGTGCCATGCTGACACAGGAGTCTTGCAAGGAGAGGTACCAGCTGACAGGAGCTGAGCACCTAAGCCCTCAAGGAAACTCAGCCAGAAAGCACAAATACAGAGGCCCCAGTGAGTAAAGCCCTATCAGAAATGTGCAATCCCAAATTCAAAGTCTGCTCATCTGAACACATCCTTTCTGAGTCACAAGGCTGATGGCAAGGTGCATCTTTCATCCCCTCCATGTCTATCTTGCAGCAGAACAGATTCGGTGCATGCCTGGCTTTTATGGCAACTAAGCTTCTCTTTGAGGGGCTGTGTGGTCATTTCTTCATGCTATGTGGAGCAGCACAAATGGTGAGGAATCTTGCTAGAATGGACAAGCACAAAGCACACTGCCACAGAACTGTAGTTTTCTTGGTCAAAAAGCTGCACTAAAGAAAGAAGATGGAAAAGCAACAGCCAGGAACATGCTCAATGTTTAAAACTGGAAGGTGTTTGCAAAACCTGCAAGAGGCAGCCCAAGAAGCAGATTTTAACAGAAAATCTCTGCTGGTTTGGCCTGTTGATATTTTTAATTGCAGACCTTAAGGCTATAGTGGCTTTTGAACATGCTAACTTTTCTTGTCATCGTGGGTTTTGCAGTGTTAGAGCTGTGCATATTGGTCTCGTATGGGCATGTTTCAGTGAGGAGGAGGAGTTCAATTAATGCAAAAATAAAGATGTTTTGGCACAAGAAAGGCCAAAATATTGGAACAGACTCCAGTACACAAAAATATAGGAGTATAAGTAGTTTTCTGGTGAAAGGTTAACATATCATATGAAGGCCAATTGTTTGGCTCTCAGAGATGCAGTTTGCTTGCAAGATTACAACCAGTTCAATGTGTGTGCACACACAACTGATACATTGTGAAATTGTGGATGCAGCCAGAAGTTTCTTTCCCAAGCTGAAGAGGTTTTAGCTTTCTCTGGTTTAGCAGGCCTTTGAGCAGGAAGAGAACCAAAATCTAGAGGTGTTTCCATTTCACAAGGTATTTCAGAAGTTCCTGCATTTCAAGATGTTTGCTAGTGCAAAGCAGTGCACAAAGTATATTCCCACTCGTCAAGAGTTTCTTTTGCTCTGCACCCAATCCAGTGACATCATATAATCTGTGCTCATTCCATTTATTTTACTTTGTAGTTTGTTTTGTTTTGGGGTTTTTTTGCATTAGCATTCGGTGGTGATAGAACCACAGCATGGCATTCAAAGGTCTGCTTTATTTTTCCGATTTCAGCAGGGCAACCACATTAGGATTGAACAACAGGCATTGGAGGTATGCAGAAGGGTATACTGAGGCCTCATTACCAGTGGCTGAAAGGTAGAAGGTACATCTTTTCTATGGTTATTGTTTTTGCACTTACCAAACCTGTTCCAAAGCTTCCCACAGATGCCACTTGTTACCATGAGAACCACATCCACCCTTGTTCCATGGCAAAGCAAAACAGGTTCTGAAGGACTGGCCCTCATCTCTCTGTTGATTTGCGCACTGCATTCACATGGCACAATGGAATTGTCCATGATGCACACATGGCTTAAGCAGTGGGCTGTTTGTTCCACATGGCACAGAAAGGCCAGCTCTTTCTCCTCTTTGCTTCACATGAGACCACAAGAGAATTGCATTTTAATAGATTTAATATTTGTTTATAATGAGATGAGTCAGCATCAGCCTGGATAGAACCCCATGGGTGGATTACAAGCAAGCTTAAAGCAGTATTTAAGAAAAAAAATTAAGTATTAAGTGAAAAAAAGAGTGCTAGGATGTCACTTAGGGAGCAGGACAGCTGGATCCTCTGCTTCCAAGTCCATTCAAGAAGTATTCAGTATGGCCAGTTTTGGGTTGCTAGCTAGCTTCCTGTCACACAAGTGGTCATTCTTACTAGGCTGCACTGGAGTTGGATCATGGCGTAGTTTACTGTACTTTTGGTTTTAAAATAAAATCACTTTGTCTGTAGCTTATATTTTTAGCTCTGTAAATGAGCTACCTTGGGAGACCTTTGAACTGAGAGGCGACACAGAAATAAAATACTGTGCTGGGCATGTTTACTCAGATGCTCCACTGTGCTTCATGGCAGTTATTCCCCAATATGATCAGGAGTGAAGCCTTAAGAAGCAATTTACACAGCATTTCAGATGGGTGAGCAACAAGCAGCTCCTGATATTTAGCTTACAAGCCACTCACCCCCATGAGAGCTGTAGGGCAAAACATCAAAAAGGGCATCTCCTAGGTTCATTGAAGAGACGAGACCTGAGCCAGCCTTTCTGAGCTTCACTGCCAAAGCTTTTAGCCGCTGTACCACACCAGTGAAAGATGGCATCAGGCCTTCTGAAAATGCCATGTCTGCACCAATGCTGCATAAAAGCAGCTCCCAAAGAGACATGCCAGCAGTGCAGCTGTTTCGAGAATCCTGCAATTCATGGGTCTGCCTAGGAGCTACCGGCGTATGTTACTCATTTCCACAAGTGTTTGGGTGCACATTCAGACACAGGACTAATTCACAACAAAACAAGCAACATGCAAAATCAGCCTTTCACCTTCTGCCAACATCTTTTCATACCTCAAGTCTCCTTCTGGTGATGGAAAAATTGTGTTACTTGTAAACAAAACCAGTCATAGATTAACACTTAGCACAGAACATATGCTACATTCAGTGTAGAATTCACCTCCCTGAAGGCTAAAGCAACAATTAAAAGCCATGTGTTAGAAGGTAGTTAGTCTTCTCACTGGCTACAAAGCTTCAGCTAAATCAAAAGCCAATTTGGAAAAGGTTAGAAAGGGGGGTGGATACTCCACAGAGATGAAGATTGAGATGAAGTAGCAGCATCACCCCAGGCCAAATGAACATACTGGCATGCTTTAACATACTAGATTGAACTCACTGGAGTGCCTCTTCCAAAGTCCTGACAAAGGACTGTGCTTACTCTACAGACCTGGATATTCATGTATGCAAGAGCAAGGTTTTTAGAAGAGCTAGAAGGAAAATTCTCTGTGTGACTATTGAATGTTCCTAAGTATCTACTTCATTTGAACTATGCTCCTTACTTTCTTCCACTGTCAGAGTAAATGAACTTTCAGGAAAGCGAAATGTCGACTTCTCCAGGATCCAAGGGACATGAACCAATTCTGCCATTGCCACAGTTGCTGCGCTGGGGGACATCTCTTGGTATGGCCTCATTCACACCTCCTAAAGAGGAGTCATTCTAGTCTAATGAAACTGAGTCTTGTGGCACTTTAAAGGCTAATAAATTCATTATGACTTAACTTCTCACATAATCCAGCCCATGAAAGCATCTGCTTACAGTGAAACTGCCACAAGCCTCTTTGTTGCTTTCACCTTCATATTGAGGTTTCTGTATTTATTGATTCCAGCATTTAGTTCCTGCCTTTATATGCAGAATGTTTAAGAACAGAATAGCAGCAGAGTTGGAATGGGCCTATAAGGCCACTGAGTCCAACCCCCTGCTCTGCTTCCACTGGTGGCCACCCACCTGGCTGCAGGCCCACGACTTTCCAGCTTAGCAAATGATATCATCAAATGATAAGCAGCTTAGATATGTAGGCATGTTGCATACTATGTAATCTCAATCATGGGAAGAATCACATGCAGAGAAGCAACTGTTCAAATGCTTGAATCGGCTCTGCATTCCATATTCTGCAAAGCACCAAATCCAAAATACAAACATGGTACCATAGTTCAGATTTTCCTTGACCAACTCGTATGGCATTTCAAGAATGGAGTGGCTTTTTCCCAGGGCTCCCAAGCAGCAGAGGGCCTCTCTGCCTACAGTCGTTCATTTTAAGAACCCCACACATACAACATCAGTAGAGCAAAGAGCTTGCCCCTGCAATGCAGTGCTATGCACCCACCCATGCAGCTTCTGTGCATAGGGAATGGGTGAACACTTTTAAAGTTTTTGCAAGTTGCTTAAGAATGTTGCCTACAGTCTTTCTGACATGTCAAGCTGCGATCCTATGCAGATCTACAGATGCTTAAAGCAAGTGGTAGCAGTGGGCTAAGGATCACCTACAGTCTTAATATCAAGCCAAAGTAATTTTTGATCCCTAAGAGAGTTGTCCAGGAAACCATTATCAGATGTGAAATCTTCCATATTCTCATGCTAATTAGGAGGAAGTATGAAGCAGACATCAGATGCATGGGGGAACTGAGAAATGTGAAACTGAGCATTGCGTATTACATCATGCAGACACACGCAGGGACAGGGAATACATGTACATCCCATCTTGGGTTTGATTGTACTGTGACAAAAAGGAACATGCTTTTATTGGCTTCCAAAATCTTGCAGAAAGGATGTTAGTGAAGAGCAAATAATGTAGCACTAGATACAGAATATTTTCCTGAAGAGCCAGCAGGTCAACTTGGTACACCACTCTAAGTGATCCGCAATGTATTTTGCCCCTTACAAATGCACATGGAAAGATGTCAATGAGCCAGCCACCTAACTTTTGCAAAGCAACCTCATTCCCATATAGACATGCTTTAGGCAAAGGCCTGCTTCTTATACAGCACAGTAGTACCACGGAGTACTTCTCCGGAGTACCACGGAGTTTTCCAGTGGGCACACACTCGGAAAACATGGGGACTAGCTAAGGAACTAAACCTCGAGAGGGGCATTTTGACCTTCTAGAACATGGGTCCTCAAACTATACCCTGCGGGCTGCATTCAGCCTGCCATGCCCATTTATCTGCCTCAGAAGTTTTAGACTTGCTCGAAGAAAACGATCTCTGAGCAAGCAAGCCGTTGCCTCACCACGCACATGCCCACAATTGCGCCCATCTATCCCCCAAGCGTGCCCGGGATCGTGCCAGTCTCCCCCACCCAAGAGTGCCACTGCCGCCTTTCAGCTGCCCCCCCCCCCCGTTGAAAAAGTTTTAGGACCCGTTCTAGAACAAGAATAAAACTGCACAAAAAACAGGAAATCACCAACAATGGTAGGGAGAAAGGGTTGGAGCCAGGGTGAGGGGGTATCACCATCTGGGAGACCCCACTGCACCAGACAGGGACCCCTGGCCTAAGGCTCCTCAGCCCTTGTGTAGGAGTCCTGCCAGTATGGGGGTCATCAGATGGGAAAGCCCTGTCCATTCAGCCTCACCTCAGTGCTTGTGGTGTTCCACAGTGATGCAGAGCTGCACTGTAGGGAAGCAACCCCCAGAGGGTCACATCGATGTGTGTGTGGTGCACAGGAGCAATGTTACCGAGATAACCCATTTTGCAGGCCCTTTGCACTTTGGGGTTTGCCTTGACACCAGGCACAGTAGGGCTTAATTCCATAGCCAAACTGCTGGGACATTATCATACATTAAGAACATTTTTTTCTGAGCAACTGCTGAGTGGCTACACATAACTACCAAGTGAGTATCATCAATTTGGATATTGATGGAAATAGGTGGAAGCATTTCTAGGGCAGAGATTGTTTAGTTCTAGTCAGGTTCAAGCAAGGCACTCTCTTTTTGGAGATATTCATGTCCTCTTTCCATCGGGATCACTTCAAATGTAACCAAAATTGTGAGGCTAGAGCAGGAAGAGGCAACTTTTGGGGCCTGCAGGCACATCTGGGCATTTGAGAAACTGCTCTGGGCACAACTGTAAAATGGCTGCCAGAGGTGGGCATTTCTGGTCACAAAGGATAAGTAACCAGCCCACAGTTATTCTTGACAAATTAAAAAGTCAGTGGTATGAGGCTCCAGTACACTTCAATCTAATCCCAGCTACCAGTAAGAAAATATAAAAATATTTTTAAAGGAGTATTGAGAAGTTTAAGGTGCCTTGGTGGAAGGTGTCTGCAGGCATTTTAGTGCCTCTCCATGGGCCAGGTGAATGATTCCTCACATGCTTTTACTACTCAAACAAAGGCAATAGACTCAAGTTCTTCCTGGAAACAGAGACAATTGATGGATTTCTTTTATTTCAAATACATACATGATGTGATCTGCTAAGCAGCTGGTCACTGTGCATTCTTCCTCAGTTCTAAGGCACATGTGAGCTGACAGGGAGAATTTTAAGTCCACCAAAGGAAGAAAGACAATTAAAGGTTCTTCTTCAGAGTCATTTTCATAAAACACAAACATGATGCAAAGTAATTCATTAGCAGAGCAAACCGATTCATGTCTACTCTAAAGTAAGTTCAGTGGGTCTTGCTCCCAGGACAGAGGGTATAGGCTTGCTGCCTACACAAATAGCAATTTGGGGTGTTCTATTTGAAATCTGAAGATGCATCTGCTGAAAATATTTCTCCCTTGAAGAAATGAATTGCCTCATCTTTGTTCAGTTTTTGGAATTCCTGGTAATGAACCTCAATAGAAAAGAAAGTAGAAAATGTCAGTTTTGAGTCTAAGGAGACTGTGTAACAATACTACATCTCTGAATGGTCACTGTAATTATTTTATACACTTTAAGCTATAACTCAATTATGAGCCTGCGTTTTTCCACTGCCCTATCCTCCAACCACACTGCATGCACCCATTCATTCTATACCATTATGCACTATTACCTTCCACCTTAGGGTAATACTTCATGCATTTGATGAAATGCACTCTGACCCACAAAAGCCTGTGCCAACATACAGGGCTGGGCAACTTAGAAGGTTGCAGGGACTGCAGTAGACTCTGGAATCTACACCCCTCCCCTGCCAAAATAGGCAAAGGTGGCCATGCAGCACTGCTCCCATCCAGCCCACTACAGGTGTGTTGGTCTGTAAGGGGAGATAACATGTCTGCTCTTCCTGCAACAGGGTGGCATGACTACCGCTCTGAAAAAATTAGGATTACTATATTTGAGCCACATTGTTAGCTGCCAGAAGCTATGTGAAGCCCATGAATATAGGAATGAAGAGATATAAAATAAGTGAGCTCTCATATCCACAGTGGTACATTTTACTAGATTATTATTATTAGCTCTAACATTAATAACATCATTAACACCACCATTAAGGCATTTTAAGTGTATGCCTGCCTTTCCATTTCCTACCTAATAGGCAGAGTCCAGATTTCCTGTTCATTGTTTGTCTATCACAGGATTCTGTGGTGTAACAATACCCTTCTGGCTTCTCTTACCAGGATCACACGATAGCCCAGAAGACGCAGGTGTCTCATCTTCATTGCCAGCTTGCCATGGGGACGTTTTGACACAACACAGAGGGCAGAGGGACGAGCACACAGCACAGCTACCCTGCAACCAACAGCAATAGAAATGCAACTAAGTGCATGTGTCAAAGGTATGCTACAACAAGGTTTGGTTTTTTGCAGAGTGACACACAATTCTTGCCAAACACAGTTCAGCTTCTGTAAAATACCTGTGCTTGTACATGGCTACTTTCCTTTCTCCGTTTGGTCTCCTTCCCATCTATATATGTGTTATGCTAAAATGATATTTAATAATGCTTGGGATGTTTGTTTGCTTGCCAGAAAAAGTCTTTCACTACTGCAGAGTAGCAAGAGATTGTTGAAATCTTTCAAACAGGATTTTAGGGGGTCCCCATTTCCATAACAGCAGGTCAGGTGGAGGCAGGGGACAGTAAAAAGCCGCCTTTAGCAAGCAGTTCTGGTTTTTTTAAAAAATTGTTTACAAAAGCATCCACCCTAGCAAGAAAGTTCCAGTGACATCTTGTTGTTGTTAGTCGCGAAGTCGTGTCCAACCCATCACGACCCCATGGACAACATTCCTCCAGGCCTTCCTGTCCTCCACCATCCCCTGGAGTCCACTCAAGCTCACACCAACTGCTTCTGTGACTCCATCCAGCCACCTCATCCTCTGCCGTCCCCTTCTTCTTTTGCCATCTATTGTTCCCAGCATTAGACTCTTCTCCAGGGAGACCTTCCTTCTCATTAGGTGGCCAAAGTATTTGAGTTTCATCTTCAGGATCTGGCCTTCTAAAGAGCAGTCAGGGTTGATCTCCTCTAGGACTGAGCGGTTTGATCGCCTTGCAGTCCAAGGGACTCGCAGGAGTCTTCTCCAGCACCATATTTCAAAGGCCTCAATCCTTTTGCGCTCGGCCTTCCTTATGGTCCAGCTTTCACAGCCATACATTGCAACTGGGAAAACCATAGCCTTGACTATACACACTTTTGTTGGCAGGGTGATGTCTCTGCTTTTTAGTATGCTGTCTAGATATGCCATAGCTTTCCTCCCCAGGAGCAAGCGTCTTTTAATTTCTTGGCTGCAGTCCCCATCTGCAGTGACCTTGGAGCCCAGGAAAATAAAATCTGTCACTACCTCCATTCCTTCCCCATCTATTTGCCAGGAAGTGAAAGGACCGGATGCCATGATCTTAGTTTTCTTAATGTTGAGTTTCAAGCCAACTTTTGCGCTCTCCTCCTTCACCCGCATCAAGAGGCTCTTTAGTTCCTCTTCACTTTCTGCCATGAGAGTGGTATCACCTGCATATCTGAGGTTGTTGATATTTCTCCCAGCAATCTTAATTCCAACTGGTGATTCATCTAGCCCTGCCTTTCTCATGATGTGCTCTGCATATAAGTTAAATAGGCAGGGCGACAGTATACACCCTTGCCAAACTCCTTTCTCAATTCTGAACCATCAGTGGTTCCGTGTCCAGTTCTCACTGTTGCTTCTTGACCCGCATATAGTTTTCTCAAGAGACAAATAAGATGGTCTGGTACTTCCATCTCTTTAAGAACTTGCCACATGTTGTTGTGATCCACACAATCAAAGGCTTTAGCATAGTCAATGAAGCAGAAGTAGATGTTTTTCTGGAACTCCCTAGCTTTCTCCAAGATCCAGCGTATGTTGGCAATTTGATCTCTAGTTCCTCTCCCTCTTCGAAATCCTGCCTGTACTTCTGGTAGTTCTCGGTCCACATACTGCTGGAGCCTAGCTTGTAGGATTTTGAGCATCACTTTGCTAGCATGTGAAATGAGTGCAATGGTGTGGTAGTTTGAACATTCTTTGGCATTGCCCTTCTTTGGGATCGGAATGTAAACTGACCTTTTCCAATCCTGTGGCCACTGTTGAGTTTTCCAAATTTGCTGGCATATTGAGTGTAGCACTTTAAATGCATCGTCTTTCAGGATTTTTAATAGCTCAGCTGGAATACTGTCACCTCCACTAGCTTTGTTGTTGCTCAGACTTCCTAAGGCCCATTTGACTTTACATTCCAGGATGTCTGGCTCGAAGTCAGTGACCACCCCATCGTGGTTATCAGGGATGTTAAGCTCTTTCTTGTATAGTTCTTCTGTGTAATCTTGCCATCTCTTCTTAATCTCTTCTGCCTCTGTTAGGTCCCTGCCATTTTGGTCCTTTATTATGCCCATCTTTGCATGAAATGTTCCCTTCATATCTCCAATTTTCTTGAAGAGATCTCTGGTCCTCCCTATTCTATTGTTTTCCTCTATTTCTTTAGGAAGGCATTCTTATCTCTTTTAGCTGTTCTCTGGAATTCTGCATTCAATTGTTTGTATCTTTCTCCCTTGCCTTTTGCTTGCCTTCTTTCCTCAGCTATTTGTAAAGCTTCCTCAGACAGCCATTTTGCTTTCTTGCATTTCTTTTTCTTTGGGGTGATTTTAGTTGCTGCCTCTTGTACAACGTTGCGAACCTCAGTCCATAGTTCTTCAGGCACTCTATCAGATCTAATTCCTTAAATCTATTTGTCACCTCTACTGTATATTCATCAGAGATATGATTTAACTCATACCTGAGTGGCCTACTGCTTTTCCCTACTTTCTTCAACTTAAGCCTAAATTTTGCAACAAGAAGCTCATGATCGGAGCCACAGTCAGCTCAGGTCTAGTTTTTACTGACTGCATAGAACTTCTCCATCTTTGGCTGCAGAGCACATAGTCAATCGGATTTCTGTGTTGATCGTCTGGTGATGTCCATGTGTAGAGTCGTCTCTTGGGTTGTTGGAAAAGAGTGTTTGCTATAACCATCATATTCTCTTGAGAAAATTCTACCAGCTTGTGCCCTGCTTCATTTTGTACTCCAAGGCCAAACTTGCCTGTTATTCCGGTTATCTTTTGGCTTCCTACTTTAGCATTCCAATCCCCCATGATGATAAGGACATCATTTTTTGGTGTCAATTCTAGAAGGTGTTGTAGGCCTTCATAGAACCGGTCAACTTCAGCCTCTTCAGCACCAGTGGTTGGGGCATAGACTTGGACTACTGTGATGTTGAATGGTTTGCCTTGGATTCGAACTGAGATCATTCTGTCATTTTGGAGATTGTATCCCAGTACTGCTTTTCCTACTCTTTTATTGACTATGAAGGCTCCTCCATTCCTTCTAAGGGATTCTTGCCTGCAGTAGTATACCTGATGGTCATCTGCATTAAATTCACCCATTCCTGTCCATTTTGGTTCACTTATTCCTAAGATGTCAATGTTCAGTCTTGTCATCTCTTGTTTGACCACATCCAGCTTGCCTTGATTCATGGATCTTACATTCCAGGTTCTGTAGGCATAACCTATGGAGTGTAAATCTTTGCAGCATCGGACTTTCCTTTCACCACCAGATACATCTGCAACTGAGTGTCCTTTCGGCTTTGACCCAGTCGCTTCATTCTTTCTGGCGCTACTAGTACTAGCCCTCTGCTCTTCCCCAGTAGCATATTGGACACCTTCCGACCTGAGGGGCTCATCTTCCGGCGTCATATCTTTTTGCCTTTTGGTACTGTCCATGGGGTTTTCATGGCAAAGATACTGGAATGGGTTGCCCTTTCCTTCTCCAGTGGATCACGTTTTGTCAGAGCTCTCTGCTATGACCTGTCCGTCTTGGGTGACGCTGCATGGCATAGCTCATACCTTCATTGAGCTACGCAAGCCCCTTCACCATGACAAGGCAGCGATCCATGAAGGAGAATGACATCTTATTCCATAATAAAGAGCCATTTTGTGGTGGTATAAAAGGCAGTTAATCACATAGCCAATTGGGCCAACAAAGCCAAAAAAGGTTGCCTACCCTGGCCTTGACCATATATCTTAACTACTTAAAAACTACATCACAGCCTTACATATAAATGCCATCAGGATAGCTAGCAATAGAAAAGCAATTAAGGAAATAGAGCATGGGTCCTCAAACTACGGCCTGTGGGACAGATCCGGCTCACCAAGGCCATCCATCTGGCCTGCGCCACCATTTACCGCCTGTGCGGGTGGGGAGGTGGTGGCTTGCTCGATCGGAGATGGTCTCTGAGCGAGCAAGCCGCAGCCACCTGCCTCCCATATGCGCGGGGGGGGGCGGGGGGAATGTGGTGACTCGCTCGATCAGATATGGTCTCTGAGTGAATGAGCAAGCCACCGCTGCGTACCTCCCATACACGTACGGTGGGGGAGGGGGGGAAGGTGGTGGCTCGCTTGATCAGATATGGTCTCCGAGTGAATGAGCAAGCCACCGCTGTGTACCTCCCATATACGTGCGGGGGGTTGGGAGAGGTGGTGGCTTGCTCGATCGCCGCCACCGCCTGCCTCCCATAAGCGCACCCCTGCCGCTGCCTCACAGCACAGGGAGGTGGTGGCTCTCTAGATCAGAGATGGTCTCCGAGCGAGCAAGCCACCACTGCGCATGCCCGATGCCGCCTCATGTGCACCCAACGGCACCTCACCGGTCCACGCTCCCAGGCACCCCCACCTCACCGGCCCGTGCATGTAGCCGCAGCCTTTCAACTGGCCCCCTATCAAAGAAGTTTGAGGACCCCTGAAATAGAGCAAGGAGAATTAAGACAGCCATTTTAAAGGAAAAACCACCCCAGCAACACAGTTACAGTGAGATTCATCCACTGTTTGAGAAGGCCTCAGATGAGAACAGCTTCACCTGGCTTCAAAACTTCAGAACAGAAGACAGCAAGCAAGTCTCCCCAGGGAGAACAATATATAAGTGGAGAATTTCTGTGAAGGAAAAGGCCCTTAGCAGTTCCCAGCCGCCTAAATTTGGAGGGCAGGGACACCCACAGAAGTGTTCTTGTTGTAGTTGTAATATCCTAGGAGGTATATACGCGAAAAGTGCCTCCTGGTCCAGAGTCCAAAGCTGTAACAGGCTTAAAATGGTAAGGACCAGTAGTTTGAATTATGCTTGGAAAGAGAAAGAAAGAATCACATACACACATTGAAGTGACCTTGTAAAATCATAAAGAGAAGCCACAGAGTGAAATATTCATCTGTCATATGAATATTTCATATTTCATACATAGACTAATATGCCTATGTAGCTTCATGGTCACAGGATCAAACAAGAACAATGAAACAGCCTAAGTTTATATTACTTTATTTTTGGGATTTATAAACTGTGCCAATAGTCCTAAATAGGGCTTTCTGTTCCTAGTATTAAACAGTGAATGGTATTGCTGAACTGACCATAGTGTGCAAAGTTTCTCCCCTATGTATTCAGATGAACTCAGCATCTGCACAGACTTTTCCTTCTTAACATTTAAATCAATGGTATGAGAAAGGTGGGGCTAGATGAATCACCAGTTGGAATTAAGATTGCTGGGAGAAACATCAACAACCTCAGATATGCAGATGATACCACTCTCATGGCAGAAAGTGAAGAGGAACTAAAGAGCCTCTTGATGCGGGTGAAGGAGGAGAGTGCAAAAGTTGGCCTGAAACTCAACATTAAGAAAACTAAGATCATGGCATCCGGTCCTCTCACTTCCTGGCAAATAGATGGAGAAGAAATGGAGGTAGTGACACCTATGGAATGCAGAGAGGCTCGCCTGGCGCCGTCATTATTTGCTTTTCGGCGCCAGGCAAAGACCTTTTTATTTAAGAGTTGTTTTAATTGTTAGTTATTAATTTATTCTTGTGATATTTATTATATTTGTTATATTTATTATATTTATTGTATTTTAATAGTTTAATCTTGAGATGGGCCAGTTTTTAAGTAGTTTTTATTTAGTGTTATTGTTTGGGGTTCTTTAATGTATTTATTTACTGCTGTTAGCCGCCCTGAGGTTTTTTTGCAAGGGAGCGGCATGTAAATTTGTAAATAAATAAATAAATAAATAAATATTTTCCTGGGCTCCAAGATCACCGCAGATGGGGACTGCAGCCAAGAAATTAAAAGACGCTTGCTCCTGGGGAGGAGAGCTATGGCAAATCTAGACAGCATACTAAAAAGCAGAGACATCACCCTGCCAACAAATGTGCGTATAGTCAAGACTATGGTTTTCCCAGTTGCAATGTATGGCTATGAAAGCTGGACCATAAGGAAGGCTGAGCACGAAAGGATTGAGGCCTTTGAGTTGTGGTGCTGGAGGAGACTCCTGTGAGTCCCTTGGACCGCAAGGCGATCAAATCGGTTAGTCCTAGAGATCAACCCTGACTGCTCTTTAGAAGGCCAGATCCTGAAGATGAAACTCAAATACGGTCCTCTTCCGTCTAGCCAAACCCGTTCATCTCCGTGGTATACGATCGACTTACGGGCGATGAAGCAGGCTGGGAGACAACTAGAGGACAGGTGGAGGAGATCACGACAGGTGTCTGACCGAACACACTTGTGTGCGCATTATCGCGCCTATGCTGTGGCGGTGAGGATGGCGAAGAAGAAATTCTTCTCCGTTTCCATTGCCTCCTCACAATGCCGTCCGGCGGAGCTCTTTCGAGTGGTTCAGGGCCTAGTACATCCTGGCCCTAAGAGGGATCTGGTGCCTCCCTTGGAAGCCCGCTGTGACAAGTTTGCCAAGCATTTTCGAGAGAAAATCATTCAGATACGCTGCAAGCTCGACTCTACTTTGGAAGCAGATTCTACTGTGGAGTTGCCTTCGACGCCGTCTGGCTCATGCTTAATGGATGATTTTCAGTCATTGCGGCCTGATGATGTGGACAAGGTACTTGGACGAGTACGTCCTACCACTTGCTTACTAGACCCATGCCCTTCCTGGCTACTTAAGACAGCCAAGGATGGAATTAGGCCCTGGATCCAGGAGGTGGTCAACGCCTCTTTAAGAGACGGCTGCGTGCCTGCACTCCTAAAGGAGGCGGTAGTCTGGCCAGTCCTAAAGAAGGCATCCCTGATCCAGAGGTGGCCGCCAATTATAGACCGGTGACCAACATCCCGTTTTTGGGCAAGGTACTAGAGCGGGTGGTGGCGGGACAACTCCAACCACTCTTGGATGAGACGGATTATCTGGACCCATTTCAGTCCGGTTTCAGACCCGGGTACGGCACTGAATCTGCCTTGGTCACCCTGTATGATGACCTGTGCAGGGAGAGAGACAAGGGGAGTGCGTCCCTGTTGGTTCTCCTGGACCTCTCAGCGGCTTTCGATACCATCAACCATGGTATCCTTCTGGAGAGGCTTGCGGGATTGGGAGTTGGAGGCACCGCTTGGCGGTGGTTCCACTCCTATCTCAACGGCCGATTCCAGAAGCTGGTGCTGGGGGACTATGGCTCTGCGCCATGGCAGCTATGCCATGGGGTACCGCAGGGGTCCATTTTGTCCCCCTTGCTATTTAACATCTACATGAAACTGCTGAGAGAGGTCATCAGGAGGTGTGGGCTGAGGAATCATCTGTACGCTGATGTTACCCAGCTCTACCTCTCGTTCTCTACCGATCCAGGTGAGGTGGTGGCTGTGCTGAACCGGTGCGTGGCCGAGGTAATGGGCTGGATGAGGGCCAATAAACTGAAGCTCAATCCAGACAAGACGGAGGTTCTGTTGCTGGGCGGTTCAGGTCTTGGAGTGGGGGACTTCGGCCTGGTCCTGGATGAGGTTGCACTCCCTCTAAAGGACAAGGTCCACAGCTTGGGGGTACTCCTCGACCCGGAGCTGTTGTTACAGGCCCAGGTGACGGCAGCAGCGAGGAGTGCTTTCCTACAGCTTTGGCTAGTACATCAGCTGCGTCCCTTCCTGGACTATGACTGCCTGGCGACAGTGACACATGCGTTGGTGACTTCTCGACTAGATTTCTGCAACGCCCTCTACGTGGGGCTGCCCTTGAAGACGGTCCGGATACTTCAGTTGGTACAAAATAGAGCTGCCAGGGTGCTGACGGGGACTGGACATTATTCTCATATAACCCCAGTCCTCCGTCAGCTCCACTGGCTCCCAATTGAAGTCCGGGCCCAATTCAAGGTGCTGGTGTTGACCTATAAAGCCCTAAACGGCATGGGACCCAGATACCTAATAGACCGCTTACGCCCCTACATGCCCTCCCGCCCCTTAAGATCTGCAACGGTGGCCCTCCTCCAGAAGCCTTCTGTAAAGGAGGTTAAGTGGGTGAGCACCCGGAGGAGGGCTTTCTCGGTGGTGGCGCCCCAACTATGGAATGCGCTCCCTGGAGAGGTTCACCTGGTGCCATCGTTATATGCTTTTCGGCACCAGGCGAAGACCTTTTTATTTAAGTCCTATTTTAATTGTTAGTCTAAGTTTGTTCATAGTTTATTTGTGCTTATTTATTGTATTTGTTTAGTTATTTATTGTATTTAGTTGTTTATGCCAAGATGCACTGAGGGGGGAGGGATAAATGAATATGTTTTATTGTTTTATTGTATTTTAATCAATGTTGTGAGCCACCCCAAGGCTTTGTTGCGATGGGGCGGCATATATATATATATAAATACATACATACATACATACATACTTTGGCCACCTAATGAGAAGGAAGGACTCCCTGGAGAAGAGTCTAATGCTGGGAACAATAGATGGGAAAAGAAGAAGGGGACGGCAGAGGATGAGGTGGCTAGATGGAGTCACTGAGGCGGTTGGTGTGAGCTTGAGTGGACTCCAGGGGATGGTGGAGGACAGGAAGGCCTGGAGGAATGTTGTCCATGGGGTCGCGATGGGTCAGACACGACTTCGCAATTAACAACAACAACAACAACAACACAAATAAGACTACCTATAAAAAGCTTGCTACAGTCAATCTAATCCATGTGTACTTGGGTTAATTCCTTTCTAGCATACAGATGACTGTATATGTCTTCCAACATATGAGTCTCCCTGGCCTGTATGGCTGTATGAAATTCTCATCTGCCCCAAGCAACTGGGGAAATGCATAGCTTTTAAGATTGTGTTGATACCTCTGTAACACAAGTAACCCAAACTAAGGCAAGGAGTGCTCTGCAGATCTCTCACAGATCTCTCACAGAAATTCTTCATTTCAGCAGAATCTAATGGACTACTTCACTGAAATACATGGCTCACTCAGCAAATAGGTTAGTTATTAGTGTCTTTGCCAGTTGAGAAAGCTAAACAGCTGTGGCTGGCAGAAAGCCAAAACAGCAAAAGAAAACCTATACTAAGTAAAGGTACCTTTGAATTTTAGAATCATCCGGTAACAGCTCTGCTTCAGCATTTGAAATTACTATTCCCGTATTTACATCCGTTAAAATTTCAAAATCTGAAAAAAGAGAGGCAAAATAGTGTTTTATTCAGGAATGTAAGAAAGGAAATGTGTAAGAACAACAGGTTTCCAAGGACAGTTACACCAAAATGGTAAATTTCTCTTGAAGAATAATTTACTATTAAATAATGTGAACTATAAAGCATGTTGAGTAAAAGGAGGTTTTGCTGTCCAAATAAATAGCTGATGTAAATGACAGATCTCATTTCAGGATCTCAGTTTTGGGGGGTTTATTTTTGTTTGTGACTTTTTTCTCTGTGAGGGCACAGCTAAGCCCATGCAGAATGAGTCAGAAAGAAGCAACACCGATGGGAAGGCTACACTGCCAGGGTTACAGGTGCTTATGGGCCGGTCCCATCCTTGAGCACATCATGTGTCCTGGGGACTGGTCATTAGACAGCCTTTACACAGGACACACTTACACTCCCCTCCTTGGTCAAAAAAGAAATGCATGCAAAGTAAATGCAGTATGATAAATACATGCAGGGCCTGGTTGTAAAGGTGAAACAGTACAACCACATAGTTGTAGATCAATATGGTTAAGTTGTTGACTTGTGCCACTGCTTAGGAAATAAATGAGAAACCATCAATGGGAAACCTGATTTAAAGCAATTATTCCAATTTTTTCCTTGTTGCTTTGCACACTGAATTAGAACTGCCACCAGAAAATGCTGCAATGACTACATAGAACATCCTCAGCTGATTCTATTGCAACTATCAAGGGCCCTATGATTTTAGGCTCCTTCTGGAATGATACCTACAGAGAAAATATTCTGGTTTTCACACTAAGGACCTTTATAGGTCCAGTTCACATATAATTTCTCACGACATACTGTACCAATGAGAGGAATGACTAGACAAAATAAGACTGTATCTATAATAACTTGTTTATCAAATCAAATGGAAAGACAACAAATTGAATTAACGGGAATTAACTCAACCTTCAGGAAGGCTCTACCTGGATTTTAACAGGCTCTTCACCTGCAGAGTGGCTCATTTAGAGAGCACTTCGCAAAGAAGCTCGTTTTTTCACAGCAATGGCACTACTTCAGCCTGACAAAGCTGCAACTGCTTAACTTCCATGCAAGCTATGGCTCCTCAGCGCTCCTAGCTCCTCTCTTCCCACTTCTTCTATTTCATGCCTTCTATATCCATCCATTATTCAAGGCAGCAGGTAGCAATAATGTGACATCCCATACCTATGTTGTAGCCATGAGTCTCCTGGACATTTGACTGAAACAGACTTCTGTCTCCCAAAAGTGTAAGCAGTACCTCCTCAACATCAGGATGAATTAATGCAGAGCCTGAGGGTAGCTTATCTACTGGTAATGTTGTTGGCACAATCAAAGAATGGCCATCAAGCTGCAGGCAGACATTCACCGTGTGCAGCATCATTTTATTTTGCTCAATATTCTGCTCACCTGAGAAAAGGAAAAGAAAGAGCAGCATGACTATTGAACAAATGCTAAAATGCACAGGTTTTCTAGACTACTCCTGTAACAGGCACATTGCACAGCAATTTGCTTCAAAAGCAATACCGCAATACCTTGTAATACTGTGAAAGAGACAGTGGGCTTTTCATGCACTGTTTTCAAATGAAAGTCTTACACAGTATTAACTTTGCATACGCAAAGAATGCAAGTGGAACCATAAGGCCCTGACTTTGATTTAAATAAGATTATGTATCAAAATGAGCCTCTGACCTGATGTTAACAGATTGTTGATAATTTCCTGTTGCAGTAGCTGATTAAATGCAGGCTGGGGAAGGTATCCCAAAATGCAAAATGAATATATAGCCCTCAGTAAATTCACATTAGAGATACTGGGGAGGTGGTTGGTCAAGACATCATTCAGAACCTCAAGGAACCTAGGAGAGTGTGGGCAGAGAAACATTGTCACTCACAAATAATTTACCAAACCAGAAACCCTTTGTTACCACTACAGTTACAAGGCCAAAAAGGACTCCAACAGCATCTTAAAAACTAATTTATTCTTGTATATGCTTTCATGGACCCAGCTGACTTCAACAGATATGAAGGTGCAGCATTCGTGAAAACTCATACCAAGATAAATTTGTGAAGTCCTTTGAGTACAATAGTGCTTTCTTGTTTTGCAATAGACTAACATAGCATCCCTTTGGAAACCACCACTATGGCACAATTATACAGCCTCTCTGTCTCTGTCTCTCTCTTTCTCACACACACAGAGGTGGGGAATGAGTAGCCCTCCAATTTGCTGCTTTCTTTGCAGCTCCCATCCTCCCACTCCACTGACTG
>JAIXND010000779.1:5866054-5917111 GCA_023646645.1 Varanus salvator macromaculatus | reverse complement strand
GAAAAAACTTCAACCCGCAGACCAGCTGATTGTCAAAACTTGGAACGCGCTTCCCGTAACATACCACACACTGCAGCGTGTGAGTATTGCTGTACTGACGTTTGGCTCTACGTATGCATGTGAGCAGTCTTTCTCACATCTAAAGAACATTAAGACCAACCTATGATCACATTTAACGGATGGAAGTCTCAACGCCTGCATGAAGCTTAACCTCACCACGTATCAACCAGACTACAAAGCCATCAGCAAAACCATGCAGCACCAGAAGTCGCATTAATGGTAAGAAGTACTTTATTCATCACTGGTTAGCAACAGCATAACAACGTTATTAAAAAGAATTCAGAGACTTATTGTACTTTAAAAGTGTTGGTCTTACATAAAATACACACATTTACCTGTATTTAGTTTTAAACATATTGTATGGCTCTCATGGAATTACATTTTAAAATATGTGGCGTTAATGGCTCTCTCAGCCAAAAAGGTTCCCGACCCCTGCACTAAGGGATGTTTGCCCCTTCTGCCCTGTTCTTCTGTACCAAAGGCATACCAAGGATTATCTGACTGTCCAGCCAGCTTTTGTGATGTCCAAAAAAAGAAGGTTAACAGGACCAAAAGCTGCACTGAACTATCACACAGCAAGACATCCAGTTAGTGCCAGTCACCTCCACATGTGGCTTGAGAACTTGTGGTGCAGCCAGGTGCTGAGGCAGACTTGGCAAGAGTTTTTGCCAGGTGAGTTGCCAGGTGAGTTGTACTCCCCAATATGTACTATAGGTTCAGTGGTCCACCTAAAGATAACCTGAGGACCCACTGCAGGTACAACAACTCCTAGAACAACCTACAGGTGGTCAAGGTAGCTTAATGCCCTCAAACCAGCCACCATGTGGTAATCAGTCTGGGTTCACATGGCATGACAACCCATTATGGGTAACAACCCACAATGGGTTGTTTTGCTTTGCAAGCCCATTTTGTAATCTGGGTTTTAAATTTTAGTTACAAAACCTGTTTGCAATGTAATAGTTGGGACCATTAAAAATACTGATGTAAACTCCTCTCTGGCTAGCAGAAGATGCCAAGCCATTCTTAGAATCCTGACTCATAATTTTTTCTGCTTCTTAGTTAATCACTCTGGTCTCTATTGTATCATGCCCATTCATTATCCTTTTTCAAATATAAAAAACAATTGGATACAAAGCTGTTGAAACCAACACTCCAAAAACAAGCACAACTCTCACCGATGGTGCATCTAGTTTATAAATTCATCAGATTTAATTTTTTTAATCTCAGATTTTAAAATTTTATAGGTTTTTACATTTAATTTTAAAAAATCAAATCTCTAAAATTTATAAACTGGATGTACTATTGCTAGTTGTTTTGGTAGTACTGTATGATGTACACTGCATTGCCTGCATATGTTAAAATCATACTGAAATGATGTGGAAAGCGTACATAACTGGACACATGTACTGCAACTTACCTATAAATCTGTCACTACAGGCATTCAGGATTGAAGAAGAGCGAAAATTTATTTCCGCTAGCACATTGAACATGAAATGAGTATTCCTATGAGTAAATCGATCCATCTGATTCAAAAGCTTCTTCTAAAATTAAACAGATTTAAATTCAACTGAAATTGAAGGTTGATGAGATACTTGCCTGCTGTCACAGGAAGAGGCAAGAGAGGTTTTTTTTAATCATTAAGCCTTTATATGAGCAGATACAATCAAATAACTAATAAGACTCAACTAGTCCAGTTTTCGTCAGGATTAAAACAGGTGTCTATAGCTGAATATTTGTTCTCAATTTCCCTTATATTACATGGGAACAGACAGCATGAAGTAACAGCTGCAACCACTTTTTTTAATTAACAAACATTCCTACCAGCACCTAGGAAAATTTCAAACCAAAGTGAGGTGAGCTAGTATGTGAGAGAAAGAGACGGCAGGGACAGAGATAATGGGCAGGAGATGGGAAGAGAAAGAAGTTTAGCTTTTCTAAACCAGCTTTCTGTTGAGGTTAAAAACTGTAGGTTCCAAGGAGTTCTTTAGATGGTTGAGGTCAGACCCCACCTCTGCTTTGAACTCAGTCTGTATGGCAGGTTATTTGTCCTTTGTGACCAGGAACTTCTCCATGGTGGCTATTTTGTCCTGACCAGTCTCTCAAATCATTAAATGGGCACCCTTTTTCAGCCCATGGTCACAGCTCTACATTGGGGACCTTATTCTAGGATAAGCGTTCAGTCAGGGGATGACTTATATACCAATTCCAATAATTAGGTACAGTGGAGAATGAAAAATTCCCATATTTTACCTCCAGTTTTGTCTTAAGGGACAGTGATGCATCTTTCCCAACAGACTTCAAAATGGTTTGCAAAATAAAAACATCTGAGATTTTTGGCAATCGTTGCTCCACAAGTAACCTAACAAGAAAGGGGATTCAATTAGCATGGAGAAAGAGTGCAAATTGGGCATAACCTCAATTGCTGTTGGGGATTTTGTATTAAACAATGGCATAAGAACTTTTAGGTGATGTATACTCTCTAGCTAAAAGGAAACACTCTTTTGAAAACATTTGGTTAACTGAAATAAACAATCACTCATTTTACAAGCCTGCTGCAGATGTAATAGCCACATACTGGAGAGGGGCCATTTTGCTGTCGGTGTCAGCAGCAACTGTCTATGGAGTTATTGCAGTTCCTGCCATCAACTTGATGCTGAGGGTCATTTATCTCATTCAAATGTGACAGGCAACACACAGGCATAAGGAGGCGTGGGATATTGGAGCACCGACTCAGTCCCCCACTACATGTAGGCTCTGCTGAGTTAGACCCATGCCTGCACAGGCTTTCCATACTGCTGAAATCAAACTTATGACTGAAGCATACCTCCTCCTTTACCCAGTCTATGATGTTGTGTCCAAAGCTGCCAACAGGGGAATTGCTATTTGAACCAGAACTCTGGAACTGAATTAAATCACCATGGTTTTGCCCTGGACCACTTTCCTCCCTACTTCAAGGCAGAAGCTGTAATAATACATAGAGAAGCTTCAATGGTTCTGGTGTCCATTCACAAATAGGGCTTAAAAATTCAGTAGCACCCGAGTTACTGAAATGGAGCTGAAGGCAGGGTTACATTTTCTCCTGCATGTGCTGCTGTGCGGAGAGCAAAAATGCTTAATTCCTAATCTCTGGCATGAACTATGCACTGGAGGAAGGGCTCCCAAATCAGAAGTTATGAGTTCAAGGTAGACTTTACCGTGTTTTCAGGTAAAAATGGCAGCAAAATGTTCTAATCCTCTCTTCATAGCTGAGAGCAGATCAGAAGAGAAGGAAGCGACCAATACTTGAGCCCAAGACAAGTTCACATAGCACTGAACTTAGCTCTGCTCAAAATTATGCAAGTGATCCTTATTTCTGAAATAGTTTTTGCTTTTATTCACAAACCAACACTATAACAAACACCCCCACCTCCACTCAATTTACATCTGACAGTGCTGCCATATTCCATTCTAAATCTGTACTGGTTTACACAAATATTCCAATCTTATGAGGCAATACTATACAAAACCTATAAAGAATCAAGGTCCTTTTCTTACAGTAGTCCAGCTTGAAGGGCTTCCACATTCTTGCATTTTTCCATTACTTGCAAAGTGCTTGCAACAACTGAGAGACTTCGGTCATTGAATTCATTGAGACGTTCCTATCCAAAACACAAGAAAATCCAAGCGTTTAGGAGACTTCTTAGCTATTTTTCAACAGTGAAACACACAAATATTCCAATCTCGCCATGAAATACCAAATCTCAAAAATTCTGTATCTCAAACACCATAAAATACTTCATCTCTCAACCAATATCTCTCATTTTTTGGCAAATGAATTTTCAATTCCAGCTTTGCAATGATTTCCTTATGGGAACTCTTATTTTGCTTGCAACCAGGTTCATCTTTGAAATATGCCATGTGGAATTGCTCTGTGCACAACATTAAAAAGTTAACAGCAGGGAAGGGCAGGTGATGTCACTGGATTTTTTGGATTTTAGCCTCCAGAAACCCCAAGCCAGCATAGCCAGTGACAAGGAATATTGGAAGCGGAAAGTCCAGATCACCTGGACTTTCTGCCCACTCCTGCTTAACAAGATACTTAGCAATACACTGTACACTAGGGCTGTGGCCTGCCATACACTCCATTACCTGTGGAGAGTAAAATTGCCAGCTAAGTGGCTAAGCCAATTCTTGACACTGTGGGGAGATCCACAACATGCAATGTCACATCACAATTCCACATTTCATAAACGACTATGACAACTGTATCCATGGCTCTCTCCTTCTCTCATCTAGCCTGAAATAGACAATGGCTCATGAACTTGAAAACTAGCGAAAAAACAAGAACCTCATGAGCATGTTTCCAATAGTACAGCCATTAGGCTATGCACTATAAAGATTGCACATGCGGCTTTCTCTTTCAGCTTTAAATCAGAAAGGGAGGGAGGTGAGATAGAAATCTGCATTAAGGCCACTCTGTGGAAATGCCTGTGGTTTATATCTTGGGAGAAGAGCACTACTATGGGTGGCATGGCTGCATGTCTCTGCTGCTCAGCCATGCTGAACGTTTTGGCTTATACTTTGTCCAAATTGGAAAACAAGGCTGGGAACCTTGAGCTCCCTATTCTACTTTGCTCCCTTTAAACCAAAATGTGTCATTTTGTAGCTCATATAAATGAGTACCTAAAAAGATCAAAGGACATCAAGAATGAAGGAGACAGAGGGGAGAAAATAGGCTTAATCATTGACATCAGTGGACCTCTAGTCATGAAATCAATAGGAATGTAAGTCCCTTTCATTCCAATGGGTCTACTCTGAGTATTATTTAACTCTACATCCAATCCAAAAACATTAAACCCTCTTTTCTCTTGTTATCTTTCTCCTGTCTCTTATATTACAAGATTTGAACACCCAAACATGGCTTTTTTTAAGGAAAGCTGGCCCAGCCAGTACCATTAATAAATGAATGAAGCACCTACAGTATGCCAAAGGCTGTAACAGATACAAGTGATTCTAGAAAGCTTATGCTAGAATGGTACAAGGCAGTTATAAACTGCTAGTTAAGGGGTCCCCAAATTTTTGAACCCATGAGCACATTTGGAAATCTGAGAAACTGCTGTGGGCACCACACAAACTGCCAGGCCAGTGGATCACCAATTTGGTGTCTACTTGTGATGCCAATGGATTTTGGGCTGCATCACAAATTTTGATTTTTGTCTATCAGATGCCACAACGTGTCTTCAGCAGGGGACTGTTCAATTTGGTGAACTGCTGACAATGCGATACAGCTAAGCCTTTTAAAATAAATATGTTTTGGCAATGTTCCACAGCTACATCTTGCTGAGGGGATGTTATTACAGAGATAAATTTTGTACTGGAACACTCTAACATTCCCTGATGTACATGGTCTTTTAAATGATTTAACTCATGGAGATTAATAAATGGTCAAAACAAATGAACTTGAGAGATAGCTATTGCAAAACTGGAAGGATAAATACCCACCTCCTACAATGTACTGAATTATGGATTTTTTAACACTTTCAGTATCTGAACAGCTGGCATGTAACAAACCTTAGTGGAAATGAGACCCATTTAAGATTACGAATAATTGCTAGAAAGCTGCATATATTTCATATGTATTCATACAAATCCATGTACATACATAAAAAGACATGTAGTACCTGTGGGCCCCATGCTGGAGGCACTCAGTTATGAGACTCAATACAACACGCTTACAAAGAGTGTGAGATAAGATTAGGAGAAGAACAAGTTATATTCTGCAATTCTACCAAACCATGAAAATCCTATTTTCCTGTATTGATGCATTTTATCTTTTATTTTGGATTTCAGTATATAGAAATTATTCTTTTTTAAGCACTGGATATTTTTTGAAATGTTTATATCTAAATATTTAACAATTTTACAAATCTTAACTCCTTCCTTCTCTTATTAGTTAAACATCATCATTTTGGATTTATCCCAGTTAACTTGTAGACCCGTTATCTCTCCAAATTCTGCTAAATGAATTTTACTCTAATCCATAACTTTGGGTGGGTCCTTAATTGTTAGTAATATCTCATCAGCAAATAAAAATCTTAATTTTGTTTTTAAATCCAATACCTTTTATAGTATCATCATTTCTTATACTATTTGCTAATAATTCTATAACTAAAGCAAACAATATCAGAGAAAGAGAGCATCCTTGTCTAGTACCTCAGCCTAAGGGTATTTGTTCTGTTAAACCATCATTAACTATCACCACTGCAAAATTTTCTGAATGTAGTTGATTTGTTATACTTTTAAATAATGAACCAAATCCTAATATCTCTATCAACATATTTATTGTGGACCATTCCACACAATCAAAAGCCTTAACAAATTGCATCTTAAGTGATCTTATGCAAGCTATTCATTCTCAGCTGTAGAGTACCACCTGCAATATGGGGATAATAAAACTGACCTATTTTACATGAATAACAAGACTATGTATATAAAGTATTTGAATAATGAAAGCACTATACAAATGCTCATTATTGATGGTTAAATGCCAAATAGTACTCAATCATTATTTTAACTTAATTAGGGTTCTCCTGCCATGCCCATATATATGGAACCACTTGCAATTCTGAGGTTCTACGTACTACATTCTTTTAACTACAACTGCAAAGATTTCGTCTTACCTGGCAAACCCTAAGCAAGGTCTGGACCAAAAGGGTATTCTGTGGAACTCCTAGTCTCACCACAGCAAGCATGCTCTGTGCCACATCATCAGGCCACATGTATTTGGCTTCGTTCATCAAGCGCTGACAGAGTAGACTAAACTGAGGATGTTGAAACATCAGCTTTCTCTCATAAAATCTCTGGTCTTCTGAGAGTTTTTTTGTAAGCATCCACATACTGACAATGCAATTACTGCTATACTTCAGAGAGAATGGATGTTTCTTAATGAGGTCAAGTACATCACAGGGAGATAGACACTTTCTGAGGTCATTAAAAAACAGTTGGTCTGGGCTCATTTCAACTTCTTCTTTAACAGCACTTTGGTCTTCATTTGGGGAGACAGCGAAATCAGATGGAAGTTGGGTGGGTTTGATAAGCACTGGTTCAGGCCCCTGCGCATGCTCATTTAATAGTTCATTAGTAGCCTTCTGTTTATCTGCGTTGACTTCCTCTACATTACAAGGGAGGATATCTTCAGAAGAAAACCTAACAAATGATTGAAGCCCAGGAGAAGAAACATACCACAGGAATTGCCAGGGGTAAATACTTTTCACAGCATTTACAGGTCCATTGATTCCAAATGCAAGCATGGGCACTGCAGTTCTAGAAGAAGATCCCCATGCATAATGGCAGGCTTGTAACTTTCTCACTGTCCTTATTAAAAAATCCAGTTTCCTATTCATTTTGCGTTTAGCACTTTACACTGAGGCGTTCATGAAAAAACAGCTTCCAAAAAGCTCTTGGAGCATAAAATAAGCAGGCCAGAACAGGGTCACATAGGTTACCTGTTAAATTATTCAAAATGGCAATTCTATTAACATTATGCATACACTTGTAACTTTATATGTAAATATACAAGCATATGTTTGACACTGAGTAACTGGAACAGATCAGTCTAAGAAACACACTGTATAGTGAAATCAAAAATTAACAGGTTGAATCTATTTCCCAACACAGAGCAATGTCCTAACTATAAGTATTGACATGATCACAGGAGAACAGAAAACTGGCAGGAAGACTGAGTTTACTTGGGCCCAGACCTCAAAAATTATTATTTATTACATTTCTATACCACCCATAGCTGATACCCTCTGGGTGGTTTACAACGAAGTATAAAAACAATAAAATACAATAGATAAAAACATTAAGAATTAAAAATTAATTTAAAACATAAAGAACTTTAAAAGACAATCAAGAGAAAAATGACCTGGCTAATTGTATTGGGCCCCTGAATGATGAGGGAGATCTTTAAAGGCCTCTGAAAAGATGGCTCTCTTAACCTGGCACCAAAAAGACAGAAAATTTGGCTTAAATAGGCCGCAGCAGGGAGGTTGTTCTAAAGTTGAGGGGTCACCACTGAAAAGGCCCTCCCCCAGTTGCCACCCTCCAAGCCTCTTGAGGGGTTGGAGCCCAGAAGACTGCAGAGGCTAAGCATAGAGTCCAAGTAGATGGGGGTTGGGAGAGGTGCTCCAACAGGTACTCTGGGTTCCAAGTCATGTAGATGACTTGCATTGAGACTGGAAGCATACAGGCAGCCAATGCAGGGAGGCCAGAACTGCTGCATTCTGCACCAGCTGCAGCTTTAGAACTGTGTTAGATATACACTCATACACAACTAGATGCAGATGAACTAATTTCAACACCCTGGGAATGTTGTCAGGAAGCCTCAGTCATGTTTTAGTCAATTCTGTATACAATGGCGTGTGGTGGTGAAGTAGGTGTTTCTTGTTGTGTTATGTAACTACTCAGTAAATTGATATTTTTAATAATATTAAGTTAATTATTGCTGCATAATATGAGCTCAGGCTAATCCTTCTTTCCATTTTCTCTTTCTCCATCTTTTCACAGTGTTGTACATTAAAATACCCAACTTAAAGGTTCACAACAACAGGAAACGTGTGACATGTTCTCTTTCATAAACTTTGGGGTCAGCTAATGAAATTGATTTGACAGTAGAATCAGAATGATAAAAATGGAAATCCTTCACACAGCTCATAACTGACTTATACAATTTGCTGCAGCAAAATGAAGTGACAGTCAACAGCTTAGCCTGTTTTAATGGGGATTAGACAAATCTACAGATAGATCTGGCAACGACTGTGGGAGCTGGCTAATGAGGCTTTTATTTTTCCATTGTCCAGCCTCGTTTACAGAGGCTTATGGCATATATTGACATCATCTTTTACTCATATTCCCCCTTCCATTCCCTCACTACATAAAAAGGACTAAGGAGAAAAAGATGTGAGGGTGTGGAATGTGCAGTGCCTTCTAGTTACTAGCATTAAGAACTCTCTGCCTGGAGGTCATTTACCAGTTGTGGTAAAATCTCCATGCTAAGGCCATGTGGCTCTACTTCTGGAGGGAGTCCGGAGGAGCGGGGGTTCTAAGAGAAACTGTAGCTGATCACTGTTATAAACAGGATGCTGGCTCTTTGGTTAGATCGAGGAAGTCAGCCTTCCCCAAGCTAGTGTCGTCCAAAAATTTTGAATATAATTCCCATCATTCCCGACTGCTCGATAGGGTGTCAGGTTGGGAAAGGCCGCAGTACGACTTCTAGTACGTGAATCTCACAAAAAGGCGACTTGAACAGCGATCCCACAGAACGTTTCTCGGAAGAAGGTGATGAAGGGACGAGAAGCCCTTACACCTCCATGGGAACCATGCCGGGTCCCCGCAAGTGCGTACCCCTCGCTCCCTGCGCCCAGGTCACCTACCGGCCGCTCTCCTCGTGCAGCCATGCCTCGGGGGCCGCCATTACGAGACTGGCACGTGACCCATGCGACGGACGCTTCAGTCATCGTATGGGTGCCTGCAAGGGGCAAAATACCTTGCTTCTTGTTTACGCAGCGTGCGCTGGGTTGCATAGCAACCGTCCCTGAGCAGCTCTTCCGCGAGAGAGGACGTGGGCGCGGCGGGGCAGGTTTGATGGCCAAGTTCGTGCTGGCAGGTGAGGCGCAGGTGCCGTTCAGGAACTCTTCACGTACCCTCCAAATCTCAGTTTGTCGAGCTTCGTGGGGCTGGTCCACAGTGCTCTGGAGTATATGTAGAGCTTCCTCCCCTTGTTCTCCTTCATGGATCACTGCCTTGTCGTAGCGAAGGGACTTGCGTAGCTCAATGAAGCTATGGTCTATGCCGTGCAGGGCCACCCAAGACGGACAGGTCATAGCAGAGAGCTGTGACAAAACGTGATCCACTGGAGAAGGAAATGGCAACCCACTCCAGTATCTTTGCCATGAAAACCCCATGGACAGTACCAAAAGGCAAAAAGATATGACGCCAGAAGATATGACGCCTCAGGTCGGATGGTGTCCAATATGCTACTGGGGAAGAGCAGAGGGCTAGTACTAGTAGCACCAGAAAGAATGAAGCGACTGGGTCAAAGCCAAAAGGACACTCAGTTGCTGATGTCTGGTGGTGAAAGGCGAGTCCAATGCTGTGAAGAACAATACTGCATAGGAACCTGGAATGTAAGATCCATGAATCAAGGCAAGCTGGATGTGGTCAAACAAGCGATGACAAGACTGAAAATTGACATCTTAGGAATAAGTGAACCAAAATGGACAGGAATGGGTGAATTTAATTCAGATGACCATCAGGTATACTACTGTAGGCAAGAATCCCTTAGAAGGAATGGAGGAGCCTTCATAGTCAATAAAAGAGTAGGAAAAGCAGTACTGGGATACAATCTCCAAAATGACAGAATGATCTCAGTTCAAATCCAAGGCAAACCATTCAACATCACAGTAGTCCAAGTCTCTGCCCCAACCACTGGTGCTGAAGAGGCTGAAGTTGACTGGTTCTATGAAGGCCTACAACACCTTCTAGAATTGACACCAAAAAATGATGTCCTTATCATCATGGGGGATTGGAATGCTAAAGTAGGAAGCCAAAAGATAACCAGAATAACAGGCAAGTTTGGCCTTGGAGTACAAAAAGGAAGCAGGGCACAGGCTGGTAGAAATTTATTTATTTATTTATTTATATTTAACATATTTGTATGCCGCCCCCTTGCAAACAAGCCTTGGGGCGGCTAACAACATAAGAAAATACAATTTAAAAACCATACACAATTTAAAACTGGCCCATCTTGAAGTCTAAAAATAAAAATATATAAATATAACAAATAACAATATAAAATTAATAATTTAACAATTAAAATATTTCTTAAATAAAAAGGTCTTCGCCTGGCGCCAAAAAGCAAATAATGACAGCGCCAGGCAAGCCTCTCTGGGGAGCGCATTCCATAGGTGGAGCGCCACCACAGAGAAAGCCCTCCTCCGGGTACTCACTCTCATTTCTCTCACAGAGGGTTCCTCGAGGAGGGCATCGGCTGCTGATCGTAGGGGGCAGGAGGGCATATATGGTCGCAGGCGCTCCTTTAGGTAACCAGGACCCAAGCCATTAAGGGCTTTATAGGTAAGAACCAACACCTTGAATTGGGCCCGGACTTCAGTGGGGAGCCAGTGTAGCTGATGGAGAACTGGGGTGATATGAGAACCATTCCCAGTCCCCGTCAGCACCCTGGCAGCTCTGTTTTGTACCAATTGAAGTATCCGGACCATCTTCAAGGGTAGCCCCACGTAGAGCGCATTAAAGAAATCTAACTGGGAAGTCACCAACGCATGTGTCACTGTTGCCAGGCAGTCAAATTCCAGGAAGGGATGCAGCTGATGGATCAGCCGAAGCTGATGGAAAGCACTCCTCGCCACTGCTGACACTTGGGCTACCAAGATCAGCTCCAGGTCGATGAGCACTCCTAGGCTGCGGACCCCATCTTTCAGAGGGAGTGCAACCCCATTTAAGACTAGAGTCAGGTCCCCCACTCCGAAGCCCGACCCACCCACCAACAGGACCTCTGTCTTGTCAGGACTGAGCCTCGGTTTATTGGCCCTCATCCAGCTCATTACCTCGGCCAGGCACCGGTTCAGCACAGCCACTGCCTCACCTGGATCAGTGGAGTACAAGAGGTAGAGCTGGGTAACATCAGCGTACTGATGATTCCGCAGCCCACACCTCCTGATGACCTCTCCCAGTGGTTTCATGTAGATGTTAAAGAGCAAAGGGGACAGAATGGAACCCTGCGGAACTCTATGGCATAGCTACCATGGCGCAGAGCCATAGTCCCCCAGCACCACCTTCTGGAAACGGCCATTGAGGTAGGAGCGGAACCACTGCAAAGCAGTACCTTCAACCCCAAGTCCCACCAGCCTATCCAGAAGGATACCATGGTCGATGGTATCGAAAGCCGCCGAGAGGTCCAGGAGAACCAACAGGGACGCACTCCCCCTGTCCGTCTCCCTGCACAGGTCATCATACAGGGTGACCAAGGCAGATTCAGTGCCAAAGCCGGGTCTGACACCGGACTGAAATGGGTCTAGATAATCAGTTTCATCCAAGAGTGCCTGGAGTTGTCCCGCCACCACCTGCTCCAGCACCTTGCCCAGAAACGGGATGTTGGCCACCTGTCTATAATTGGTGACCACCTCTGGATCCAGGGAAGCCTTCTTTAGGACTGGCCGGACTACCGCCTCCTTTAAAGGGGCAGGTACCCGACTGTCTTTTAAAGAGGCGTTGACCACCTCCAAGATCCAGGGCACAATCCTGTCCTTGGCGCTCTTTAATAGCCAAGATGGGTACGGGTCCAGTAAACAGGTGGTTGAGCGTACCGATCCAATCACCTTGTCCACATCATCAGGCCACAAAAACTGAAATTCATCCATTAATGGGGGACAAGCCGTCACGGTTGGCCCCTCCCCAAGAGAATTTGTGTCAACAGTGGAGTCCAGCTCGTGACGAATCTGAGCAACTTTCTCCCTGAAATGCATGGCAAAGTCGTCACAACGGGCTTTCGAGGGCGACACCAGATCTTTATTGGGGCCAGGTTTAATCAGCCCCTGAACCACCTGAAAGATCTCTGCTGAACGGCATTGTGAGGAGGCAATGGACGCGGAGAAGAATCTCTTTTTTGCCGCCCTTACCGCCACAGCATAGGCCCGATAATGGGCTCTAAGATGTGCTCGGTTGGATTCGTCCCGTGATTTCCTCCACCTACGCTCTAGCCATCTACCAACCCGCTTCATCGCCTGTAATTCAGATGTATACCACGGGGATGAACGGGCTCTGCCCGGTTGGAGAGGTCACTTAGGAGCAATCGTGTCAATAGCCCTGGTCATCTCCCCATTCCATATATCGACCAGGGCATCAACAGGAGCACCAGCCTTGTCAACCGGAAAATCCCCCAGAGCCCTCAGGAATCCATCCAGATCCATCCGACTCCGGGGGCGGACCATCACAATCTGGTCCACACCCTTACAGAGGAGGAGGCCACTTTTGAGCTCAAACCTCACGAGGGAGTGATCTGACCATGACAGGGGCGTCAAACGTAAATTCTTCACCCTCAGATCACCCTCTTCCTGACCCGTTGAGAAAACCAGGTCCAGAGTGTGTCCACGTTCATGAGTCAGGCCACATGTTGAGACAGTCCCATGGCCATCATGGCAGCCATAAAGTCCACAGCCGCCCCACAAAGGTCAGTCTCGGCATGGAGATTGAAGTCCCCCAGGACCAACATCCTGGGGGTCTTCAACACCAAGTCCGGGACGACCTCCGTCAGCTCAGGTAGGGAGTCTGTTGGGCAGCAGGGTGCACAGTACACCAACAGAATCCCCAATCAGTCTCGGTCGCCCAACACCAAGTGGAGACACTCCAGCCCCGGTCTCGAGGGGACAGGAATGCCTGTGAGGGAAAAGGAAGCTCGATAAACTAAAGCAACCCCCCCTCCCCTCCCCTCCCCTCCCCTCCGGGTGTGGATGGTGCTGGACTAGGTACCCGGGTGGGCACAGTTCTGAGAGGGCAACATCTCCCCCCTCCCCTGCCCAGGTCTCGGTGATACAGGCCAGGTCGGCCCTCTCATCCACAATCGAGTCGTGGATGAGGGTAGCTTTATTGTGGACCGACCTGGTGTTAAGCAACAGCATCGTCAGGCCTGTGGGGCATTTGATGAGGCTACCTGGCACCCGCCGGTTGGGGGAATAACCAGAAGGAGGGACAGGTGTTAACCATCTGTCCCGCCTTCTCCTAGGCAGGACCATTAAGCCCCCACTGCCGTAGCGACCATTGCCCATCACCACCCCTATGGTGGCCCCCACGCGCTACCCAGGCAAACATTCCTACCCTGACCTGAGATGGGCCCCTAAAAACAAGTTAAAAACGTTAAAACAACTAAAAGCTTCCACCCACCGTCTGACCTCACAAAAACTCGGCCCTCAAGAACTCGGCCAGGGCCCCTGGCCAGCCCAGCCCCCAAGTGGCCCCAACTGCCCTAATGGCGACCGCCCTTAGGCCGTCGCCCTGAGGCCGCCGCCCCAGGCACAGCTGGGGCTTTGAGGCCTCTCAGGCCTCTCAGCCAGCACCCACTTCCGGCCACCTCCGGCCTCGGCCTCATCCCGCCCCACCCTCCTCGGCATGCCTGCCACTCACGGCTTGAGGGGGCGGGCGCGGAGCGAGGGCCTCAGCGCTGGTGGGTGCCGGTGGGTGGGTGCTGCTGTGGCAGCCCGGTCTCCGGCACGGTGGTTGCGGTGGTCGGCGTCCCAGTCTCCGGCGTGATGTTCGGCGGTTGGCGGCCCAGTTCCCGGCGCGGATGGTTGGCAGCCCGGCTCGGTCTGGCTCTCCAGCGCGGCGGTGGTAAGGCGCGGGGGTGCGGCGGTAGAAAAGCCGCTCCTGCTGGCCCCCCAGGTGCGGCCGGGACTTTGAGACCTCTCAGGCCTCTCAGCCGGCGCCCACTTCCGGCCACCTCCAGCCTCAGCCTTGTCCCGCCCTGCCCTCCTTGGCGCGCCTGCCACTCACAGCTCAAAGGGGCGGGCGTGGAGCAGGGGCCTTGGCACTGGTGGGTGCCAGTGGGTGGGTGCTGCGGCGGCGTCCCGGTCTCCGGCGCAATGGTCGGCAGTCAGCGGCCCAGTTCCTGGCACGGATGGTCGGCAGCCCGGCCCGGTCCGGCCCTCCGGTGCGGCGGTGGTAAGGCATGGGGGTGCGGCGGTAGAAAATTTTGTCAAGAGAATACGATGGTCATAGCAAACACTCTTTTCCAACAACCCAAGAGACGACTCTACACATGGACATCACCAGACGGTCAACACAGAAATCAGATTGAGTATGTGTTCTGCAGCCAAAGATGGAGAAGCTCTATACAGTCAGTAAAAACTAGACCAGGAGCTGACTGTGGCTCAGATCATGAGCTTCTGGTTGCAAAATTTAGGCTTAAGTTGAAGAAAGTAGGGAAAAGCAGTAGGCCACTCAGGTATGAGTTAAATCATATCACTGATGAATATACAGTAGAGGTGACAAATAGATTTAAGGAATTAGATCTGATAGACAGAGTGCCTGAAGAACTATGGATGGAGGTTTGCAACATTGTACAACAGGTAGCAACTAAAACCATCCCAAAGAAAAAGAAATGCAAGAAAGCAAAATGGCTAAGGAAGCTTTACAAATAGCTGAGAAAAGAAGGGAAGCGAAAGGCAAGGGAGAAAAGGAAAGATACAGCCAATTGAATGCAGAATTCCAGAGAATAGCTAGAAGAGAGAAGAATGCCTTCTTAAATGAACAGTGCAAAGAAATAGAAGAAAACAATAGAATAGGGAGAACCAGAGATCTCTTCAAGAAAATTGGAGCTATGAAGGGAACGTCTCATAGGACCAAAAAGGCAGGGACCTAACAGAGGCAGAAGAGATTAAGAAGAGATGGCAAGATTACACAGAGGAACTATACAAGAAAGCGCTTAACATACCTGATAACCACGATGGGGTGGTCACTGACCTCGAGCCAGACATCCTGGAATGTGAAGTCAAATGGGTCTTAGGAAGTCTGAGCAACAACAAAGCTAGTGGAGGTGACAGTATTCCAGCTGAGCTATTCAAAATCTTAAAAGACGATGCAGTAAAAGTGCTACACTCAATATGACAGCAAATTTGGAAAACTCAACAGTGGCCACAAGATTGGAAAAGGTCAGTTTACATTCCCATCCCAAAGAAGGGCAATTCCAAAGAATGTTCAAATTACTGCACCATTGCACTCATTTCACATGCTAGCAAAGTGATGCTCAAAATCCTACAAGCTAGGCTCCAGCAGTATGTGGACCAAGAACTATCAGAAGTACAGGCAGGATTTCGAAGAGGGAGAGGAACTAGAAAACAAATTGCCAACATATACTGGATCATGGAGAAAGCTAGGGAGTTCCAGAAAAACATCTGCTTCATTGACTATGCTAAAGCCTTTGATTATGTGGATCACAACAACTTGTGGCAAGTTCTTAAAGAGATGGGAGTACCAGACCATGTTATTTGTCTCTTGAGAAACCTATATGCGGGTCAAGAAGCAACAGTGAGAACTGGACATGGAACCACTGATTGGTTCAAAATTGAGGAAGGAGTTTGGCAAGGCTGTATACTGTCACCCTGCCTATTTAACTTATATGCAGAGCACATCATGAGAAAGGCGGAACTAGATGAATCACCAGTTCGAATTAAGATTGCTGGGAGACATATCAACAACCTCAGATATCCAGATGATACCACTCTCATGGCAGAAAGTGAAGAGGAACTAAAGAGCCTCTTGATGTGGGTGAAGGAGGAGAGCGCAAAAGTTGGCTTGAAACTCAACATCAAGAAACCTAAGATCATAGCATCCGGTCCTCTCACTTTCTGGCAAATAGATGGGGAAGAAATGGAGGTAGTGAGAGATTTTATCTTCCTGGGCTCCAAGATCACCACAGATGGGGACTTCAGCCAAGAAATTAAAAGATGCTTCCTCCTGGGGAGGAGAGCTAAGGCAAATCTAGACTGCATACTAAAAAGCAGAGACATCACCCTGCCAACAAAAGTGCGTATAGTCAAGGCTATGGTTTTCCCAGTTGCAATGTATGGCTGTGAAAGCTGGACCATAAGGAAGGCTGAGTGCCCAAGGATTGAGGCCTTTGAATTGTGGTGCTGGAGAAGACTCCTGCGAGTCTCCTGAACTGCAAGGCTATCAAACCGGTCAGTCCTAGAGGAGATCCACCCTGACTGCTCTTTAGAAGGCCAGTTCCTGAAGATGAAACTCAAATACTTTGGCCACCTAATGAGAAGGAAGGACTCCCTGGAGAAGAGTCTAGTGCTGGGAACAATAGATGGCAAAAGAAGAAGGGGACGGCAGAAGCTGAGGTGGCTAGATGGAGTCACTGAGGCGATTGGTGTGAGCTTGAGTGGACTCCGGGGGATGGTGGAGGACAGGAAGGCCTGGAGGAATGTTGTCCATGGGGTCATGATGGGTCAGACACGACTTCACGACCAACAACAACAACTCCCCTTGCTAAATATCTTGAATTTGAAAGGGGGATGAAATACCCGATTCATTTGGGGAAGGGAGGGTTGTTTCAGCAGCTCTGATGATAGCAATAAAATCAAATTGTTATTTCATTTTATTTAAAGTATTTGAATGCCACTCCTTAGCCCTTGCAGTCTGAAAAGACACAACACACAAGGAAAGGTGACGGGGTGGGAAAAGGAAAAAATAGATATGAGTAGGGCTGGTAGAATGGCCTTTCTTCACCTCTTATCTACTAGTGAAGGCAGCAAAGCTGGAGTAGACCCCTGTGATTCTGACTCATTCTGTTTTTTTCTCCCTCTCCATGCATTGAATACTGTTAATGACAGTACAAGATCCTCCTGTACTAATGACTTGCATAGGGCAACTGTGGCATTCGCTACAATAAAACCACTAACTTCTGTTTGCTGCACAAACGTATCTCAGTCCATCTTATTGGACACCTACCATCTTTTGAGTTTAAGGCACATAACAAGAGCCTTGCTGGATTGGACTGTGCAGACATTCAAATAGAGGACTGCTAATTCTACCAATTAGAAAGCATTTTGCAGCTTATCTACCTTTCCTTCCCTAACGGACTTTATCTGGTAAGAAAAGGCTGGCAGAAGCCATGAGAAATGCAAGGAAATGACAATAGGGAGATATCATTTTCTGGACCCTTACAAAATTCTGCGAAGCTGTTATGATTATTCTTTCCTTTCCGTCGGAAGAGAAAAATATTTCAGGCATGCAGAGAGTTCTTTTTAAAACTTTATTGCAATGAAGGGAACAGGAAAAAAATGGTTTCCTTCCCATTTTCCTGTTCACCTGAGCACATGCTCACCTCCCCCTTTTGAACCCTGCTCCTGGTCGCTTGTTCCCTCCTCCTTTCCCCTAATTGGCTAATAGGGCACTGAGAGTTTGCACTCTTTCCACCCACCTGCTCTGCGCTGCCCCAACACCGGCCCTTCTTCCCAATCCAGCCCTGCCCCTGGTGGGCTACAATAGGCTCATTTTGTTCTGCCCAGCTTGTCAATAAACAATCAGGAAGTATTTGGCCCTCCTGCCTACATGCCTGTTTCCCCATACCTTGTGCTATCTGATTTTAGCCCCTCCTCTCCTTTGGGCTAAGTAATTTTCTTTGTTACCTTTTCAAATCTCTCTCCACCCTTGTTTCAAATCATCCTTTCACCTATCAAAGCCAAGGCAATGGCATAATAAAAGCTCCTTAAAAGAACATCCTTCAAAAATTTGCCTTTTAACACAATGTATATCAATGGTTATCACTACATCTTATGGTAGGAAATTGCATGATGTAGTTCAACAACACATCCCATGGTGGAGCATAGATGCTGCATTGTTGCTCTGTCCTGATTATCACCCTTTTTTGCACTTAAGCATTTTTAAAATGTTAGCTAGAATCCTTTGCTATCACACTCATGAATGTGTATATATTTTTCATTAACCATTTAATTTTCAGGTAGGGCAGACTGCCCCTACTATGCTAAAGCAGAACTCCTAGCCGACTACCTGGAGAAAAATTTGCCTAACTTCAGGATACACAAGATTACTCAACATCCTGATAACTGGGAGGTAAAAGATTTCATTCTGGTTTAGTACTTCAGGGATTCCCAAAGGAATAACCTTCAGAAGCATCTTTTCAGGTGGCCAAAGAGACTTTTGGTGAAAACCTCTATACTGAGTGCATGGTCCTTTGGATCCTGACTATTGGACTTGATTGCTTATATAATTGTTTTAGGTCAAATATCAGGTATGTGGGAGCAGAAGAAATAAGGTGTGGGGGAATCAGCAATGGCTTTTTATTTCTCTAGTACACAAACTGGATCATTATGAATATAAGTGGAGAAGCACAGGCATACAGCTAATTGTGAGCATAGCACCTATATTGACCCTTGCAGGGATAACTTTGCCTTCCTTTTCCCTGCTTTGCCTTGCTTTCTTTTGAAAGAATTCTAACTCAGCCTTGGCAGGGTTGGGAGATCTAGGAGCTGCTGAGCAAAAAAAAAAAAAAAAGTGTCAAATATTGTTCACTACTGGGTACATCTGTATATTTATCAAGTGTGCTTCTACTGATGTGCCACTGAAAGGCCTGATGGCTAAAGAACTCCTCCCCACACTCACTTCACCCTCTAGTGAGAAGTGTCAGAATCTAAGATATTTATAAATCTGTCACAGGAATAAGTTCAGCCTTTGTTTTTCTGCTAAAAGGCAGACATTGTGCTAGTAGTTACTGGGCCACACTGATCTCCTCACATATTCAGCCACAAGAATCTTCTTCCTTATTGCAGCTTCCATTTCTAATGTGCTTGCTTAGATATAGGAGTGCATTACAATTGCCACTGAACTGAAAACCTTTTCCTAAAACATCCTAACTAACACTATCTGAATGGCCACATGACAGATCAAGATCTCAGTTCCAACCTTGGAAATATGTTTTATAGTTGGCTCTGGACTCTAACCACAGAGCACCTTCCCTCTTCTTTGTAGCTGGCATGATTCTTTAGATGCTGGCGCAGAAACAGATCATTCCAGGGGGAAGGGAGGAGTTAGGCTCTACCAGGATAAAAGGAATGCTTAGTCTCTCCTCCTTGTGAGCAGGGGCTAAATATATAATTGGCCCAAATACTGATCTCCCTTTCTCAAGGGCAAGCTCTTTGTAAATCGGGTTCTTCCTTGTGTGAGTATGACTCACTGGTAGACCACATGCTTTGCAAGCAGAAGGTCTTGAGTTCAATCCCCAGCATCTCCAGGTAGGGCTCCAAAAATTGCTCTCTGAAATCCCAGAGAGCTAATTTTTGCCATTCAGTGTTGACAATACTGAATGGTCTCACTCAGTGTAAAGCACCTTCCTATGTTCCTATGCGTTTTGCAACATTTTGAATATCAACTTATACTGTACAACTGGTGCAAGTGTGATCTTGATTGAAGTTTGCTGGCAGGGAAGATGTACATGATCATGGGTGTCGAGTGGGGAGATGGCCGCAATCATGCTGGGGGGTGGGGGGAGATGGCCGAGATGGCGCCTGTCTCTCCCTCCCCCAGCGTGCCCTGTTCGCGCCCATCTCTCCCTCCCCCAGTGCACCCGCGATTGCACCCGTCTCTCCCCCCACCAGCGCGCCTGGATGACAGGCACGTGCAGGGATGATGGGCACGATCTCGGTCGTGCTGGGGGTGAGGTGGGGAGATGACTGTGCTTGTGCTCGGGGGCGGGGGGGTGAGATGGCCACGATCTTTGTCATTCTTTGTTACTTTGCTTCACATTTTGTTGATTCAAAAAATGGTTACAGAACAGATTAACCTTATTTACATTGAACCTTATGGGGAAATTTAACTTGGATCATGACCAATTTGGGTCACGACCAGAGTCCTGGAATGGATTAAGTTCGTGAGCCAAGATACCACTGTACTGAGACCTTAGTTAAATATGAAGCGAAAGAGTTTAGATGTATCATCTTGGGAAACTGAAGCACTGCCTTGAACATTACCTTGACAACTTTTTCAGGATTCACTACATTACATTACATGTCATGCTTCATTTGGGGGTTTTTGCTTTTAGACATGGTTGCAGGAGATCTGTGAGAAAAATGGATGGAAACATACGCACTCTCCAATTATTTGGAGGGAATTGTTGGACCGGGGAGGAAAGGGCCTTCTTCTCGGAGGATACAATGATTTCCAAGAACATGCTCAGGTAAACATTTGCCTTCAGGATTTTCTGTGTTTCTTCTTTCCTTATTATTTGTCTTGTCTTCACATTTAGCTTGTTTTCAGCATCTGTTTATTCTTGGATCTCAACAAAAGTCTGCAATCAGAAAATTTACTTATTAAGGTTAAGGGTGTGGAAATGTAAGTAATTTGGTGATGAGGAAATTTTTCCTAACTGTAGGAATTGGAGAATTCTGAAGCTGGATAATTAAAATCTAAAGAAGCCTGCACTGGAAAGGCCTGGCCTAGATCACAGATAGGAGCATGGATTAGGGGTTTCTGACTACTAGTGGGTTTTTTTAGGGCTTGTTATTATGTTTTAGATTTATGTGCCACCTTTTTCTTCTTTTCTTTGTTTAAGAACTCAGAGCAGCTTACATCATTCTCCTCCAATTCTTCTCCACTCAGTTAGCTGGTAGAAATCATGAGGAACTATAAGAATTGAAATAGAAAATAGATTAGATCATATATAATCATCCTGGATGTATTGCATGTACAAATCAGAAACCAAATGAATACAATAGATATCCATGCACAGGACTTGAGGAGTTGTGAAATTAACTAAAACTCCCACTTAGCGTCTAAACAGATGTTGCCGTTCATGGAAGGCCTGGTGTGCATTGGGGTGTGTTTGGACCTGAATAAACTAGGATTCAAGGGAGCTGTTGTAGTTGGGACCAGGTGAATTGGAGTCCTCTGACTTTCTGAAAAGCAGAAGTGAAAAAGGCAAAGGAGAGGTCAATTGCTATTCAAGGAAAGAAAATTGCTCACAGCAGAGAGTGTGCAATAGCTGTTCCTTGCACCAAATCAGCATGGTGAAAAGGGAGAGTCTAGGGAGGCTGGAACAGTTAACTTCAGAATACTCATGCCAGTTTCCAGTGCCTTGTATGGCATGTCCTCTTCATTCGTATTTCCTGTTTAAGCTGTAGGTTCACAGAGACAATAAATGACCTTTTACCCAAAAGCTGCTTCCAACAGACTGAATTTACACATACAGGGAAAGTGGGTCAAAGAGTGGAAATTACCACTTGTAGGGAAAGGACCTCCAGAAAGTATAGCAGAATTGAAAGATAGCTTTGCTAGGTTCCATTGTATTGTCTTGAAGGTGCCAATCACAGGAGAGGCGAGGGCCAGGGCATGGCCGCCCACCACCACTGGGAAGACATGGCGGTGGGTGATTGTTGTTGGGGACTCCCTGCTGAGGGGCACTGAGGCGGCAGTGTGCTGCCCCAACCTGGAGACAAGGGAGGTTTGCTGCCTGCCAGGCACACGCATCCAGCATGTGAAGGACAGAGTGGAGCGTCTTGTTTGCTCCGGGGGTCACCAGCCGCTCCTGGTGATCCATGTGGGCACAAATGACATGGCCAGGCAGGGTGTGGTCGGGATCACCAGGGACTTCGAGGCCTTGGGGAAGAAACTCAGGGAGCTGAAGGCCCAAGTGGCCTTCTCGTCAATCTTTTTTTTTTTTTAATAAATTTTTTATTAAAATTTTAAACTAACACTAAAAACATCAAACATCACATACATCGGATTACTGGGTCAACGTCCTACTACATATTTTTTAACATTCTAAAGTCAAATTCAAATCAATTTATAATAATTTAAAAACATCTCTAAGTTTATGCCAAGTCCCGTTTCTCCTGCCAATTATAGAAAGAATCCCAAGTTCGATAGAAGTCAGTATCCTTTCTCCTTCAGTCAATCTATCCATTTCTGCGCAGTCCAAGATCTTTCTTACAATCAGTCCATCAGTGGACAGCTCCTCACTTTCCAATATTGAGCAAATGCAATCCTCGCCGATGTAATTAGGTGCAGCATCAGATACATTTCCTGTCTGTTAACATATTCCGGTATGATGCCTAACAAGAAAAGTTCGGGTTTAAAAGCAAAGGGTTTTTGTAATACTTCATCCATCCATCTATGTATTTTAATCCAATATTTTTTTGCCTTATCACAAGTCCACCACATATGATAAAAAGTACCCACTTTATGTTTACATTTCCAACATCTATTTGACATATTTGGAAACATCTTAGCTAATTGACTTGGTGACAAATATCATCTATAGAACATTTTATATACATTTTCTTTATACGAAGTTGCTAATGTTACCTTAATGTTTCTTTCCCATAGTTTTTGCCACTTTTCTAGTTCAACATTAAATCCAAAGTTTTGTGCCCATGTTATCATAGTTTCCTTAACCTGTTCCCCTTCCATTTTCCTGTCAAGTAAAAAATCATATAGTCTTTTGATAATTTTCTCCTCTGTTTTAAGCATCACTTGATCAAACTCTGTTAGGTCTTTGTAGAACCCCCATGCTTTACAGTCTTTAGCATATCTCAATTGCATCTGCACCTTATACCACCAGGAAATATTAAGTCCCTCTTCTTGTATTTCTTGCTCCAGTTTCAGGCCACCGTCCTTATCCAAGATATTGTCATATCTTATGATCTTTTCAAAGTTGAATACATTTGGATATACAAAAGCTTCCATAGGTGAAAGCCATCTTGGTAATTTATTATACAGTTTTAGCTTTAGTTTTTCCCAGACTGACATTAAAGGGAGGGAGGGATAAAATTATATGTAATATTGTTTTAAAGTATTGTTTATTGAATTGTATTTTAATTCTGTTGTAAGCTGCCCTGAGGCTTCAGTGCGATGGGGTGGCCTATAAATGTTTAAATAAATAAATAAATAAATAAAGATCTTCTAATAAAGTGACTCAGAAAAGACCCATGTGACTTAACTTTTTCATACCACATAGAAGAATGCCAACCCATCTGCAAATTATGACCTTCAAGATACAAAATTCTCTTATTTTGCAAAGTTATCCATTCTTTTAGCCACATTAACACAGACGCTTGATAATACAACATCCAATCGGGAAGACCAAAACCTCCATTCCTTTTAACTTCCTGAAGCATTTTTAATTTAATCCTTGGTTTCTTTTTTCTCCAGATAAATCTCAAGATTTGAAAATTTAGGTCATCAAAGAATTTTTATCAATTTTTACGGGCATCATTTGAAACAGAAACAGAAGTTTAGGTTATATATTCATTTTAACAAGTGCTATTCTTCCCATCAAAGATAATTGTAAATTGGCCCATTTTTCCAAATCACCTTTAATATTCTTCAATAATTTATCATAATTATCTTCTTTCAAAGTGGTACATTTAGCTGTAAGATAGATTCCCAAGTATTTAACCTTTTTAGCAATCTGCAAATCTACTTGTTCCTGGAGCCTTTCTTTTTGTTCTCGTGTAAGGTTTTTAACTAACAGTTTCGTTTTTTCTCTATTTTCATTCCCATAACTTCATCATATTCTTCAATCCATTGCAAAAGTTTAGGCATTGTTACAAAAGGTTCCTCTGTTATAAAAACCAAATCGTCTGTGAATGTTTGCAATTTATAACTTTCATCCCTAATTCTAGTGCCTTTGATGTCTTCGTCATCCCTAACACTTCTATTCAGTACCTCTAAAATCAAAATAAACAGGAGGGGTGACAACGGACAACCTTGTCTTGTGCCCTTTTGAATCTCTATAGAGTTTGAAAGTTCTCCATTAATTAAGATCCTGGCCGACTGTTTTTGATAAATACTTGATATCGCATTCATAAATTTTTCACCAAACTCCATTTGAATCATCTGTTGCTTCATAAATTGCCAATTAACATTATCAAAGGCTTTTTGGGCATCCATAAACAGTAAAGCCATTGGTTTTTCGGTATGTATCTCATAATATTCTAAGATACCCAAGATAATTCTCAAGTTATTCTTCATTTGTCTTTTTGGCAAAAAGCCATTTTGGTCTGGATGGATAAAGTCTATTAATAACTTCTTTAATCTTTCTGCAAGTATAGAAGCAAAAATTTTGTAATCCACATTTAATAATGATATAGGTCAGTAGTTTTGAATCTGTGCTACATCCATATCTTCTTTTGGTATTAATGTGATATTTGCCTCAGTCCAAGTAGTTGGTATTTTAGCATTTAACAATGCTTCATTACATATACCTTTTAAGAGTGTAGCAAAAATTGCTTCAAAAGATTTGTAAAACTCGGCTGACAGACCATCTGGGCCAGAGGTTTTGTCATTCTTCTGTCGCTTAATTGCTTCTATTACTTCCGTAATTGTGACTTCTTGATTTAATAGCTTTTGGTATTTTTCTGGTAGTTTCGGTAACTCTTCCTTTCGAATATATTCTTTAACTTTCTCGATTGAAATCTCCTCCTTCTGATATAACTGTAAAAAAGTCTTCCACTATTTTCTTGATTTGTGCACTCTGTACATGTAATTGTCCTTCTCCGTCTTTCAGTTTCACAATCAAGCTCTTCTCTTTTTCTTTCTTAACTTTATGTGCTAACCATCTCCCTGGTTTATTAACATTTTCAAAGAAGCTCTGTTTGGTCAACTTCATTTGTTTAGTAAGCTCATTTGTATCCAAAAGGTTTAACTTATCCTTTAAAATATCCAATTGAGACTTAAGACTTTGTTTTGATGGGTCTTCCTGCAGCACTTGTTCCAATTTCATCAACTCCTCTACTATTTCTGCTCGCTCTTGTTTTTTCTTTTTACTTATTTGCACTGAGTATGTTATTATCACTCCCCTGACATAGGCTTTAGCTGTATCCCAGACATTCTGTTAAGAAGTTTCTTCTGGTTTATTTATTTGAAAAAATACTTGCATTTCTTTATTTATCTTTTCTGTAAATTTTTTATCTTTTATCTAGGCTTCATCTGGGCGTCCTTACAGTTCCTTTTAAAGATAAAAATACCGGGTTATGATCTGCCCAGACATTTGCCTCTATTTCAGCTTCTATCAGATCTGGTACTAAGTCTGGAGTTATCCAAATCATATCAATTCTAAGACCACGACCTATGTCTATTTGAATAAAAAAGAGTATTTGGCAGAAAATGGGTTTTTGTACCTCTAAGCGTCTGTCAGTCTGAATTCTTCCATCATGTTAGAACAGGACTTTGGGAGTATCCTCCTACCCTTTTTTCCTTTACTAACATTCTTATAATCCATTTCCTTATCCACAATCGCGTTGAAATCTCCCATTACACATATAGTCTGGAAATCCACTTGTAGAAGTAACATGTGTAATTTTTGATAAAAAGTTTCCTGATGATTGTTGGGCACATATATTGCCACTAAGAGTACTTTTTTGTTTAATTGTAATTTCAACCATCAGGATTCTACCCTCCTCATCAGCGAGAATAAATTTAGGGTCCAATTTTTCCTTAACATAGAGTGCTAGACCTCTTTTCTTTGAGAAGTAGAAGATACAAACAATTTTCCTAGTTTTAGGCATTCCAAAAGATTAAGACTTTGCTTCTTAATATGTGTTTCTTGTAAACAAATTATATCTAATTTTTGTTTTTGAAGTAGAGCAAAAACCCTTCTTCTCTTAGAAGGTCCATTCAGTCCATTAACATTTAAAGAAAGGAACTCAATTCTCCCTTTTTTTTGCAGCCATATTTAAGAAAAATTATATAAATATATATGTATACATATACATGTCTACTTAGTTTTTGCCTTTACAGCTCTACCCTTTCTCTTCTCCTTTGAGTCCAAAATTTGTACTTCTTGTTGTGCGTTGACATTTGTTATTTCTCCTTCCTCAGAATGGTACTCTATTAGTTCCATTACTTCAGTACTTTTTTCTTCTTCTTTTGAAGTGCCGGGTTCTTCCTCTTCAAGCATAGCTCTAAATTTTTCATAGAACTCTTGTGCTTTGAGAGTTGAATCTAATCTTACAGAGTTCCAAGTGAAAAATATTTCTTCTGGTGTTAATCACTTGAAAATAATCTCTTTCTTAATCAATTTCGTAGTAAGAAATAAGTATTTCTTTCGCCCATCTCTAACCCTCCATGGTATTTGTTTCAGAACCTTCACTTCTTGATGATCATCTCTCTCTAACAGTTTCTCCCGTGTAGCCCTCAAAACATTGTCTCTCATAGACCTTAGAGAAAATTTGACATGGACTTCTCTCGGGAGTTAATTTCTGCTAGTGTAGCTTGAGTTGACCCTATATATCAGGTTGATCCCCAAATTCATGGCTTCATTCTCTACTCCTAAGAGATCTGCCAACATGTTAGTCACCAATTCGCACAAGTTCTCACCCTTCTCCTCTAAAATACTCTGGAATCTTAAATAATAAGATGCCTTTTCCATCTCTAGTATGGTCACGGCATCCCATATTGACTTACTTGTTTGTTTGATTAACTGTGTTTCTTTATCTACCGTCTCTAGCTTTCCCTGTGTTTGCTGTAGTTTTTGCGTATTCTGTTCAGCTTTGAGTCGAACATCAGATAGCTGAGTTGTTACCTCCTTACTAGAGTTATCCAATTTATCCCACCGCTTTTTCTGTTCACTTGACATACTTTCCAACCGTGTTACCATCGCTTCTTGAGAAGCTTGCATCCTCTCTTGAGATGCTTGCAAAGCTGTTAAGGCCGTCTGTATTGCCAAAGTTGTTTGCAGTTCTCTTAAGCTTCTTGCCATATCTTCTATCTTAGGTTGGTGAATTGGGCTCTGGGCAGCTGAAGAGGGAGCTGAGGAGGAGGTCTGTATTTTCCTCATAAAGAATGTTATTCACCAAAAAAAGGGGAAAAAATAGAGAAGACAAGCGAGATTGAGAAAAAAGAACTAAAGGGAAATGGGGGGTGGGGGGGATGAGCTTGCAGTAATTCCAGTGGCCACCGGGTGGCAGCAAAAAATTGTTGGGAAAAAAATTTTTTCTTTTCTTTTTTTTTTTTTTCAGTCTTATTATCCAGTCTGGAATTTATTTTGGCAGTCATCCTTTTTTTTTTTTTGGCAGAGGTCCCAGAAAAGGAGTAGATGGCCAAGAAAAAAAAAACACTTTCAACAAATTATATTCTAGTATAGCTTAATTCCACTGTACTTGTTGCTTTAGTTTTTCTCCCTTGAGGAGGTTATAAGAACACAATTTCAGCTTTTACACAAGCCTTAAGTTCTCCCCCCGTAACATTAGATTGCCGCTTGGGGGGGAAAGCTCCCTCCCTCCCTCCCCTTCCTTTCTTTGTTCTTGTGCCGATTAGCAACAAATACAGCTTTTCCACAAATATTCTTCTAAGAAGGGAAAGCAATGCTCACCCAAAAATAATCACAATAGAGAGAAAAACGCCACACAGTATGGGAATCACAGAAACTTGGTGGGATGAAAGGCAAGTCTGGAATGTGAACATAGAAAGGTATCACCTTTTTAGAAAGGACAGGAAAGGAAAGAGGGGTGAGGGCGTGGCTTTATACGTCAGGGAAGGGATAGGATGCAGTGAGATAGAATGCAGCACAGATGGGGATTCGGTAGAGGCAGTCTGGGTGAAACTTAGGGGTTTTGACAGGGAAAGAGACCTGACAGTGGAGGTATGTTATCGTCCTCCAGGTCAATTTGAGACCCTGGATGATGTCCTGACAGGCCAGATTCTATGGATATCTCAAGGGAGAGACACAGTAATTATGGGAGATTTCAGTCTCCTGGATATTAGTTGGGAGACTCACTCGGTGGTGACAGCCGGATCACATTGCTTCCTAGAAGCTATAGAGGGAGAGGGAGGGTTTTTCACACAGAGGGTCTGAGAGGCGACGAGGGGGGGAAACATCCTTGACTTGGTCTTGACCAATAGGGAGGAGCTGATAGATGAAGTACAGATTAGGGGAGCTCTGGATGCGAGTGATCACTCCATCCTTTGCTTTGAGATCAGAGGACTGGGGCCGTGCAGCAGGGCGAGCACTAGAAGCTGGGACTTCAAGAGGGCCAACTTTGGCCAACTGAAGGCCAGACTGGGGAAAGTCTCCTGGGATAGGTTACTGGAAGGTAAGCGAGTTGAGGAAGGGTGGATGGCACTCAAAAGGGAGGTTTTGGAGGCGCAAGCCTTGACGATACCTCTAGTTAGTAAGGTAGGGAGGTGGAGGAGGAGAGTGCCGCCATGGATGTGAAAGGAGGTGGTTAGAGGGATTAGATGAAAGAGGAACCTCTGTAGGAAATGGGTACTGGGGGAAATAGACAAAAGGGTGTACCGGGAGGAGGAGGCCCGTTGCTGAAAGATTCTTTGCAAGGCTAAGGCTGATTACGAGCTGAGACTTGCCAAGACTATCGAGAGCAACAAAAAGGGCTTCTTTCAGCATGTAAATAGGAAGAGGAAGGGGAGACAAGTGGTGGGACCACTAAATAAGGAGGAAGGAGATCTAGTGACTGATATGAGGGAACAGGCACAGATGCTAAATGACTATTTTGCCTCTGTGTTCTCCTCAAAGCAGGACGGGGAATATCTGCATAGGAGATTGGATGAGGCTGGGGATTTAGGGGCACAGATTAGAGTCACCTCCCTTGAAGTCGAGGGGCTCCTCAGGGCATTGGACATTACAAAGGTGCCAGGCCCTGACGGGTTACACCCGAGAGTACTTAGAGAGTTGGCAGGGGTTCTCTCAAGCCCACTGGCCTCCATTTTGAGGCCTTGTGGAGAATGGGTGATGTTCCAGAGGACTGGAGGGTGACATCAGTAATCCCAATTTTCAAAAAGCATAGTAGAAGGGACATGGGGAATTATATACCTGTTAGCCTTACGTCCATTGTAGGAAAAACAATGGAAAGGCTCATAATAGAGAGCGATCTAGTGATGCTAGATAGGGAAGGGAGGCTGACAGCCACACAACACGGCTTCCGCAAAAACAGATCCTGCCAGACAAACCTTGTGCAATTCTATGACAAGGTTTTGAGTTGGCTAGATGGAGGGCATGCAGTGGATGCGGTATACCTGGATTTCAGCAAGGCCTTTGACAAAGTGCCCCCTGATATCCTGGTGAAGAAACTGAGGAGTTTTGGGATATACCAAAGCACTGTCTGGTGGATTAGGGCATGGTTGACTGACCGAAAGCAGAAGGTAACCATTAGCGGGGAATCATCAGGATGGCAGCCAGTGACAAGCGGGGTCCCCCAGGGCTCTGTCCTGGGGCCGATCCTGTTTAATCTTTTCATTAATGACATGGAAGAAGGGGTGAACAGTCTCCTGGTCAAATTCGCAGATGACGCTAAAACTGGAGCAGTGGCCACAACTGAGGAGCAGGTATTCCAGATCCAAAAGGATCTGGACAGACTATAGAAGTGGGCAGGAGACAACAGGATGGCGTTGAATCTGGAGAAGTGCAAGGTCTTGCACTTGGGGCATAGGCATAGGTGTCATAAGTACAGGTTAGGTGACAAGTGGCTGGAGAGCAGCACTTGTGAAAGGGACCTTGGGGTACTGGTTGACTTCAGTGTGATGCGGTGGTCCAGAGGGCGAACATCACCCTTGGTTGCATAGCCAGAAGTGTGGCTTCTAGATCAAGAGAGGTATTACTACCACTCTACATGACTGTGGTGCGCCCACAACTGGAATATTGTGCTCAGTTTTGGGCCTCTCATTACAGAAAGGATATAGGCAGGTTAGAGTCAGTGCAGCATAGGGTCACAAGGTTGGTGGCCGGTTTGTAGGGGATGGGGTATGAGGTGAGACTGAGGGAACTGGGTCTCTTCAGCCTGGAGAAGAGGAGACTCAGAGGGGATATGTTGGCGACATACAGGTATGTGAGGGGGTGTCACATGGAGATGGGGAGAGGCCTGTTCTCCCCTGCAGAGGAAGGCAGGACACGCCTCAACGGAGCAAAGCTCAGGGAGCCAAGGTTCCATTTGGATGCCAGGAAACACTTCCTGACAGTTAGGACCCCGAGGGCATGGAATGGGCTTCCACGAGAGGTCATTGAGGCCCCATCGGTGCGGGTTCAAGGATAGGCTGGATGTGCACATGGTGGGCATGTTGTGAGTGGAGCCGGCTGGTGCCGGAGGTTGGACTGGATGGCCCGGGAGGCCCCTTCTGACTCGCTCTGTTTCTATGTTTCTAATCACCACAGTGGCAGAAGTGTGGCTTTTGGCAGTCAGAACTGGGTGTCCTGAGGAATGAGGCTTTCAGGTAGAAGCCTGGATTCCATGTCTCTGAGATTTTGGTCGGAATTCAGGAAAGAGCATGAGTCAAGAAACATAGCCAAGAACATGGAACTTGCCATGCAATGGTTGTATATGGCAGTGGAAATATGGGTAATGTCTCAAATAAGAGGTACTGGAGTCCCACATTTTTATAATTTTTTCATACAGGAAAGACACAGGGAAAGAACTTGTTCACTCTGCTTAAAATGCTTCTTTAGACAAGCAAGTGAAAAGTGGGAGATATGATTCTGGCCAGAGCAGGCAATAGTCTCCATAGGGCAGATTCCTCTACCCAGTTCTATTTATTTATTTATTTATTTATTAGAAAAATTTCTATGCCGCCCCTTGCCGGCTAGCCTCGGGGCGGCTTACAGCAGGTCCAAATAATACAAAATACAACATGAAATTGAAACACAAAATGACCTACCGAATTCCCATTAAAAACTAAAATTGGCCCATTTCATAGTCCCAATTAAAACTAACAAAAACTAAGATTCAAAACTAATATATAATAAAATTAATAAATTAATAAATTAATAATTAAATTAACAATTAATAATTAAATTAACAATTAAAATATTTCTTAAATAAAAAGGTCTTCTCCTGGCACCGAAAAGCAAATAATGACGGCACCAGGCGAGCCTCTCTGGGGAGCAGATTTCATAAGTGGGGTGCCACCGCAGAGAAAGCCCTCCTCTGGGTACTCACTCTCTTCACCTCCTTCACAGAGGGCTCCCGGAGGAGAGCATCTGCTGCAGATCGTAAGGGGCGGGAGGGCATATACGGTCGCAGGTGCTCCTTTAGGTAACCAGGACCCAAGCCGTTAAGGGCTTTATAGGTAAGAACCAACACCTTGAATTGGGCCCGGACTTCAATGGGAAGCCAGTGTAGCTGACGGAGAACTGGGGTGATATGAGAACCACGCCCAGTCCCCGTCAGCATCCTGGCAGCTCTGTTCTGCACCAAATGAAGTATCCGGACCATCTTCAAGGGTAGCCCCACATAGAGCGCGTTACAGAAGTCTAACCGGGAAGTCACCAACGCGTGTGTCACCGTTGTTAGGCAGTCGAGCTCCAGGAAGGGATGCAGCTGATGAATCAGCCAAAGCTGATGGAAAGCGCTCCTCGCCACTGCTGACACTTGGGCTACCAAGGTCAGCTCCGGGTTGAGGAGCACTCCCAAGCTGCGGACCCTGTCTTTTCAGAGGGAGTGCTACCCCATTCAAGACAAGGGTCAGGTCCCCCACTCCGTAGCCCGAACCACCCACTAACAGGACCTCCGTCTTGTCAGGATTGAGCCTCAGTTTATTGGCCCTCATCCAGCCCATTACCTCGGCCAGGCACCGGTTCAGTACAGCCACTGCCTCACCTGGATCGGTGGAAAACAAGAGGTAGAGCTGGATATCATCAGCGTACTGATGATTCCGCAGCCCACACCTCCTGATGACCTCTCCCAGCGGTTTCACGTAGATGTTAAATAACAAGGGGGACAAAATGGAACCCTGCGGAACTCCATAGCATAGCTGCCATGGCGCAGAGCCATAGTCCCCCAAGACCACCTTCTGGAATCGACCTGTGAGGTAGGAGCGGAACCACTGTAAAACAGTGCCTCCAACCCCCAACCCCGTCAGTCTATCCAGAAGGATACCATGGTCGATGGTATCGAAAGCTGCCGAGAGGTCCAGGAGAACCAACAGAGACACACTCCCTGCACAGGTCATCATACAGGGCGACCAAGGCAGATTCAGTACCAAAGCCAGGTCTGAAACCGGACTGAAATGGGTCCAGATAATCAGTTTCATCCAAGAGTGCTTGGAGTTGTCCCACCACCACCTGCTCCAGCACCTTGCCCAAAGAGGGAATGTTGGCCACCGGTCTATAGTTGGCGACCAGCTCTGGATCCAGGGAAGCCTTCTTAAGGACTGGCCGGACTACCACCTCCTTTAAAGGGGCCGGCATCCGGCCGTCTCTCAAAGAGGCGTTGACCACCTCCAAGATCCAGGGCACAATCCCGTCCTTGGCGCTCTTTAATAGCCAAGATGGGCATGGGTCCAGTAAACAGGTGGTTGAGCGAACCGTTCCAAGCACCTTGTCCACATCATCAGGCCGCAAAAACTGAAATTCATCCATCAATGAGGGACAAGCTGGCATAGTTGGCCCCTCCCCACAAGAATCTGTAGTAACAGTGGAGTCCAGCTTGTGACGAATCTGAGCAACTTTCTCCTTAAAATGCGTGGCAAAGTCGTCACAGCGGGCTTTCGAGGGTGGAACAAGATCTTTTGTGGGGCCAGGTTTAATTAGCCCCTGGACCACCCGAAAGATCTCCGCTGGACGGCATTGTGGGTAGGCAATGGACGCGGAGAAGAATCGCTTCTTTGCCACTCTCACCGCCACAGCATAGGCCCGATACTGGGCTCTAAGTTGTGCTCGATCGGATTCGTCCCGTGATTTTCTCCACCTACGCTCTAGCCGTCTGCCAACCCGCTTCATCGCCCGTAATTCAGGTGTATCCCAGGGAGCTGGACGGGCTCTGCTCGGTTGGAGAGGGCGCTTAGGAGCGATCGTGTCGATAGCCCTGGTCATCTCCCCATTCCATACCTCAACCAGGGCCTCAACAGGAGCACCAGCCCTATCAACTGGAAATTCCCCCAGAGCCCTCAGGAATCCATCCGGATCCATCCGACTCCGGGGGCGGACCATCAGAATCCGGTCCGCACCCTTACAGAGGGAGAGGTCACTCTCGAGTTCAAACCTCACGAGGACGTGATCTGACCATGACAGGGGCGTCAAACACAAATTCTTCACCCTCAGATCACCCTCTTCCTGACCCGTCGAGAAAACCAGGTCCAAAGTGTGTCCACGTTCATGGGTCGGGCCGCTGACATGTTGAGACAGCCCCATGGCCGTCATGGCAGCCATGAAGTCCTGAGCCGCCCCGGAAAGGTCAGTCTCGGCATGGAGATTGAAGTCCCCCAGGACCAACATCCTGGGGGTCTTCAACACCAAGTCCGAGACGACTTCCGTCAGCTCAGGCAGGGAGTCTGTTGGGCAGAAGGGTGCATGGTACACCAACAGAATCCCCAATCTGTCTCGGTCACCCAACACCAAGTGGAGACACTCCAGCCCTGGTGTCGAGCAGACAGGAAGCCCCGTGAGGGAAAAAGAAACTCGATAAACTACAGTGACCCCCCCTCCCCTCCTCTCTGGGCGTGGACAGTGCTGAACTGCATACCCGGGCGGGCACAATTCAGAGAGGGCAACGTCTCCCACCTCGCCCGCCCAGGTCTCGATGATACAAGCCAGGTCGGCCCTCTCATCCACCATCAAGTCGTGGATAACATTGGCTTTATTATGGACCGACCTGGCATTAAGCAGCAGCACTGTGAGTCCCGTGGGGCAGCTGATAAGACTACCTGGCACCCGCCAGTTGGGCCCCTAAAACACTTAAAATCTTAAAATCCCTTAAAAACAACACCCACCTTTAGCCCTTGCCGAACACAGTCCGACCGCACCCGGGCAGGGTCCATGGCCAGCCCAGCCCCCCAGCAGCCCCAACGGCCCTAACGGCGGCGACCGCCCTTAGGCCGCCGGCCCCAGGTGCTGCCGGCCTTTTGGGGCCTCCCAGCCGCCATCCCCTTCTGGCCTCCTCCTCCTCCGGCCTCGGCCTTGCCCCGCCCCGCCCCCTCAGCGCGTCTGCCAATCACGACACGAGGGGGCGTGCGGAGCAGGGGCCGCGGTGCCGGCGGGTGCTGATGGGCGTGCGCGGCGGCAACGGGTCGGCCTCCGACGCAGCTGGTTGGCGTCCCCGGCGTCCCGGTCCCCGGCGTGATGGCTGGTGGCCATCGCTCAGGATGGGCTAAATCTCATCATGACATCCCATGTGGAGAAGCTTTGCAAAGCCATCACACTTATCAGTAATTATGTAGCATCTGGAAAATATGCAACTGTTTGCCTGGTGTGCAGACAAACCTATCTACAAATTTATATGCCTTAATCTAACCATGAGCCACTCAAGTTTTCATGTGGTTGATTGTATTATTTTAAAGAATTATGGAATTGTAGAAAAGTAGCATTGGAAGGGGTCAAGAAGGCCTTTGGGTCCAACTCCCTGCTCAGTGTAGGATTCCAGGTTAAATCATCCCTTTCAGATGGCTGTCCAGCTGCTTCTTGCATGCCTCCAGTGTGGCAGAGCCCCCAGCCTCCCTAGGTCATTGGTCCCGTTGTTGTAGTGCTCTAACTGTTTGGAGGTTTTTTTCCTAATGTTCGACCAGAAAGTTCCTGTAACTTGCACTCATTTGTTCTATGTCCTACACTATGGGATGACTGAGAAGAGATCCGGCCCCTCCTCTGTGTGACACCCTTTCAGGATATGAAAAATGCCATCATATATCCCTTCAGTCTTCTCTTCATGAGGCTAAACATGCCCAGTTCTTTCAGTCTCATAAGACTTTGTTTCCATCCCCCTAATCATGTTGTCACCCTCCTCCAAACCTTTTCCCGTTTGTTTGCATTTTTCTTAAACCCAGAACTGGATGCAATACTCAGGATAAGTTCTAGTAAGAGCTACACAGAAGGAAATTAATGTGTCATGTGATTCAGAAGTGATACTTTTGTTAATGCAGCACCACACTGTTCACTCATATTCAGCTGTGATCTACAACAATTCCAAGATCCTTCTTGCTTGCAGTATTGTTCAGCCAACACCCAACTCTTAGCTACGAAATTGATTTCTTTCTGCTAGGTGCAAAACTTGGCATTTGTCCCTATGAAATTTCGTTCTGTTGTTTTCTGCCCAACAAAAATTTTATTCTGTTGTTTTCAAGATCACTTTGAATTCTGTTTCTATTTTTCAAAGCTTCTGATTTCCAGGGTGTCATCAGCAAATCTGGTAAGACTTCCCTGAATTTCTTCATCTAAAGCTTTAATAAAAAAAGTTTAAGAGCATTTGGCTCAAAACCAAATCCTGCCATACTCCACTCATTACCTCTCTGTGTTAATGGCTTTTAGCATACTTCACTAACATCAGGTAATTCTCAGCTTAGCCTTCCAGGAATCATCACTGCAATTCCATGCTATCTGCTTGTAACTCTTCCTTTGGAGCCTGTGCTTCCTTCCTCTTCCTGTATGTGTTCTTTTTTTAGTTTTCAGGTCATCTCTAAGCTTTCTGTGATTGGTTTCTTTTGTGGTCTGCTACCCTTTTCCTTGTTGGAATTGATTATAATTCTACCTTTCGAATTTCCTTTTTCAAAATTCCTACCCAAAATTCCTACCCTTTTCATTTTAAAGTTCCTTGCCATACAACCTTGTTCTCAGTTTATTGAAATTGACTTTCCTATAAGATCCAGGGTACATGTTAGGCCACACTCAGCATTTCAGAAGAAAAATTCAAGTATAACATGGTCACATTCCCCCAAAGTTCCCATAACTGCCACTTTATCCACTAGGTCATCCTTGTTTGTTAGAATCAAGTCAAGGATAGACAACCTTCTAGTTTCTTCCTCAGCTTTCTGTAGGACAAAGATATCAGCAGCACCAGTTAGAAATTTCTTGGAGGAGCCAGAGTTTGTTTCCCAACAGATATTGGGGAAATTGCTACTACTTCATGCTTCCTTGACACAATGGCAATTTGCTTTTCACAGTTTCATCCTTGTGTTTTTCTTGACTCTGACCACCATGCTCCTTTTGTTCTTTGCTCCATTAATTTTAATCCAGATGCTTTCAATGGGGCTACAAATTTATTTATTTATTTATTAAGTCTTAATATTTATATACCACCCCATTCACATAGGCTCTGGGCTGTTTACTAAGCTCATTCTCTTATATTTCAGTGCAGAGGTTTGTATCTTTAACATATAGCATGACTGTTTGTCCCTTGTATTCTTCTTGGACTAGTTATATCCTTCAATTGCTAAATTTCATTCATGGGAGTCATTCTACTAAGTTTCAGTTATTCACCCTCCTGTTTTAAGAGTTCATGCTGTTTGTTTTCTATAACCTGGGCATTGGTATATAGACATCACTAGTTCTCTTTCTACATTTTTGGAAGACTATTATCAAGCACTGTCAGAGATGCTTTTTCTGTTGTGGAGCATATGCTTTTGTTAATTTTACTTCCAAATTTACTTTTCTTTCCCATGCAGGATGCAGTTTAAAGCCCTCCTGCTGAATTTCTTCAAGCTGTGGCCAAATGCAGTCTTTTCTTTCTTTGTTAGGATCAACCCATCCCTTGCCAGCAGCCCATCTTCCAAGAAGTGTAGCTTGTGGTCACAGAATCCAAATCTCTCATGTCAGCACCACCTTCATAGCCAGACATTCACCCAGAGTTCTTGAGTTTCTTTCCCAAAGCTTCAAAGTCTGATATGATTTCTTTAAAACCTGACCCTACCATTTCATCCATGTGCATGAAAAGCAAGGGGCATGTGTCAGTGGGCTTCATGAGCATGGACAGCCCATCAGTCACATCTTCCCTATCTTCCAGGGAGGCAGCATAACTGGTAAATCCATGAACACAGCAGGGAGTCTCCCACAAGTCAGCTGTGGCACTCCCAGTTGTGGCCCCTGGCACCTACTTTGTATTCTTTTTGATGCCAATAAAAAAACCTTTTTAAGTTTCCCAGCATTTTAACAGGTTAACTTCCTTTTTAAGATTGCATTTTGTTCTGTGCCACTACTATACTTCTCTTCAGATTTAATTGCAATTGTGGTTTTGTTGTTTTAAATTAATTTTTGTTTGTGTGTGGGGTTTTTTTCTTTTGTTAACCTCCCCAAGAGCCCTGGTTATTGAATGGTGTAAAAATGAAATGAATTAAATAAATAAATAAATAACAACTCTTCTTGTTGCTGTAGGTATCACTGCCTCTGCTTGACCAACTTTCAGGTTCATGCTTGCTCTTGCCTGGGATGCCTTGTAGTTCTCCCTCCACAGACTGCCCTCCAGTCTCACTCGCAAATTCCTGAAAGCCGCTTCATAGTTGCTTAAAGGAGTTGAGTAATGTTGTCCTGAGTATGTAATAGCCTGCAGCAAGGTTCCATAGTTCAGTCTCTTCCCACCAGAGATACAGGCTACATAAAGGTAGCTACATATAGAGGCTGCATAAACTCAACTTCCTACAATGTCAGTGCATGATTTCACAGAATACTGGAGCAAACTGTCTCTCAGGCAGCACTGCTTGCCAGCTTGCCAGCAGAAACTAAATGTCTGTGCACCTCTAGCAAAGATGATGATGGTTTATCATTTCTACCCTGCTTTTCTACTAATGTGCTCAGCACAGTGAACAACATATATGGCTTTTGCTGAGGACTTGTCCAATTCTATCACTCATTCTTTCTCTACAATTTTTTAAATAAAGCATTTGTTGTTTGCTTTCAGATTTTTGTTAAGAGGTGATAAGTGGTACTTGAGCCATTAGATGCCTGCTGATGACTCTTTTTAATCTTCAGCAATACTATAACATCACTTCTGACATGATGACTGAGGAAATGTTCCTAATAGCTAAGGAGAATTTGCAGACTCACATAGAAATTGACAGAGAGGAGAAAGAACTTAAAAGCCTTATCAACCCCTTGCACATTTGGATCAACAGGTAAGACCATGAAAAGGAACTTCTAAAGGAAGTCTTCAAAAGTTTAGCCAGTCCATTTCACCTTACAACAGCTGCACAAACAGGAATAAATGTTGAATCTAGAATATGTGCATGAATGAGTTCATTCTTTGCTTGTGTTCAAAAGATCCCTGAACTTTCAACAAGATAACAAGGCAGTAACGACACACTTAAAGAAATCTGGGATGAATTCTTGGAGGCATGGGAAAAATCTCCTTATGTCCTGCACTCAGAGAAATGGCTACTGCCTTCAGCATGCCAAGAGTGCTGCTCCCCTCTCCTACCCTCCTGACTGTCTTCCTTCCCCTTGCCTGGCTTCCTCCATATATTCTGGGTCCTTGCATCCCTCCCTGCCCCCTTTCATCTCTACTTTCTTGATTTCTCCCCACTATTAGTTCTGACATACTTAAAGAAGGTGATATAATTGGATAGCCTGTTCTACATTTTCATTACAAAGCAGTGTGATGAGTTCAGCCTTCTTGCACCACACACTGCATTTTGAACAAAAGTTACTTTTCAGAATCCCCCAGGGATCCTGTTTATGGAAGTAACTACTCTTTGACAGATCCACTGAACTGTCATGGAGAAAGCTTCCATTTTTAAGGAGGGATTTCTAAGGAGGTGAAAACATTCTGGATGGGAAGGTATGCAAGGGCATGAATCACATAGCTGAGCTAAAAAAGCAGTTCTGCTCTCTGAAAATGATATTACTGGCATATGTGGGATGGGGCTAGGGTTCCTTTCTTATAATAATCAACCCCAACAGTTGATTATTGGGGACCATGAAAACCTGTGAAATAAGGTTTGTCAAAAAAGCAGCTCTCATGTGCAATTCAACATGTCCAGCCATAACATGTTTCATTATCACTCTTCTTAACTAGGGCATCTGCTCATATCTGCTATCATCTGATCCCTTTACTAACCAATGGTCAAATATTTGGAATGGGAACTGAGGTCAGCCTCCATTTGCTGGACAGAAGGAGTAGCAAAGACGAGCTGGAGGGTATAGTGATGGAGACACAAGACTTGGCATCCCCCACCCTACGCAGTGTCTCTTTCCACACTGAACTGGATGAAGTTTTTCTCGATGCTGATGTCATCATTTTGCTTGATGATATCCTTCAGGAGACAATCCCAACAATTGAAGAGTGCATTCGACAAGTGACTGATCAATGTGAGATATATGGTCCCCTGATAAAGAAGAATGCCAAAAGTGATGTCAAAATTATTGTGATAGGGAAAACCTTTGTCAATCTGAAAGCCCTGATGCTTATGAGACATGCTCCCTCCATTAACCGTCGAAATATTGTCACTCTGGCAATGCTTTTGGAAAGTGAAGCCAAAGCCATGTTGGCAAGAAAATTGCAAATGCACCCAGCCGGTAAGCAACAGGTGATTGTGCACTGGTTACCATTTAGTTAGGGTACAATCAGGAAACTTTTAACCCTCCAACTCAGAGGACTATGCTAATCCTAGGGAGGGCAGGAGGAGGGCAGAGATGAAGATAGACTCAGTTGTCCTCTTGCCCAGTAAATCACTTAGATGTCTGATTTTGGCTATCTAAGTGCAGTGCTTCAGAACAGGAGGGAAGGAGGCTGAAGTACTACCACAATACATGATATCTTGGCAGCTTGGGTCTCTTTCCTTCCCCAACCCTGAGGAAAAATGCCCTGCATACCCAACTCTGACATCACTCTGTTAACCTCAGAGAAACTACCAGTCCTTTCTGTGCCAGCAACAGGGGGATTCAGGTGTGGATCTCTGCCACCCAAGCTAAGTGTAGCCCATTACATTTATACTTCAGAACTCCAGATGTTCATATGTGCTCATGCCTTCACTGGATTCCATAGTGCTTCCATTTATCACTGATCCTGTTTGCTGTTGGCTTCGGATGAAAAACATGGAGCCAGTAATCCTGTTCCTCCTCAAAGAAGCAGAGTGTCATCAACTGTGTGACACAGGAGTTTTGGATATGTCATGCAGGGCCTTAGTCTGAAAGCCCCTACCCCTAAAACACACCCTCCTCTGACTTTATCATGCTTGTTATGTTATGTTATGTTATGTTAATCGCAAAGTCATGTCTGACCCATCACGACCTCATGGACAACATTCCTCCAGGCTCTCCTGTCCTCCACCATCCCCTGGCGTCCACCTTAGCTCACACTGACAGCTTCAATGAGCCACCTCATCTAGCCACCTCATCCTCTGCCATTCCCTTCTTCTTTTGCCCTCAATTGTTACCAGCATTAGGATCTTCTCCAATGAGTCCTTCCTTCTCATTAGGTGGCCAAAGTATTTGAGTTTTACCACTGTTCAAAGACCTCAATTCTTATGGTCCAGCTTACACAGACATACATTGCAACTGGGAAATCCATAGTCTTGATTATACAAACTTGTCGTCAGGGTGATGTCTCTGCTTTTTAGTATGCTGTCTAGATTTGCCATAGCTTTCCTCCCAAGGAGCAAGCATCTTTTAATTTCTTGGCTGCAGTCCCCGTCTGTGGTGATCTTGGAGCCCAGGAAGATAAAATCTGTCACTACCTCCATTTCTTCCCAGTCTATTTGCCAGGAAGTGATAGGACTGGATGCCATGATCTTTTGTTTTCTTAATGTTGAGTTTCAAGCCAACTTTTGCGCTCTCCTTTTTCACCCACATCAAGAGGGTCTTTAGTTCCTCTTCAATTTCTGCCATGAGAGTGGTATCATCTGCATATCTGAGGTTGTTGATATTTCTCCCGACAATCTTAATTCCAACTTGTGATTCATCTAGCCTGGCCTTTGGCATGATGTGCTCTCCATATAAGTTAAACAGGCAGGGTGACAATATACAGCCTTGCCATATTCCTTTCTCAATTTTGAACCAATCAGTGGTTCCATGTCCAGTTCTCACTGTTGCTTCTTGACCCGCATATAGGTTTCTCAAGAGACAAATAACATGGTCTGGTACTCCCATCTCTTTAAGAACTTGCCACAATTTGTTGTGATTCGCACAATCAAAGACTTTAGGATAGTCAATGAAGCAGAAGTAGATGTTTTTCTGGAACTCCCAAGCTTTCTCCATGATCCAGCATACGTTGGCAATTTGATCTCTAGTTCCTCTCCCTCTTCGGAATCCTGCCTGTACTTCTGGTAGTTCTTGGTCTACATACTGCTGGAGACAAGTTTGTAGGATTTTGAGCATCACTTTGCTAGCATGTGAAATGAGTGCAATGGTGCGGTAGTTTGAACATTCTTTGGCATTGCCCTTCTTTGGGATGGGAATGTAAACTGACCTTTTCCAATCCTGTGGCCACTCTTGAGTTTTCCAAATTTGCTGGCATATTGGGTGCAGCACTGCATTGACTTTTAGGATTTTGAAAAGCTCAGCTGGAATACTGTCACCTCCACTAGCTTTGTTGTTGCTCAGACTTCCTAAGGCCCATTTGACTTCACATTCCAGGATGTCTGGCTTGAGGTCAATGACCACCCCATCGTGATTATCAGGGATGTTAAGCTCTTTCTTGTATAGTTCCTCTGTGTAATCTTGCTATCTCTTCTTTATCTCTTCTGCCTCTGTTAGGTCCCTGCCATTTTGGTCCTTTTATCATGCCCATTTTTGTGTGAAACGTTCCCTTCATATCTGCAATTTTCTTGAAGATATCTCTGGTCCTCCCTATTGTATTGTTTTCTTCTATTTCTTTGCACTGTTCATTTAAGAAGGCATTCTTATCTCTTCTAGCTATTCTCTGGAATTCTGCATTCAATTGGCTGTATCTTTCTCTTTCTCCCTTGCCTTTTGCTTGCCTTCTTTCCTCAGCTATTTGTAAAGCTTCCTCAGACAACCATTTTGCTTTCTTGCATTTCTTTTTCTTTGGGATGGTTTTAGTTACTACCTCTTGTACAATGTTGCAAACCTCCATCCATAGTTCTTCAGGCACTCTGTCTATCAGATCTAATTTCTTAAATCTATTTGTCACCTCTACTGTATATTCATGAGGAATATGATACCTGAGTGGCCTAGTGGTTTTCCCTACTTTCTTCAATTTAAGCCTAAATTTTGCAAGAAGAAACTCATGATCGGAGCCACAGTCAGCTCCTGGTGTTGTCTTTACTGACTTGGCTGCAGAGTCATCTCTTGGGTTGTTGGAAAAGAGTGTTTGCTATGACCATCGTATTCTCTTGACAAAATTCTGCCAGCCTTTACCCTGCTTCCTTTTTGTACTCCAAGGCCAAACTTTTGGCTGTTATTCCAGTGATCTTTTGGCTTCCTACTTTAGCATTCCAATCCCCCATGTTGATAAGGACATAATTTTTTGTGTTATTTCTAGAAGTTGTTGTAGGCCTTCATAGAGCTGGTCAACTTCAGCCTCTTCAGCACCAGTGGTTGGGGCATAGACTTGGACTACTGTGATGTTGAATGGTTTGCCTTGGATTCGAACTGAGATCATTCTGTCATTTTGGAGATTGTATCCCACTACTGCTTTTCCTACTCTTTTATTGACTATGAAGGCTCCTCCATTCCTTCTAAGGGATTCTTGCCTGCAGTAGTATACCTGATGGTCATCTGAATTAAATTCACCCATTCCTGTCCATTTTAGTTCACTGATCCCCAAGATGTCAGTGTTCAGTCTTGTCATCTCACGTTTGACCACATCCAGCTTACCTTATAGCTTACCTTATATATCTTACATTCCGGGTTCCTATGCAGTATTGTTCTTCTCAGCATTGGAGTTTCCTTTCACCACCAGATACTTCCACAACTGAGTGTCCTTTTGGCTTTGACCCAGTTGCTTCATTCTTTCTGGTGCTACTAGTACTAGCCCTCTGCTCTTCCCCAGTAGCACATTGGACACCTTCTGACCTGAGGGACTTATCTTCCGGCGTCATACCTTTTTGCTCTTTAGAACTGTCCCTGGGGTTGCCATTTCCTTCTCCAGTGGATCACCTTTTTTCAAAGCTCTCTGCTATGACCCGACCATCTTGGGTGCCCCCGCACAGCTACACAAGCCCCTTCATCACAGCAAGGCAATGATCCATGAAGGGGTTATCATACTTAGATTTGTGTATTCTGTAGTTTGAGCTGAAATCAATAACAGTTTCTTATAAACAACAGAAGTCTTCACTATTTCATGGAACAGGGCAGAAAACATGTCTCCTGAAAGTTCTTATTGGCTGGGAGAAGCAGTTAATGCAATACAGACATTTGCTCTTTTAACCAAGCAAGTGGTTCTGGTAATTTGGGGAATGCTATAGCTGACCTTATTCAAACCTCATTTGTAGGGGTCCACTGAAGATTTTAACACTGAGGTGTTGCCATCTTTTTATGATCTCATTTGGATTTACTCAACAAAATAATCATGGAATTGACACTAGGTGACCCCTGTTACATCCCCATTTAATACATTTGCATGTGAGCGAATGTTGGGTTATGAAGTAAAAGAGGTGTCTAAAGGGTAATCCCACAAGGCATTGTAGTTCCCTGCAGAGCCATGCCCCTGCTGTTGGGCGTGCTGCTGCTCAGCAAATCAACTGCTGCTCAGTTTCCACCATGGTGTATGGTGGAAAGAAATCCTCAGCAAGTGTTGCTTTGGGAGAAGGGGTTGTCAAGGGGACAGGTACATTTGCTGTGTATGATTACGTTTATGGCCATGACATGTAATGGCTTTAGGGAACCTCAGTTTTAGAGGCAAACTATTGTGGAGTCAATCACCTTCATATCCTACATGTATCTGGTTGACCACTGTGGGGAAGAGGTTGATGAATCTTTGTTCTGATCCAGCTCAACTCCTCTTACGAGTATAATCTTATTGGTTGTTCATTCAATTTTCTATTGTTGCCTTCAACAGGAATAAAAAATCTCCTAGTCTGGGGTAACATCAGTGGGAGTAGCTTCGTTGATCTGAGTAAGACAGAGCTCTATAGATATGACAGTGCCATCTGGGGCCCACCAAGTTTTTTCCGCCCTTTGCTGGATGTGATGTTTGATCGGTATTTTTTCTTTTCTTTTTTGGTATATTGATAGTTATATCTTTGTTTTGCTTTCTGTTTGCATATATGTAGTTCCTTAACCACAGTAGAAACCCAGAGAGCTTGAATGGTTTGTACCTTACACATCTATTCATATACATTGCACATTTCACAGTATCTTTGCCAAATTTTGCATTTTGGTATCTTGAAGTATGTTTAAAAATGTGCATTGGCCATTTTTGTGTTGCTTTGTAAAAAATCCTAAGCAAAAAAGAACATCTAACTGAAGAGCAAAATTTCTCTCTGCCTGTCTTTAAAAATTGCACTAGGATACCAACTGTTAATAAAATGGAGCACCTAAAGTGAAGAGCAGAAGAGAAGATGTGCAAAGGTTCTTTCAATTGTGAAACAGTCATGAGCTTTACTTCCTTCCACCAATAGGAAGAGCTCTGTTATAAAAGGCAGCTTCCTTCATGAGCTCTTAATTACCTAAAACCTGGTGTTTTGCTCTAAAGTTATGGAGATAAAAAAGCAATCAATTGCTTATGGCAATGGTGAGAAGCTGCAATTACTCCACTGCTCAATTAAAGGCATAGCAGATCAGACTTTTGAGACATATTTCCATCAAAAAGGGTCTTAAATACAGAATGAAAGAACTGTTTATTCAGTGCATTGCTTATTCATTGTCAGTTTTTATATAAAAGAAAGATTTTATCCTGCAATGTATCTGCATTTGAAAGTTGTTATTTTATTTTTAACTGTCTTTGACCAATGTCTCCCATATATGGTTGCCAGTCTGGACCCTAAGTACTCTACATTGTCCTTCTGCTGCTGAACAAGACAATAAGGCAGCCACATGTCTTCATCCTCTTAGGACAAAATGCTCTCCACCAGCATTATGGCACACTTTGAGTCCAGCAGTAGGTGTAGAATAGCCTTCCCCAACCTGGTGGCCTTGAGAGGCATTTGGACCGCAAGTCCCAAAATTCTCATCCAGCAAGGCCATTGACTGGGAATTCTGGGTGTTGTCATCCAAACATGTTAGGAAGACACAAGATTGGGGAAGGCTGGTGTAGAAGAGCAGACCTCAAGATTAGAATTAGAAGATGTAGCTGCCCCATGCTCTGCTTCAGCAACAGATTAAAGGTAGAGGAGGGATTTGGGGGTTACAGCCTATCAACCCTGGCTAAGAATGCCAGGAAGAGAAAGTGTTTAACACTGGAGGACACTTTTTAGTTGACTGACCTTCTCACTCCACTACAACCCCACTGAAGAGACTACTGAGGCTGGAAAACTGAGACTTGAACCTCTTTCATGTCTACAATGTGGGACTCCTCCCTTTATTTATTTATTTATTTATTTATAAAATTTGTATGCCGTCCAATTACTAATGTCTTTGGACGGCTAACAGCACAAATAAATTGACAACCCACTCTGGCTGCATTTCATAAAATACTATAATAAAATTTGATATTAAAAGTTATTAAAATATTGATTAAATAAAAAGGTCTTAACCTGGTGCCAAAAAACATATAATGACGGCGCCAGGCGTACCTCTCTGGGGAGCACATTCCATAGTTGAGGCGCCACTGCAGAGAAGGCCCTCCTCCAGGTACTCTGTCTCCTAACATCTTTCACAGAGGGTTCCCGGAGGAGGGCTTCTGTTGCCGATCTCAGGGGGTGGGAGGGCAAATAGGGAAAAAGGCGTTCCTTTAGGTATCCTGGTCCCAAGCCGTTTAGGGCTTTATAGGTAATAACCAGCTCCTTGAATTGAGTCCAGACTTCGATGGGAAGCCAATGGAGCTGATAGAGGGCTGGGGTTATATGAGACTAATGCCCAGTCCCCAACAGCATCCTGGCAGCTCTATTTTGAACCATCTGAAGTATCCGGACTGTCTTCAAGGGCAGCCCCACGTAAAGCGCGTTACAGAAATCCAACTGGGAAGTAACCAATGCGTGTGTTACTGTTGCTAGGCAATCTTCCTCCAGGTAGGGACGCAGCTGATGGATTAGCCGAAGCTGAAGGAAAGCGCTCCTCGCCACAGCTGTCACTTAGGCTTCCAAGGACAGCTCCAGGTCGAGGAGCACTCCCAAGCTGCGAACCCTGTCCTTTAGAGGGAGTGCAACCCCGTCCAGGGCAAGGCCCAAGTCACCTACCCAGGAGCTCGAATCACCCACCAACAGAACCTCCATCTTATCTGGATTGAGCTTCAGTGTATTGGCCCTCATCCAGCCCATTACCTTCGCCAGGCACTGGTTCAGTACAGCCACTGCCTCACCTGGGTTAGTTGAAAAAGAGAGGTAGAGCTGGGTGTCATCATCATACTGATGACTCTGCAGCCCAAACCTTCTGATGACCTCTCCCAATGGTTTCATGTAGATATTAAATAGCAAGGGGGACAAAATGGAACCCTGCAGTACTCCATGGCAAACTTGCCATGGCACAGAGCCAAAGTCCTCCAGCACCGCCTTCTGGAATCGGCCGTCAAGGTAGGAATGGAACCACTGCCAAGCAGTGCCTCCTACTCCCAATCCCACCAGCCTATCCAGGATGATACCATGGTCAATAGTATTGAAAGCTGCTGAGAGGTCCAGGAGAACCAACAGCGATGTACTCCCCCTGTCTCTCTCCCTGCACAGGTCATTGTACTGGGCAACAAGGCAGATTCAGTACCGTACCCAGGTCTGAAGCCAGACTGAAATGGGTCCAGATAATCAGTTTCATCCCAGACTACCTGGAGTTGTCCCGCCACCACCCGTTCCAACACCTTGCCCCAAAACGGGATGTTGGCCACCGGTCTATAATTGGCAGCCATCTCTGGATCCAGGGATGCCTTCTTTAGGACAGGCCTGATTACAGCCTCCTTAAAAGGAGCGGGCACCCAGCCGTCCCTCAGAGAGGCATTAATAACCTCCAGGATCCAGGAACCAATCCTGTGTTTGGCTTTGGTCGGCAGCCACGAAGGGCAAGGGTCAAGCAGGTGGTACGATGTATTTGTCCAAATCATTGGGCCGCATTAACTGAAATTCATCCATTAATACCTGACCAGAAGGAGTCATTGGTGTCTCCCCTAAGGAATCTGAATCAATTGTGGAGTCCAGCTCATGACAAATCTGAGCGATTTTCTCCTTGAAGTGCTTGGTAAAGTCATCACAGTGGGCCACTGATGGTGGTATAGGATCTTTCTTAGGGCCGGGGTATATCAACCCATGTACCACTCAAAAAAGCTTCGCTGTATGACACTATGAGGAGGCAATGGAAGTGGAGAAGAATTTCTTCTTTTTTGCCCTCACTGCCACAGCATAGGCTCGATAATGAGCACGTAAGCGTGTTCAGTCAGATTCATCCCGTGATTTCCTCCACCTACGCTCTAGTCGTCTCCCAACCTGCTTCATCGTGTAATTCTGATGTATACCATGGAGATGGACGGGCTTTGCTTGGCAGGAGAGGATGCTTAGGGACGATTGTGTCAATTGCTCTGGCCATTTCCCCATTCCACAGTTCAACCAGAGCATCAACAGGAGCACCAGCTTTATCAACCGGAAAATCCCCCAGAGCCCTCAGGAATCCATCCAGATCCATCCAGCTCCAAGAGTGGACCATCACAATAGGGTCTGCACCCTTACAGAGGGAAAGGCCAGCTCCGAGCTCGAACCTTACGAGGAAGTGATCTGACCATGACAAGGGAGTCAGATGCAAATTCCTCACCTTCAAATCACCCTCTTCCTCCCCCGTCGAGAAAACCAGGTCCAGCATGTGACCATGTTCATGGGTTGGGCCTATGACATGTTGAGACAGCCGTCATGTGGAGGCCATGAAGTTCTGAGCCACCCCAGTCAGAACAGTCTCAGCATGGAGATTGAAGTCCCCCAGGACCAACATCCTGGGGGTCTTCAACACCAGGTCTGAGACTATCTCCATCAGCTCAGGCAGGGAGTCTGATGGGCAGAAGGGTGCACGGTACACCAGCAGAATCCCCAATCTGTCTCAATCTCCCAGTGCCAGGTATAAGCACTCTAGACCTGGTCTCGAGGTAACAGGAAGCCTTGTGAGGGAAATAGAAACTCAGTGAATTAAAGCAAGCCTTGTAGTGTAATTTTAAAATTTGTGTCTAATGCAAGCATACTTTCCCCATTGACAGAGAATGGATGCGTACTGAATTTGTGGTTGCACTCAGCTTGCTGACTTCTTGGGGGACTCACTGTTTAGGCATGGCACCTGCACATGTCATTGCTACTGTGCTGAGATATTGGTACCAGGACTCCCCACCAGGAGAGATGGTCTCTCTCGGGGTGATCAGTGAAGGTAAATGTTGTTTACTCAAGTAGTCATGAAATGTTTCTCTGTCTCACTGCTCCATTTACACTAGAGGCTATGAACAAGGTTTGCATTTTTCTATCCCAATTAAAATGTTGTGGGCACATTAGAGCTAAATCAAAGCATGTTTCATTCCCAGTACATTCCCAGCAGTGTTAATGACCTACTTAACTTTCTTTCAAGGAAATCAAATCAAGTTTCTTTGGCTAGAAAAGCCACCTTTATGAAAGATGGAGGTTGTCCTGCTGAAGGTGGTGTTGCTGCTGCTGTTTTAACAGTGTCATCATGCCAACTTTCAGTCTTTAAAATATTATTTCACCCACTTTTGAAAGAAGTAGAGGACGATAGAAAAATGAAAGACAGCAGAAAGGGGAAGAAGAGATATCTACATAGAAGTTGTACACAGAAAACATGTAAACATCTAATATTTATATTAAGCTACAAAGAATTCTGAAATCTGGGTGTGAAACAGTAGAATAGTTTCTGATATAATTTAACCATAAAACTGTTTTAAAGAGTGGTTTTCCTGTTAGAGGATTTGTACCTGCAGTTTCAAAGAAAAAAATTTTTTTATTCTTTCTCTGAAATCTCTTGTGCAAATGTGTGTCTGCATCTATAAAAGGCTGTATAAATCCACTATCCATTTCACTGTATTATATAGAAACGTGAATCATCTGAGTTTCTATCTTCTGTACCTGTAACTGTAAAAAGACATGGAAACAAGCAAAGTTGTAAATCAGTTCCTTACTGTAAATCAGTACAGCCAGTTCCTTTATGTGATGTTGAATATAACCCACTGTGTATGTGCTGAGCAGTTGGTTGTGCACCCTTAGATTAAACTAAACATCTGAACTAAGTCTTAAGGTGCTCTTAGCCAAATGATTTAATAAATGCCACATTGTGCTATTACATGAAAAAACATGTTCAGAAATTTTTTTGTTAGCTCAGTTTCCAAATAATCTAGCTGTAGGATCTAGATCACTTTTTAAAATTTTGAAAGTAACAGACTGTGGCAGGTTCAGATTGCAGTAACAGTCATTGCCATGCTTTGTGGCTAAATTCCTAATACCTCTTAACTAGTCTAAGAAATATTGTAATACACTCCAGATTATCAATGTACCTGTCACAAAGAACCCAAGTCATAAAAGTTTGCTGACACAGATTCTTGCTCCTGGCAGCTGCAACAGCTCACCTTCCTCCCCATGCCTCTCAGACATGGATGCCTACATGCCTTTCCATCAGCATTTGAATGAATTCCTAGACTGGACACATTTTCTTAGGTCAGACAAAACATGATTACAGATCAAGGGCTCTTTGTATTAGCAGTCAGAAAGCAGCGTGCTGAAATTCCATTTTCACTTAATGGAGGTTTTTCAGTGGGTAAGGAGAAGAAGATGCTGTTGCATGAAACTCTCCTCTCCACCCTGTAAAATTCTTTTGACAGGGCAGAACCACCCTAGGCAAAACGCTGCATATTAAGGCAATTCCTATTTTTAGTGATAAAAAGTTTGTTGTTTGTGAAAGAAACACAGTTTAAAAGTCCTGTTTGTTTCTTAGGTCAATTTGGGCTTCCCGAGGATATTGTCTACTCCATGCCAGTACGATTTGAGAATGGCAACTGGAAGATCTTTACAGAAATAGAAATTAATGAGAAAATGCAAGAATTTCTTCAGATTCTAGCCTGTGATCTAATTAGGGTAATGTCATACTTTCCTGTAATATTGCTCCCAGAATTCTCTCTCATATTTTTGCACACTTTCCAAGCAAGAAACTCTGCTTTACTCCTGATGTGGAATATGGATGAGCAAATCCAATCAATTTCTCTGATCCTCATTTTCCAGTCTTAAGTTTGGTTTGTCCCAAACTTTAAAAAATCAAACTTTTTTTAAAAGTTTGCATAATTTTTAAAGCATTGTACTTACTTTTTTATATATTTGCCGTGTGTATGTCTATCTGATAGTGTTTTTCTTCACATAACATTCTTCTTTCTAATATATGAATTTTTGTGTGCATGCCTATTAGAAAACTCCATTGCAACATTCAGGAAAGCACACATTTCAAAAGACAACTGAATTTTGATTTGCATAGTGTTTCAAAAGTGCAAAATTATGCAAATTCAGTGTGAACTGAACAAATGTATCTCCCATCCCTTGTGTGGAGGGCCTATTGGCAAATCAGCAAAGGACTTCCATAATCATTTATACTGAAATGGTACAATTAAGGCAGCAATCCTGTGACTGCTCAGCAGTGTCTGGACTGCCATAGTAGAAACATAGAAACATAGAAACAGAGCGAGTCAGAAGGGGCCTCCTGGGCCATCTAGTCTGACCTCCGGCACCAGCCGGCTCCGCTCATGACATGCCCACCATGTGCATGTCCAGCCT